>JAWPEG010000011.1:104923434-104942016 GCA_035771395.1 Myotis vivesi
CACACACACAGACACACACAGACACCTCCTGAAACACAGCTGGAGGGCGCAAACAACTTTGTTGCGTGAAAAGAAAATTCCCTGCCCCAGGGAGGGGGTCAAAGTCAGCCCCATTCCCGGCTCTGCAGCTGAAGCGGATCTGCACGATTTTGGTTGACAGCGCGTAACGCTGAAAATGTTTCATGCAGAGGCAAAGTCTAAGGCTTCAGAACCCAGAGCGAGTCAGGAAAAGCCCTTATTTGGTGAAACACTCACCATTTAGTTTAGCGTTTTCAGATTTTATCAGTTGTTAAAATTTGTAACAATAACAGCAGTCATTCAAGTTAAAAATGGCGCAGGACCCCTTGGACTCCCAGGAGAAGAGGCCACACAGAGGGAAATACGGGGGCACTGAAGTGATGGGCTGAGCTGCAGAACCTTAGTGATGAAAAACCTTAAAGTCCGTTACCTTTAACCCGAGGGCAAAGAGGCCAAAGTCACTTACTGCTGCAAGGGTCTCCCCAGGATCTTGGAAACCAGGAGCACAGGGAGCTATTCCTGCAAGTAGCTCTCAGGGGCCAAAGCAGAGATACGCCAGCAAGTGCCTTGGTGACCAGGCATCCACTGCCCTCCAGGGAGACACAATTCCCTGAACAGGCACATTTTATTGACAGGTGAACATTTTATTTAATATTTCTTAGTTAAATTTATTATTAGTGCACAGTGGATCAAAACAAAATAAATTTGTTATAAGTTTTTATAAATAATTGCTAAATATGAAAACGGAACTTTGGAGTACTAGAAATGCCTCTCCTTGCTTTTTGAATATTTTATTTTGGAAATTCTCAGATCTCCAGAGAAGCTGAAGGAAGCGCACCATGGGTCTTCCCTCCCTTCACTTACACTCACCAGCTGTTCATGTCCGGGCAGACTTACTTGAAGGAGGATTAAGTGGATATAATATAGAATGTCGTCCTGTTTCCCAACCTTACTCCAACCCCAGATTTCAAATGGAACCCTATTTGTAAGTTGTAGTTCAGGGACCTCTTCTTTTTGTAGGATTCAGAGTCCACCCTAAGGTCTCCCACCTTCTCAGTTACCCCTGAGGCGTCCTGGGGTGTCTCAGATGTGGATACTATCACCTGGCACCTACCAGTTCCTTCTTTCTCTAAGAGCCCTCCGTGGAGAAACACACTGTATCTGCAGAGGCATGACTGGGAAACTGCTCACATCCCAGGGGTGCCCACAGGGGCCTACCCTTCCGCTGGTCATTGAGAACACTGACCAGCATCTCCCTCGCCACGCACTGCTCTCCCAGCAAAGAGGGCACTTTCATCCCAGGCACTGTTGCTGCTCTGTGCTTTCTCGAATTCTTGATGCCCTGGAGCCAAGTTCGTGTATAAGGGCTTTCCTACCTTCCTTCATGCAGTGCAAATCACATAGGTGCTCACAGTACTGCTTGTCTATTATTAAAAAATGAAATGACCCAGCCAGCGTGGCTCAGTGGTTGAACATCAACCTATGAAGAGGTCACGATTCGATTCCCAGTCAGGGCACATGCCGGTGTTGTGGGCTGGGTCCCCAGGGTGGGGCATACAGGAGGCAGCCAATCAATGATTCTCTCTCATCATTGATGTTTCTGTCTCTCCCTCTCCCTTCCTCTCTGAAATCAATATATATATATGAAATGAAATGACTGTTTCTTTTCGGCCTATAACTTATACTCATCACCAAAGATGCACACATTAATTCCTGGATTGCTGGGGGTGTGGTTAGGGACAGATTCATGTCACCAGTGGAGTCCCTCATCTCCCTCTTCTGTCTGATTTCCAAAGCCTTGTTACTGGTACTGACTGGTCTGCCTTCTTTCGTCCACTCTTTGGGAATGTTCTGTGCAGCCGGCTCTCATGCGTGCTGATCCCAGTGAATACAACACATTTCGGTACCCGACACGGTCACCACCTGAGCTCAAGCTGCCCCACTCCTGCCAGCATGCATGCCCACTCACGCACACTCACACACACGTACACACACTCACATGAGTGTGCACAGTGCCTCCATGAGACAGGGGTAGTCACATCTCAAGTTAACTTGTCTGCAAACATGTCCCAACACAGGAATTCAGAATAAGCAGGGACTAAGTTAACAAAGAAAGATGCCTATTGATGTTCAATGTGGGTGTAACCTTGAAATAAGAAGAAATATGTGATGTGGGTTTTTGGTGAATTCCAGACACAAATGTTTCTTGGTCCTTTTTCTCCTGCAACCAATGACTGGGAGGGTGGAGACCAGAGGTTACCATTTGGATGAGTTTGGGAATTTCTATTCTTCGGTTTGAGACCAATAAAGCAAATGAAAGACTGAGTTTGCCCCAGCTGCCCATGTGGCCCTTTGGGGTTTTCTAGAAGCGCATCGGAAAGTCTTTAAAGCTGGCGACTGTCTTCTAGTAGGGCTGCGTGAGTGGCCTCCTTTTCCTACAGTTTCCGTGGTCTCTGTGGGTCTGATGGTGTCTAGAGTATCCATTTAAAACTCTTTTTCATTTGCTGAACTTAAAACAGAAACATATTTTAAAATTTTATTGAGTGATTTCACATTCTTGTCTAATTGTGTTTTCTTCTAGCAAAGCAAAAAATAACCAAGGGCTGTTTTAAGAGCAACTAATTAAAACAACCTTTCTTTAAAGGTTTCTCAACATAACTTTTACCTTATGAAGATTAAACATTTAAATTAGGGGAATGTCCTTTTATGCCTGGGGGGCCCCCCCCCCCCCCCCCNCCCCCCCCCCCCTACACACACACACACTCAAAGTGTCTTTAATTTTGACCCTCAGGCCCTGGGAGCCTGGAAAATGGAACTTTACCCAACTTGAGCAATATCTGTTGTAATAATTTTGTAATTATTTCCACTGTTTCTTCATTTATTCAATATAAATTAAGAAAAAAATAGTAACTTCACTTGCACAATAAGTCAGCTGGGAAGGGACCCGGTGAATGCGCCCATTCTTACTAGAGAGGGGACAGTTCTAAAAGAGGGGCTGCCGCCCATGGTAAAATTTCTAAATTAAAAAAAAAAATCACTGAACTTGGCCAGAGTCAGGCAACATCATTGCCCTCCTGCCTGCGCTGGCCGGCTGACACCCCAGAGGCAGAGGCTGCTGGGCGAGGGAAGGCCCCGCCTTTCCTGATCTCTTTTTTCCTTTTATATTGTTTTTTTGGGGAAAAAAATGGCAACATTCCACAAAGTCCCACGTTTCCATTCCTTTGTTATTGTTAACACCATGTTCATCTCACTGGCTTCTCATTTAATTCTCTCTCTCTTGTCTTCATACATTAACTTTTCTTTTCTCTTATCTCCTCTCTAATGAAATAGCCATAGGACGTTCCTTTCTTCGGAATAGACTAAAAAATGGCCTTCAGATCAAAGCCAGGAGAAGGAATAACGGTTCAACATTCTTTCAGTCTTTAGAATGCACTCCGTTAAAATGTCAGGTTTCTCAGTTAGTGGTTTCTTCTTGTAGTTAAGGGAGTTACTTTGCTCAAAAGAAAGTGTGTCTTTAAAATTTTTGAAAGGTTAGATTGACTTCAATTGAAAACAATGCTTCCGACTTCGTGATTCAGCGCCTTCCAAGTTCCCTAGAGTGGGGTTCATTCAGACAGGCCTTACGGTCACTGTAATTCGGGGGTTTGAGTCGGCAGGATATAAGATTTTCACGTGGCAGCTACTTTACTGGTCACGCATTTGCAGGATGCACGTTATTGTTTAGTATCTATTTAATGGCAATCTCTGTAAAACCAAGGTGTTATTGAGGAAGCAATAAGCAAGACTCCTGGGCATGGGAAGCCCAGCCGAGCCCCGGGATTCAGGGGAGCTGGGTGGGGAGGGTGACGACGTGTGATAAACTTGGGAGATCGGGGGCAAGCTGTTTTCCTTGGGAATGCCGAGTTCAAGTGTGCCTTTTGATTTGACCTTAGATCTCATGAGGTTTGATGTTATTTCAATCTGCACTCTAAGAAAACCAGCCCTCGATCACTCTAGAATTATCTAATTGCTTTAATGGTCCTATTATCTTCTGGGAGATGCACAGGAGACATATGTATGTGAATATGCTGACACTGATTTGCAAATATGTCACACATTTTAATCCCCACTGAGCCTGCCCTAAATGCAGGTTTCAGTGATGGAGGATGTATCCTGCATCGAATTCCCACTGTGGGCCACAGGCTGGGAGATGCTTCAATGCTGGTTCTTTGAGCTGAAGTCCCTGCGGGGGCCATAGTCACAAAACCAGCTTCTACTTGGAAGGTTCTGGAAAAGGATGCCAGTCCAGATGCGAGCGTGTCGTGAGGAGTCACGGTCCCTGGTGCAGTTATCAGTTCTCTTCCTGGGAGCGCACTCACGGGGGGGGGGCGGACAGCACTGACTCCCGCAGGGACCTCCACGCAGAGTCCCCGGGAGGGAGGCCCCTGAGCATCCAGACCCGGGAGGGGTGGCCCTCCCAGCAGAAGCCCTGCTCCACAGTGGGAGGCCGAGTCTCCTCCTGAAACCACTACGGTTACACTCATGGCGGCTTGTCTGGCTCCTGCCGCCTAGGGTTGGGAAGCAGTGAGTCAGGCTGACCTGTGGCCACCCTCAGGGCTGGCGGGGGCTCTGGGCATTCCTAGTGGCAGCGCTGAGTGCAGAGTCGGGGACGGCCAGCATCCACCTGCCTGGGCCCCACGGAACACCAGGCCCCACCTGGAAGGGTGCGCAGGAGGCTTGCTTAATGGGGCACTTCATTCATTTTTAGTGACTTAGATGGAAACCTGGAGAATATTTTCTCAGAACAATTTCTATCTCTGACTTAGACACTGTTATGCCCAGATTCTAAGATCCCCAAAATACCACACTGGGATCCAGTTCGATGCAAAAGCAGAAGGTCCTTTTATTTGGGACTAGCTAGCCCGACTCTGCTCCCGGCCGGCCCCAGCGACAAGAACAGAGTCCCCTCCCATGAGAATAAACCGGCTTTAATAGGGGGGTGGCGCAAGGGGATTGTGGGCCCTGCCGATTGGCCAGGCGTGAGCCGGGTCTTGTTATACAGGATGTGGTCATATCTATGGTGCCCACTTCCCTTGATTGTCATTGGTTAGTTTAAAATCCCGGGCATGGCCAGCAGAGGCCTGGGCTTCCGGGAAGAAGGCCGCACGTGGCCCCAACATGGAGGATACAGGCAAGATGGAGGGGAGGGCATAGCCCTCGCCCTTTCAGACACAAGACGAGGGACGGAAAGAAAGAATCGTCTTCGGAGGCTGTGCTCTGTGGACACACTTTGGCCTTCCTCCCGTTTACTCAACAAGATGAGAAACCACACAAGTATTTCATTGTCCACTCCCATTCGCACTGCGTTCGCTTGGAAACTTGGGGAGGGGTCTGGTGAGTTCAGTTCTGCATGTGATGAAGACAGGAACACGTGTTTGAAATGGCAGCGTCGTTTAGAACGCTGTAGTTAATCCAGGATCATTCCCCAAAAAGCAGCTCAATGAAAATATAAATAGCTTCTTAGCATTGTTTTCTCCCCAAATTGCTCACAGCTCTTCTCTTCTCCAGGGGATGTTTTCTGAGGAGCTGTTTGGGGTAATAATAGTTCCAATGATTTCGCCTGAAGCTTCTGGAAGATATTGTCAGTCTCCTATCGTCTATGATAAGGATGCCAACCCACCCAGGCTGGCGGGGGCTGGAGGCTGTCTGGGCCGCACGCTGAAGCACAGCGCACTGCACCATCCAGCCATTCCCGGAGCCCAGCACAGCCTTCAGCTTTGGCAAAGGGCACGATAAGCAGGTTTCTGTGCCCCCTCCATCCTGCAGAGGTTCCATGCTCGGGTTTGATTGTTTAGCCATGCAGGCGGATCAGAGTCCTGGGGGTTCATCAAGAGAGAATGAGGGCCACAGGCCTGTGGAAGGTGCTAATTGCCCAGGTGTGGGGCCTGTCTAGCGTCCCAGGGGCTTGTCACACTGAGCAGAGACTGAGCCTGGGGGAGCCGGCCACGCATGGAGATGCTGGGGTGCCGGGAAAGTGACCCCTGCTGCCCTCAGCGAGGGCTTATCTCTGCTTTCTTTGATCAGGGAAGGGAAATGTCTTTATTGTTGGTTTTGTAATTGGCACGCATCCTCCCTTCCATACCTGTAAACAAACGGAGTAGCTGTCCCTGCTGGTAATTGACTGGGGTGGGGGGGGCAGAGGGAGGGGGGGACGGCGTGTTGTCCAGGAAATAACCCAAGTCAGGATGCGGTCACCTCTTCAGAGAACGCCGAGCTACTCCCTAACCCCTGCAGCTTCACCGCGTTTCATCCGATTTATCCGCTGCTGTTGGACCGAGCTTTGTCCTGACCTAGGTTTGAGGGCTTCCCCTGCAGCCACTCAAAGTAGCTGGGCTGCTGGCAAAACAAGAGGGAAAGCCTGGGGCGACTGGGTTTCCTCTGGGTAGACGGAGGCCGCAGGCTAACTGCACGCAGCCTTTGCTTCTGGGCGAGGAGAGCACCACCCTGAGCGGCCTGCCTTGGCTCAGAGGGAAGAAGGAGCTGGTAGGAGAGAGCTTGGGCCCCTTGGGCAGCCTGGAGTGAGCGCAGGCCCCCATGGGCAGCTGGAGGGAGAGCAGGGGCCCATAGGCAGCTGGGGGAGACCATGGACCCCCATGGGCAGCTGGGAGGAGAGCAGGGGCCCCTGTGGGCAGCCAGGAGTGAGCGTGGGTCCCCATGGGCAGTGGGCCTCTGGTTTCAACCTTCCCTGCGCTTCCCAGAGCCACCCGCCTACCCCAGGCCTCTCCTAGGACATGGCCATGCGGGTCAGCCCAGGAAGCTGGGACAGGACACGCTTATTTCTTTCCCATGTGCTTGGCAGGGACAGCCAGTTAAAGGGAACAGTGGAATGCAGGCTCACTGTTAGGTCTGCGGCAAAGGCCCCTCAGGCTCTGTCCCCAGGCCAGGCCTGCGGGTCTCCCCGCAGCTCAGCTTTCATCCTGCTCTGCAGCACTAAGGGCTGTGGGACATTGAGATAAGATCCCCAACCCTCACATGCCTCCCTTTATCCAAACAAAACTTAAACCCCAGTCAGGGCGCCCATTATCCTGCAGCAAATCAAAGGGCCCACTGAGCTTTGTTCCTTAACAGCCAGAGGTTAAGTGGTTCAGGGTCGAACACGCATATAAACAAACACCAGGGCAAGAATTTGCTAACTAACAAAAACGTTGGGGAGAAATTGAAGGGATAAATCTTAAAGTGGAAAGTATTTATATTTTTCTACATCTCTTAAACTCTCATATCCCTTTTGTTTCCCCAAGAACGAGTTAGGCCATGGCCACAGTCCCCAGGGAGACAAGTCTGGGGGCATATTTGCACACGGCCCTCTTTCCCCGTCTTCTAATTCAGCCACTAAATTGCCCCCATCCCCTCTGCGCAAACATAGATTTGCATGGTGTTTACTGAGAACTCCCAGGGAGAAGCCATCATCTGCTATCAAAATGCATTTGAAACGACATAAATTACACCACATACCGAAGACACAGTGTGTCTCTCATGGGCTGCCCCAAGATGGAATTGTTCTTTCCAGCCAAGCAAAGGCAGCATTTGAGGTCACAGAGCAGATGGGAAGCTTCCCTTGGAAGTCATTTAAAAGATGTTCCTAGCTGCTTTATAAGGTAAACACTGCAAAGTACCCTCAATCACTAAAAGTTCCCCGTTACTAAAGCGACTGTGTGCTGAACCCTCTGAACTCCTCACTTGCCTTGTACTTGCCGAGGTAGCAGGCACATGTGCACCCAGAATCCCCATAACCCTCCTCATCAGGATTGGGAGCTCACACCAGCAGTCCTCAGCACCCACACCCACACCCACAGGCAGTGAACTGGGTGTTAACCTAGTTATCCTAATATATATAAAGCCAGGGGTTGTCACGACCGACACAACTGGACGGACAACCAAACAGCAGGCTGCGTGGGGTGACCAGGCTGGGGGGAGGGCGGGGCAGTTGGGGGTGACCAGGCCAGTAGGGGGGGCAGTTGGGGGTGATCAGGCAGGCAGGCAAGTGAGCAGTTAGGAGCCAGCGGTCCAGGATTATGAGAGGAATGTCCCAGATTGGAGAGGGTGCAGGTTGGGCTGTGGGAAACACCCCCCCCCCCCATGTATGAATTTCATGCACCGGGCCGCGAGTCTATAATAATAAAAGCACAATATGCTAATTAGATTGGAAGTCCTTCCAGAGGAAGCCTGGGCTTTGAGAGAAGCCCGGGTCCCGGGTGCCAGAGGGAAGCCAGTCCCGGCAGCCAGCGGACGGAAGGCCTGCTCTTGCATGAATTTTGTGCATTGGGTCTCTAGTTTCTTAATAAAACAAGAGCAAGTCCGAAGAAATTTTTGCTTAGTTCATTTCTTATATTCACATTGCTTTATGTTTCTGACTGCTGTTGGAGGTTGCATAGGGTAGCATAAGAGCAAGTGTTTTGTTTTAGCTTAAAACATGGGGTAAAATGTGGTAAGTACTGCACTGGCTTAGAGGATCGGAAGGCAGGAGACAGTGCATATTCTACTACCTCTTAAAATCATTTTCACAGCAGTAAACAGTGACGGTTTACTTAGCATTTATCACTCCCCTGGGGTATCAGATGAGATTTTAAAAACTTTTACATGCTTTATGTGAAACAAACTTATCTATTATATTAGTAAATAAAAATTCTTAATCATGGATGATTAGTTGGATTGCAACAATTTTCTTTAATTTTGTTTGGTAAGAAAAATGTCTCTTATAATATATGCACTACGTAAAAAACAACAGCAATCTCACCAAAATCCAACGGCCAATAAAGAAATCCCTGTGCTGGTCCTAGCTGGTTTGGCTGGGTGGATAGAGTGTCGGCCTGCAGAAGGAAGGGTCCCGGGTTCGATTCCAGGCAAGGGCACATGCCTGGGTTGTGGGCTGGATCCCCACCAGGGGGCGTGCAGGAGGCAGCCGATCAATGATTCCCTCTCATCATTGATGTTCCTATCTCTCTCTCCCTTCCTCTCTGAAATCAATAAAAATGTTTTTGTTGTTGTTGTTTTTTTAAATCCCTGTGCCAGGTGGTCTCAGGCAGGGATGTGAGAGGGGGGATCATGTGATGATGGCCTGTAAGGTTCTGCTCTTGTTTCAGATGATGGCATTTGCTCCCGGCTTTGTAAACAGCAGAGAATTTTTGATGCTCAGGTCCTGTAAGAAAATAGTCCCAGGTCCTGAGGGAGGAAAAGGGAATTTCACAGGGTTGCTAAATTCACAGGGTTGAAGGGGATTGTGGAACGTATCGTGTGTTTTGGAATAAGCCAACCTTGAGTGGGTGGGATTAATTTTTTCAGGTCATCGTTATCACCTTAGATGTTTACCTTAGGGTTAGAAGCACAAAAATGATTGAAATTCTGGCCCAGAGCAAGGAACTCACGTAAGGCCCAATAGCTAACACGTTACTGGGTAAGAAAAACAAAGGTTTACTGTTGGTGATAATGACACCAACGTTTTTAAAGAAAGGGGATGCATTGGCTTTAGGTTAATGGCTTCAACTTAGAAAAGGCTGAAGTTTGTCCACCAGGAGTTCATGTGTCCACTTCACTCTCCCAGCCCCGCCTGTGGGGAGCATTCACGGTTATTCTTCTTGAAGGAGTTGCGTGGGCCCTGTTTCCTGTCTTTGCTTCAGTTCAGGACCCTCAGCTGTCTTCCCCGCTGTGAACTAAAAAGAGAGAATTGCCCGTTCCCTCTGTTAAAGATCTGTTTTGCAAAGGCCAGGCGGTGGTGTGTTCTCAGGAAAAGATAGAGCCTTGTGTGCAGTGGCTCCCTCCTCTCCCAGGGGAACGTGCGGAGTGTCTGTGTGTTTATAAGAAACGCTTGTTGGCACTGGATGAATGAAAGACTATTCGGGTTGCGGCTCACCTGGTGGGCGGATGGGGCGGTGTCGGCATTGAAGGCGCACGGAGGCGAATTTACACTCTGACCGCCTTTTTGAGCATCTGAAAAGCGGAGGTGACTCTTTCTGAAGAAGCTTCTAGGCACAGACAGCAGTCAGCTCACGGAATACACTGTGTGCACCGAGGGGATGGTGTGGGAAGAGGCGGGGAGTGAATGGACCCGTTTTCTTCACCAATTCATGTTTTCAAAATAAAATAAAATAAATAAAATAAAATAAAATACAAAATAAGATAAAATAAAAGAAATAAAATAAAATAAATAAAATAAAATAAAATATAAAATAATAAAATAAAATAATAAATAAAATTAAATAAAATAAATACAATACAATAAATAAAATAAAATAAATAAAATAAATAAAATAAAATAAAAAATAAAATAAATAAATAAATAAAATAAAATTAAAATAAAATAAATAAATAAATAAATAAAATAAATAAATAAAATAAAATAATAAAATAAAATAAAATATAAATAAAATAAAATAAATCAGCACATAAAACAGTGCCGTGTTCATGGCTTTTGCATATGTTTCATGTCTATAAACTTACAAGCTATAGAACAATCACAGAAGGGAAGTGTGGCCTGTAAGTTTTCATAGGAAAGGTCCCCCCTTAGGCAGCTTACATTGGACCACATGCAAACAGGGCGAGTTCACCGGACCGAGTGCAGGGTGCACAGCCCATTTCACGCTGACGAGGCAGACATCACTGATGGTGCCCTGACTCCGTTAGAAAAATGATGGCTGACACTCACGTCTCAAACCCTGAGAAGAGTGCTATGCAGAGGGGCCGGTCCTCCTCATTGTGTGGGTGAGGAGACAGAGGCTCCGGAGATGAGGCGCCCGTCTCAGCCACACCCTCAGGCAGTGCCCACAGGACAGGGCCACCTCACCCCTCCTTCCCGGGCACCGGGCTGCCTCCTTCATGCGGTCGGGCGCCCACAGCAGCCATGTCTTAGTCAAGGCTCTGGTCCTGAATGCACGGAGGAGAGTTTGTGATAAATGCACACAGATCTCCCCGCCCCGTGGAAGGGCTCCCCACGGTGTCCCAGGCCCTGTCCTCCCTCTTGGTGTGCGGACCACAGCCAGCCCCTCCCCAGCTACCTGTCCGGGAGACCCTGCAAGACCCAGGTGGCCCAGCTCAGCCTCTGGAGCCGGGACCCCAGCTCAGTCCCAGGCCAGGCTTCCTGGGGGGTCTCAGCCAGGTGCACCCAGGTGTGACGGCGGGGGGACCACACCTGATTGCTGCTCACAGTGGGATGCACACACCGAGGTCCCCATGCAGCCCGGTCTTCCTTCGCCTGGCAGGGGGACTGCACCTGCCTTTGCTCTTCCACGCCTCCCAGAAGCCTGCGGATTCTTAGGTGCTGGGAGCTGGTGCAGACAATGCAGAGGCCGCGACTCAGTGGATGCTTTACAATTAGTGGTGGGTGGAATCTTCAGGGACCATAGATGCCACTTAAAATGGGCTTCGTGAGGGAAGCACTGACGAACAGAAGCAAATGCTGGGCTGGTTCCTGTCCTCCTGGCTGTTCATCCTGAACATCTCAGCGTCTGAACTCGCACACAGCGCGCTCCCAGAGCCCGCAGGACCCATCCCAACCCAGAGACCTGGTGCATTTACATGAAATCACCTCTTTCAGTGAAAAATGAAAAGGCAGACTTAAGAAAATCACTTATGGCCCTGGTCCATGTTGCTCAGTGGTTGGCCAAACACAGAAGGGTCATGGGTTCAATTCCTGGTCAAGGGCACGTACCTGGGTTGCACGTTTGTTCCTGGCCAGGGGTGGGGTGTGGGGGTGAGAGGGTTTTGGTGGGAGGTAACCAGTCAATGTATCTCTCTCAGCTCTCTCTCTTTCTCTCTCTAAAAATCACTGGAAAAAATATCCTTGGGTGAGGATTAACAAAAAAAGAAAGAAAGACAGAAAGAAAATAAGTTGTGTAGAGCAAAATTATAATGTAGATGCTTCAGTATCCCTCACGGTTGAAATGTAAAATTAAAGCTTTTCCCTAACATTTGAAAATAATGTTTTACTAAATAAAAAAGAATGGGTTTAGTCTAAGCTGTCATGGAGACATCTAGTTTTCCGTTTGTTTATTTATGGTGTGATCTCAAGGCTTCACTCTGGTACAGACCAGAGTTAAATGAAAAACATTTCCGATATTCATGCTGATGAAAGAATTTTCTGAAAACTGATGCTTTGTTTAACTCTCCAGGAATCCAGGCTGGGAGACGGCGGTGGCATTTCTCTCGGGAGAGACTTGCCCAGGGAGTCACATGTGTTGTTTGAACAATTTATATACATGAAGTAGGTAGGCCTGGGGGCTGACCCTGAGTCAACGTAGCTTCCAAGAGTCTTTCCTGACGTCCTGTCTGGAATGCCCCCCGCCCCCCACCAGCTCCCGGACCGTCCTGAGCCCTCCATGGGCCTGGTCCCCTTGGGCATGTTTAACAGTCCACATTCATACCTCCTCCAGAGGCAAACTTCTGAGTCCAATTTCCTTCACCATAATCTACACACACACACTCTCACACATAGACACACTCTCTCTCTCACATACACTCAGACTCAGATACTATAACTATAACTAGCACAAGTCCTTCCTCGTGTGTAAATAGGATAATTAATGCCTCACCTAGTTCAGGAAACACTGATATTCTCACCTCTGCTCACATTTAATACAAAGAAGTGCTTCTCTGGTTATAATCCAGTCCTCAGGCCCTGGGTGGAGTCACTGGTGAAATAAGGACCTGAAAGGCCTAAAAAAAAATTTTTTTTATTGATTTCAGAAAGGAAGGGAGAGATAGAAACATCAATAATGAGAATTTTTCTCTTAAACAAAACTCACCTGTAAACTAGGTATGCTCATACTTCTTTGTCCTTGCTCAGTTGACATATATGGAGAGAGAGAAGTATATGTATGTGAATATATAGGTGTATAGGTGTAGATACTATATATAGAGAGAGAGAGATACATAATGTCTAGGAATAGGTATATACATAGAGGGGTGTATATACTAGTAGATGTAGGCATATACACATATGTACCTATATGTACTTCTGATGAAGTTGAAAATGTCCCACACGTTCCTACCCCTCTTTATTATTATTCTTCTAGGCTGGCGCATTCCCACTGCCCAGAGGCCCTTTGGTAGAACAATGGTGCATCCTATATGTTCGCAAACCTCTTTATTACATACCACTTCTTTGATTCATCCCTTCTTTCCATTCCCAGGTTGCAGCTCACCTGTTGGTTCTGGTTATTTTTCTTTGTTTTAAATTTTAAAAGTTTTGAAGTTTCTTATACCTCAAAGTCTTTAAATGGAGACTTGTTTCTTAAGCAATTTCCTTTGAAGTCAGAGGAGCTGAAATAGGATCGCAGATAGCGATCAGGAGCCTGAAGGCCAGCACTCCCCCTGGGACTGGAGGCCCGAGACACGTTCAAATAAATCAATAAGCAAACAAATGCGTTGTTTCCAGGGCACAGGCACTGTTCGTTTTGATATCTCAGAATAAACATCTCGTCATCGCATGCATTATTCAAACTTGGAAAGATAAGTATCTGCAATGGCCGACACCCTGGCTCCTTTGATAAATGAGAAAAGCAATCTTTGCAGCTTTTCACTCATTTTTTTCTAGTTGGAGAGAAATTTACATATAATCACAACTGCTGTATGAAATAGGAGAAATCCATTCTAATCATGTAATAATCCATTTTAAAAGCCATGTATTACAGCTTTAAAATAGCTGTCGCCCTTTAATTAACAATTGCCATTATTGTGACTGAAATTTTAAAGTATTATTGAAGTTAAATTAGGGTATACTATTCAAATCATCTATTACATTATATTCCATCTATTCCATATTATTGTCTTATTGTCTCTACATTTTCTTGTCAAACTAAAATTCTTTCTTTTATTCAACATATTAGGGATCCAGTGCACAAATTTGTGCACCTTGAAAGGAACTTTGGGCTGTGAGGCTGCGGTGGGCACAGGGCCAGGTCTCAGCCCATCCTCCGTGCCCCTGCCTGGCCCCTCCTGCCTCAGCCACCAGTCCCCTGTCTGCCAGCAGCCCCGCTCCTGCCACTGCCACTCCCACGTGCTGATGGCCAGACCCACTCACACCCACTGATGGCGTGGAGCGACTGGAGCCAGCGCCAGCAGCAGATGTGAGCAGGGCTGGTGCTGTCAGCAGGTGTGAGCAGTGGCTGCTGTCCCAATCACCCCTCAGGAGCAGGGGGAGGTCAAGAAGCCCTCAGGGGCAATCTGGGCCAGCAGATTAGGACAGGCACTGGGCACCAGCAGTGGGTGCGGGCAGGGCTGGCGCTGGCAGTGGGTGCGAGTGGCAGCTCTAGTGCTGGCAGCAGGTGCGAGCGCCGGGCAGGACCATGGTGTGTGGGATCAAATAATTTTTAGTAACCACCAGAGGCTCACCCTGATGACAGCAACCGGTGCCCTGCCTTGGTCTGGCACCCCCACTCACCTGCTCCACCATCCTGCTGCAGCCAACGCCCGCCATGTTTCATGCTCTGATACCTGCTGCCGACACCTGCCATGTCCCACACGCGCCCCGTGGTGGTCAGCATACGTCATAGTGACCGATTGTTCTGTTGTTTGGTTTTTCCGCCATTCGGTCTATTTGCATATTAGCCTTTTATTATATAGGATACTTGTGAGTATCAAATTTTAAGGTTGATATTAAGACCTTTAAGATTATTGATTTACTAAAGATTTAAAAACCAAATAATGTTCATTTAATTTAATTTAATTTTTTCATCACCATTTATCTCCTTTATGCCCTCTTCCGAGCCACTCCCTCTCTAACTCTCCCCCACAATCACTACACTGTTGTCTGTGTCCATGAGTTCTCTCTCTCTCTCTTTTTTATTCGTTTTTGCTTAATTCTTCCACCACCCCCACAACTCCCTGCCCCCAGCTGTCTGCCTGGTCTCTATCTATGAGTTTGTTGCTATTTTGCTGGGTAGTTCAGTTTGTTCATTAGATTCCACGTGTGAGTGACATCAGATGGAACTTGTCTTTCTCTGACTGGCTTATTTCCCTCAGCATAATGCTCTCCGGGTCCATCCAGGCTGTTGCAAAGAGGAGAATTTTCTTTCTTTTTATGGCAGAGTAGTGTTCCAGGGTGTACATGTCCCACAGCTTTTTACCCACTCATCCACTGGTGGGCACTGGTCTGCTCCCAAATCTTGGCTATTGTAAATAGCACTGCAATGAAAATGGGGTGCACATATTATTGTGAATCAGTGTTTCAGGATTCTTCAGAAAAATTCCCAGAAGTGAAGTCGCTGGGTCATAAGGCAGCATTTTTAATTTTTTGAGGTAACTCCATACGACTTTAAATCACTTTTATTAACTTAAAAATTGAGCTTTGTTGCATCAGCCTTAACAATCATAGGTATTAATGATGTGTTGTGGTTGCAATAAAAAAAAAAACTATTTGAAACTAGGAATTTAGACTTTCTAACTTTATCAAAGACATTATTTGTTTTCTAAACTTTTCTTTAACAGTGGGATTCCTCTGGGCACACAGGGCAGGCACGCTCCCAGGACACTGCTTCCCGTGGCTCACGGTGTGTCGCTCCCACTGGCTGCCTCCTGACATGAGGCCATAAGTGTGCAGGGCAGATGGCGTGCCTCATGTGCCCAGGTCCTGCAGGGGCTGAGCGTGGCGGTGGGGACTCAGCTCATGTTTGATGGATGCGTGAGCATCTACATAAGCCCGTCTGTATATTTTTGAAATACCTAAGCCTAATGTTCATCGTATGTTTCTCTTTTTGTCCAATGCAGTTATTAAAATTTGTGTAGCAGATTCTGTTCTAGGGCCCTGAGCGTGGAGTGGCAGCTCAGAAAGCAGCACGCATTTGCACAGTTAACTCTTCCCAGGATGTCAACGATGTGACAGCAGGAGGAAGCATGTGTTTCAGTCCAATATCTAGATGAGGGAACCCCAAAATTACAGTTAAAATCAGAGTTTCTAAGTGCAGTCTGGAAGCTCCAAATGGGACATAGAGGCCCGCCAGATGGATGCCAGTGTTCCTTCTTGTAGGAAAGGATTCTAAAATCTCTACGCGGATGCTCATCGCCTCAGGCTCTCTTCTGCTACCCAAGAGATCATTACTATTTTATTGCAAAATATCACAATTACTTCAGGCTCACTATAGTACGTGCATAGACTGTTTCATGCTGTTCTCTGTAGGCCCATTTTGCAAAAGTTTTGCAATAATAAGGGGAAAATACAAATTTAAATATGTGCATATGTAAAAAATATAATGAATAGTCTCACATATAAATGCTAAACAATGTGTATAACTGACATCTGTAAGGATTTCAATTTTCAGCAAACTGGGCGGTAGGGGACAATGTTATATAAAAAAGAGAGGATATGTTAAGTACCTTTTTGGCATAAAAATTATGCCTATCTTTTCAAAGCCTTTTCATTGCTTTAGATTTTTGGAGCAAATTTTTGAAATGATTTGTAATGTATATGTTATACCACGTGCCCACATTGGTTTCTCCTTCCTGTCCCTCCTAGTTTCACGGTTTTTCATGAGCCACACACTCTCTTTCAAAGAAGGAAAAGCAGGTTGCCTCTGTGGTGGGACTCTGCCCGAGGCCTGGGTGTCCGCAGCCCATCAAGGCTCACCTTTGCCTGCCCCAAGAAGGCAGGGCGGCTCATCATTTCACATTAAAGCACTTCTGCTTCAACAATTTTGGGATGGAGTAGAGCTACGTATTTTATTACCCTTTCAATGAGCAAGGGAAATGGGAAGATCTTATGTCAAGACTAGATGCCCGGTGCATGAAATTCATGCACAGGTAGGGTCCCTAGGCCTGGCTGGCAATCAAGGCCAATTGGGGCCTTCCTTCCCCCGGTTGCTGGCTGCCAGCCAGGTCCTTCCTTTGTTCCATGCTGCCCCCTAGTGGTCAGTGCATGTCATAGCGAGCGGTCACACTCCCAAGGGGACAATTTGCATATTAGCCTTTTATTATATAGGATGTACATCTGTTTGTAAACAGAGTCAGGCTGTTTTATGGGTCTCATTGATGAGTCACTGGCTCACCTACTGGGTAAGTGACTTCGGGGATCACAAATGGCAAGTTGTGAAAAGCATTAAAAATGGTTAACTTCTCCTTCCAGGGCCATCTTTCTTGACTCCGTGAGCTGAGACTTTGGTTGAGGCATAAAGCAGCAGGTTCACATAGAGACACTCTGGATATAGCAGGAGGCGCACCTTGTTAGAAAGTTAATGTTGGGGACTCAGTCTCACAGCATCGGTGAAGTGAGTGGCCATCCTCAGAACCAAACCTGCTGGGACCATGGCCCCTAACAGAGGATGTTATGTTGACAAAACCGATAAAGTCAACAATGTCAACCATTCACAAAGACGACACAAACCCAGCAAGCATGTGGTTTCCTTTCATTGCTCAGAAGTTGTGCATCTGTAGGGAGGTTAAGCCTTTGCTTGCTTTTGCAACATAGCTTGTTTTCTAACACAGGCGAATGAAGCCCATCATATAAATGAACACACACCTGGTGCTCAGGCTGTAAAGAAAATCAGTTACAAAAATACCCTCTAACTACTTAGTCTTTATTGCGATCTTAACTTTTATAAATGTGACTTAGCAAGACAGGAAACTGACTTGATTTCCTGATGCTTTTCCATATGACTTGCTGACCCCATCCAAAGCTTGGCATCCAGGTGTCAGTCAAGGCAATAGTCCCACCCCTAACGTGTTTCATGGGACTTTCAAGGTTTAGTGCACTTTGTTCCTAGCCTGTAGAGTGGCACTTATCATTGTGTACACGAGGCTGGCTTTGCTGGTCTTCATCCCATGCTGAGAACTTCAGAGTTTTATTTCAGAGGCGATGGGGAACCTTTGATGGTGGTGTTTTGAAGTTCCAAGGTTACTTTGGAACTTGGGTGAAGGCAAGCATGGAGGCAGGGAGATGGCTTAGGAGGCTGCCGCTATCTTCTGGACAGAGGACGGTCAGGCCCTGGACCATCAGGAGGGGCCATGGTTGATCAAGATTAAACAGGTAGACTTGATAGGCCTGGGGGTCCGGTGGCTTGTGGGGGTCAAGATGGAGAAGTAGGGTCATAGCTCAGTGACTGTTAATGAATCCAAGAGGGAAAATAGATTTTTAGAATAATATTTTGAAAGTCTGTTGAGTTTGGGGTTGCAATGGGACATGTAAGAAGCAATGTCCAACGGGTAGATTTTTACATGAAAACCTGCTAAGAGAGGTCTGTGTGGGAGATGAAGTCCTTTGCACAACAATGGCAGAGGTAGTTGAAGACATAAGTGTATATACACTGAGTGGCCAGATTATTATGACCACCCCATCAGTACTTCATTGACACTTCCCAAAATACTCAATATTGAAAACTTCCTGAGCAAATACTCTCAAGGTTTTATTATTATTATTACTAGAGGCCCGGTGCACGAAATTTGTGCACTGGGGAATGGGGTTCCCTCAGCCAAGCCTGCCCCTCAGTCCGGGAGCCCTCAGTGGATGTCCTACTGATGGCCACAGTCCGGCAGCAGAGGCTCGGTGCAGCCGTCCCCATGTGTGTGTGTTTGTGTGTGTGTGTGTGTGTGTGTGTGTGTGTGTGT
>JAWPEG010000011.1:104947139-104965445 GCA_035771395.1 Myotis vivesi
GCAGGGATTTCTGAACTTTTGGTGTTCGAAGGTCTGTAACTGTGGTCGCAGGTCTCTGTCCCCAGTAGCTGCAGGGTCCTGGTATGCTTCTGAGATCAGACTGGGTGGTGCTGAGGCCAGGATCCTAGTCTCAAGCAGCTCTGTTTCCAAAGATGGGGTGGTTGCTGTCTCTGTTATCATCTTAAATTGCTTCCAGAGGTACACTGATCACACGCAACACGCCATAGCAGCCTGGAGGCTCCCAGAAGCCAAGCAAAGGGTCATGTTCCCATGTTGAGGTCTCCACACAACATTAGTGAACATATTTCATATTGTCCTCAAACATCAGGAGGACCCCTGAAGTTATAGAAACCCCTGTCTGTTCTCCCTATTTTCACAGAACCATAGAAAACTAATGTTAGTGAAACCGGGGTTTTATTTAAGCATTGTATCCATCAGTAAGTCTTCAGGTGAAAAGGGAGGACTAAAATACAATAATTTATTTAGATTTTTCAATATTTTGAAAGATGAAGACTGTATTTCTTCCTATATAGCACTTTCATTTTATTTGTTAATTTTTTTCAAATACACTTTTTTTAAAGTATATTTTATTGCTTTTTACAGAGAGGAAGGGAGAGAGATAGAGAGTTAGAAACATCGATGACAGAGAAACATTGATCAGCTGCCTCCTGCACACCCCCACTGGGGATGTGCCCGCAACCAAGGTACATGCCCTTGACTGGAATCAAACCCGGGACCCCTCAGTCCGCAGGCCGATGTTCTATCCACCGAGCCAAATCAGTTAGGGCCAAATATACTTTTATTGATTTCAGAGCAGAAGGGAGAGACAGAGAGAGATATATATACATCAATGATGAGAGAGAATCCTTGATCAGCGGCCTCCTGCATGCCCCATAATGGGGATCGAGCCCACAATCCGGAGATGTACTCTGACAGGGAATCAAACCATGACCTCCTAGTTCAGTGATAGCGAACCTATGACACGCTTGTCAGAGGTGACACGCGAACTCATTTTTTTTTGGTTGATTTTTCTTTGTTAAATGGCATTTAAATATATAAAATAAATATCAAAAATATAAGTCTTTGTTTTACTATGGTTGCAAATATCAAAAAAATTTCTATATGTGACATGGCACCAGAGTTAAGTTAGGGTTTTTCAAAATGCTGACACGCTGAGCTCAAAAGGTTCGCCATCACTGTCCTACTTCATAGGTTGACACTCAACCACTGAGCCATGCCAACCAGGCACTCCTGAAATTTTCTTTTAAAAATATTACAGAAAAATCATTTAAAGCTGCAAAACTGAAACTAAAAATTCATCTGCTTCTACTTAGTCCCCCCATCCCCTCCCCCAATAAAAGGGGAAAAAATGAAGTGGTTTTTTTTCCCCAATACAGCATCCATACTATTTTATCATTATTTTCAGTGTGATAGTCAAACAGAAGCGATGAGTTCCTCATTTTTTCTATTTTCTCACAGTGGTGTAACAGCCTGAGCCGCACCGTGACAGGGGCTCTGCTCATTCTTTCTCACTTGAATCCCTGGTTTCCACCAAATTCCTGACCCATTTTATGGGCCTTTCACAACCACTTGTGGAATGAAAGAATTTCGAATATTGTCACATTTTAGAAAATAGTTTAAATTCTTGGTGTTTCATGTGCACCCGCTTCTGCTGACATTGGATTGAAGTGCTGGTGCCCTGCACCCCAGTACACATAGCGCAGGAGACGCGTGGGCAGTGAGGCTCTGTTGTGGTGACAGGGTTTCCCGAGACGAACATGGGGCTTTGGGAGGAATGCTGTGGTTCTGGTGGCGTTTCTGCAATCACGCACCGCTTCAGTCAATGGACTCCAGCGCCGTTTTATATCTAAGGGGCTTTTCTAAGGCTTTGAAATTCACGTTTTCAGCAATTTCTATTATGTGCATCGTGGGCTAAGCACATTCCACTTTGAAAGTTCAGGAAAATTATGATTAGTGGTTGGAGACACAACCAGGAACCTATCTTTAAGTGAGTTCAAAAAAGAACTCAGACCAGTACAAAGGCCTGGAGAATCGAGCACATTTTTTTTTTAATTTAAAAATCAACTTTTGAAGTAAAGAGATCAAACATTTCATTTAGGACTAGTATATCGTTCCACATAGCTGTTGGTTCTCACTGTAAGAGGTTATTGGCATTATTTTGCCAGTCATAAAACTTGGATTTTGCAAGGACCAACAATAATACTGCCACCACAGTGATTGCAGGGGAATTAACTTGATGCCACTCAGGAGTCATTTTGTCCATTGGAAGGAGGCTGGGTTACATCTCAATTCTCAGCCAAAATAATGACTGTGAAACTGCTGACTGAGTTATTGCAGAAAAGAAAGAGATCTTAGAAAAGTCGATAAATTACTATTTAAACTATGTGCTCAGGGTGTGTGTTATAAGACGACATTGCTTTGCTAGAATAATCCATGCTTACTATTTATACATGCAAATGAAATAGTAAAATAAAATAAAACTCACCCAATGTCTACAATTAAAAAGAGCCATTATGAACAACCTATGAATATCAGTTCAGATCTCTCTCTAAACATAGTAGTTGGGGAGTAGAACTTCCATTAGTTTTACACCAGTCCCCACACCCCTTCCATATGCTTACAGTGCTGACAGCACTGGTGGAAGGAGAAGAAGTGGATGATATGCGTAGCCATGTTTGGGGGGTGTGAGCATCATCGCGACTGGGCGGCGGTGACTCTGAACCCGGATGCTGCTGTCTGTGCTGCCGAGAGTTCTCGTGTCTGTGCACGTGCTGGGAGGGCAGGCACGGGCAGCCCTTCGTGTGGGACTGTCTGTTAAAGCTCCTTTGTGTAGTGAACAGCCTGGGAAGGTAGAGTTGGTGTTTCCTTTAGCAGCAAAACGAAGGTTTGTTGGCTGAGTGTTTAATGAAGATAGTGTAGCCCTAACCGGTTTGGCTCAGTGGATAGAGCGTCGGCCTGCGGACTGAAAGGTCTCAGGTTTGATTCCGGTCAAGGGCATGTACCTGGGTTGCGGGCACATCCCCAGTAGGAGGTGTGCAGGAGGCAGCTGGTCAATGTTTCTCTATCATCGATGTTTCTAACTCTCTGTCCCTCTCCCTTCCTCTCTGTAAAAACATCAATAATATATATATCTACACTAATAAAAGAGAAACATGGTAATTAGCGTACGACCGCTACCCTTCCCATTGGATAATCAGCATATCCTTATGCAAATTAACTGTCAGCCAAGATGGCGGCCGGCAGCTGGAAGCGAACATGAGGCTTGCTTGCTCCAGGGACTGCAGACTCCAACGTTCCCCGCCTGACTTGCCGGCCTCTGAGGTGCAACTCTAAGAAACTATGTACTATGTTGCAAATAAGAAGCTGAAACCAGCTTTCAGCCAGCCGGGATCTCAGAGCTGAAGTTATACACTGTTTCGATTATAGAACAGCAAACAAACCAGATACGAAGCCTCAGAGCTAGAGCCAGAGCTAAAGCTGGCCCAGAATAAAATAAAAAAAGAGAAATAAAAGGAGCGGTTGGGAGCTTCAGTCAGCCTGAAAGCAGCCCTCAGCCCCTCACCCAGACTGGCCAGGCACCCCAGTGGAGACCCCCACCCTGAAGGGTGTGTGACCAGCTGCAAACAGCCATCATCCCCTCATCCAGGCTGGCCAGGCACCCCAGTGGGGACCCCCACCCTGATCCAGGACACCCTTCAGGGCAAACCAGCCGGCCCCCAGGCCTCTATCCTATATAGTAAAAGGGTAATATGCCACCCAGCACCAGGATCAGCGGAGCAGCGAGGCTCCCGGCACTGGGATCAGCGTGACAGGGGGCAGCGCCCAAACCCCCTGATAGCCCTGCGGCTCTGTGTGTGACAGGGGGCGGGGCCACAACCTCCCTATCCGCCCTGCTGTGTGTGTGACAGGGATGGCGCCCCAACCCCCTGATCAGCCCTGCTCTGTGTGTGACAGGGGGCGGTGCCCCAACCCCCTGATGGGCCCTGCTCTGTGCCTGATGGGGGGAGCTCCCCAACCCCCTGATCAGCCCTGCTCTGTGTGTGACAGGGTGCGGTGCCCCCACCACCCCCCCCCCCCCCACGGACACTGCTCTGTATGTGACAGGGTAGAGCCATAACCTCCCCATCGGCCCTGCCCTGAGTGTGACAGTGGCGGCGCCCCAACCCCCTGATGGGCCCTGCTCTGTGTGTGATAGGGGGGAGGTCCTCAACCCCCTGATTGACCCTGCTCTGTGCATGACAGGGGGTGGCGCCACAACCCCCCAATCGGCCCTGCTCTGAGCCCGACCAGGGGCTGCACCTAGGGATTGGGCCTGCCCTCTGCCACCCAGGAGCAGGCCTAAGCCAGCAGGTCGTTATCTCCTGAGGGGTCCCAGGCTGCGAGAGGGCACAGGCCGGGCTGAGGGACTCCCCCTCTCCCGCCCCCGAGTGCATAAATTTTTGTGCACCGGGCCTCTAGTATATATATATAATTTTAAAAAAGATAGTGTATCTCTCCAGGAAAAAGTTTGGGCTGGGTTGCTTGTGGCACTTGTGTAAAAACGAGGGCAAAAACCAGGACCCCCTAGGCTTGGGGTGCCTCAGCTGTGACGCAAAGCCGTGGCATGCACAGCGTCTAGCTCCTCTCTGCCCTGCAGCTCAGAGGCCGAGTGGGGCCGACATGAGCACAGAGTCCCTATTTCGGGCCATGTCCTGAGTAGCAGGTCCTTCATCTCTGACCCAGGAGACTCGTGTCTTCCCCCAGAATCCAAGAAGCTGTGGCAGGCCCACTTATCTGTATAAAAATAAAGTGTCAAACTCTTCACAATTCTTGACAGGAATGTGCTTTAAAGTAGAAAAATTGGAGAAATAATATAAATATCCATTAATAGTGGGCTGATAATAAAAAATGGTCCATCTATTCTTTTTAAAATATTTTTTATTGATATTTTTTACAGAGAGGAAGGGAGAGAGACAGAGAGTTAGAAACATCGATGAGAGAGAAACATCGATCAGCTGCCTCCTGCACACCTCCCACTGGGGATGTGCCCGCAACCAAGGTACATGCCCTTGACGGGAACCGAACCTGGGACCCTTCAGTCCGCAGGCCGACGCTCTATCCGCTGAGCCAAACCGGCTAGGGCAAAAATGGTCCATCTATTAAATGAAACAGTATGCAGCCATTAAAAAGTGTTCAAAATTTAATTTGCTAACATAGAAAGAAAATAAAAATAGATTACTAAATAAAACATGCACTTTAAGGTTTATTGCATATTGTGTGTTTCTAGTTCTGGGGAAAATGGCATAGTATATAAGTATCGATGTTGTCTACATACATTGACAAATCCTGGCTGGTACACACCATCATCTTCAAGTTGGTAATTTCTTGAGAATGGGTCTGAGTGGAAGATTAGCACAAATGATGAAAAAGTGCATTTAATACAAGTCTAAATGTTTAATTGTTAAATGTCAGATGAGACTTTGAAATTGAAAACATTTCAAATATTAACAAACCATAATAAGAATTCTGACTTTCAAATTAGATCCAGGTGGCTGTGAGTTCTGGCTATTACTCTATCTATCTGTGTGACCTCGAGCAAGCCATTGGACCTCAGTGAGTTCAGTTCCCTCATAATAAAACAGGCATATCGACACTGTCCTCGTCTGCTGGTGCAAAGGATTTAAAGTTAGTGCAGGGTTAGCCCAGCTGCTGGCACAGTGGGCATTCATGTAGTTATTTTTAAATTAAAAAAAAATTTATATGGTAAAATGAACTTTTCTGTCTTTTCAAAATGTCATGTCTTTTCTAAAATTAACAACAAGAAGAAAAGGCAGGACAATAAATTGGTCTTCTGTTATGAATCCTGGCAACAATTTGTAGGTGGTGTTATAAGAGATGAATGTTTTTCTTTGGAACAAATCCTAGGGTTCTCAGACATCAGCAGGAAAGAACAATTGAGGGAAAATGTTGAGATGTGGATGATCAGCTGATCCTGAGATGTTAATTCTGTTTCTAAGTTCAGTTTTTCCTCGGTATATGCAAATTCTGATCATTGTTCTTTCTCACTCAAAAGACTGATTCTCTTTGCTTGAATTTGTTAAAACTTAGTCCTTCTGTGTGTGTGTTTAAAAGGGACGGGTGCCTGTTCCTTACAAAGTTGTTATAATGTTGAAGTGAGGGCCATATGGCCTTCCAGTTTTTGGATGACATTGAGAAGTGCAATGCAATTTGCAAACAAAATGGCATACATCCTGGAGCGATTAAACTAATCCTTTTTTAATGATGAAGAATGCTTATGTCCAAATTCCAAATCACTTCTCCAAAAATGATCAATAACAAGTGCATACAGTTAATGTCAAATAAAGGAAAAGGGAAAGAAGTTCATTTTTTATATTGCAATCTGAGAACACAGATTTTAACCAGTCCTTGTTTAAAATAATGTTTTTCCCCTTGTAAAGGCAATGAGTGGGAATGTTTAAATACACTGTGGCAAGTTCCAGGTGTTTTTAAAACTGAGACAGCTAAGCATGCAATGACATGGAGGGACTTCCAGAATACAGTAGGTTAAAAAAGCAGGTCAGTTATGCTAAGCGAAATAAGCCAGTCAGAGAAGGACAAGTATCACATTTCCTCACTCATGACTAATGAACAAAATAAACTGATGAACAAAATAGATCCAGATACATAGAAGCATGAAACAGATAGAGGTAAAGAGATTAACCATGGAGCTTATCTATACTAATAAAAGGGTAATATGCTAATTAGACTGGACATCTTCCCAACATCCTTCTGGATAAAGCCACGGTGGCAGGGGCCGAGGCAGAGGTGGTTAGGGGCTATCAGGCCAGGAGAGGAGCAGTTAGGAGGCAATCAGGTCAGCAGGGGAGCAGTTAGGGGCGATCAGGCCAGCAGGGGAGGGCAGATAGGGGTGATCAGGCCGGCAGGGGAGGGAAGTTAGGGGGTGATCAGGCCGGCTGGCAGAGGTGGTTAGAGGCGATAAGACAGGCAGGCAGGCAAACAGTTAGGAACCAGCGGTCCTGGATTGCAAGAGGGATGTCTGACTGCTGGTTTAGGCCTGACCCCAGGTCTAAACCAGCAGTCAGACATCCCCCAAGGGGTCCCGGTTTGGAGAGGGTGCAGGCCGGGCTGAGGGGCCCTCCCCTCCCCGTGCACAAATTTCATGCACTGGGCCTCTAGTCCTATATAATAAAAGGGTACGACCGGGAAAGGCTAGTCGCTATGATGCACACTGACCACCAGAGGGCAGATGGTCAACACAGGATCTGCCCCCTGGTGGTCAGTGTGCTTCCACACTGTGCTTCCACAGAGGAGTGCCGTTCAGCCAGAAGCTGGCTCATGGCTGGCCAGCACAGTGGAGGTGGTGGGAGCTTCTCCCGCCTTTGCATCAGCACTAAGGATGTCTGACTAATGGCTTAGGCCCACTCCCCATGGGAACCATTAGTCGGACATCCCCTAAGGTCTCCCAGGTTGCCAGAGGGATGTCTGACTGCTAGCTTAGGCCTGTTCCCTGGGAAGCTGGCCTAAGCTGGCAGGTGGACATCCCCCAAGGGGTCCCAAACTATGAGAGGGTGAAGGTTGGGCTGAGGGACCCCCCTGAGTGCATGAATTTCCATGCACCGGGCCTCTAGTATGCATATAGGCACAGCCCATGGACACAGACAATAGTGTGCTAAAGGCCTGGGAGGGATGGGTATGGGGGATCAATAGGAAAAATAGAACAAAGGGGACATCTGTAGTACTTTCAACAATAAAGATAAATTTTTTAAAAAAGGAAAAACAAGTCATGGAATCTATATATATAAAAAGCCTGTGGTCACGACTCCCTCACGCCGTAACAACCAATCAGCAGGAGGCTGTGTATGCAGTGAGGCGCATGCATCTGCGCGGGCACCAGCAGGGACTTGACGCTGTGTATGCACAGGCACAGGTGGGGACTTGATCAGGAGGTGCATTGGGATAGTCCTGCAGCGCCAGCCATGGGGTGGGACTCCAGGACTTGGGGCGGTCCCGCGGCATGCCAGCTTTGTGAGGTGGGACATGGGGCAGTTCCGCGGCACAGGCGGGGTCCCGAGTCTCGCATGATTTTGCGCACTGGGTCACTAGTAATTACATAAGTTGCCAAATGTGAAAGAAAGGTCAAAATGTGCAGGTGTTAAACGTTCTGCCTTTTATGCTTTTTTAACTTTAGACATTTTTATTTACATATGCAGTTTCAAAAACTAGCCAGAATATTTCTAATTTTAAGCCACTTTTCTTGATTTTTTTTTGCCTAAAAAATGACGAGCCCCTTCATTCTTCATATCTAGGCCTTTTTCCATTCACAAATGTTTTCCTCAATCGTTCACCTGTTTAAAGGTGGGTCATGAGAAAGCAGAAAGTGAATAAGACACATTTGTTTTAGGGTTTTCCTGTGATCCTTGCTCACATTTATTGAGGGCGCACTACCTGCCAGGTTGCTGTAAGGGAAACTCATTATGTCCTCACAGGGGATGTTGGAAGCTATTAGAAGCATCCATGTGTTACAGATCAGAAAGTTGAGGCACAGACAGGTTCAGTACCTTGCTGCAGGTGCCCAGCCTGAAAGAAGTAGAGCCAAGGTTTGAGTCTAGGTGGTTTGACTTGAGTGCACACTCTAATTAAGCATTCATTTGAGAACTTCCGAGTAGTTACCACATGCAATAGTGTACCTTTCATGGGAACACTGCATGTGGGGCCTCTGTTTTCTGTCCCCCCAGATTTTCATCCCTCCTCTTCTTTGCTTTTCTAGGGGAGGAGGGAGGATATCTTTTTCTCTTCAAGCTCAGAGGGGATAAGGGGCATTTATCACTTACATTGCTGATTCAGCTTTTCAGACCATTTGCCTCTAGTGTGGATTTGAAATCTGCTAAATCTACTGTTATGTTTCTCTTGACTGGAAATTTGTTTGATCTCACTGCTCTCACATTTATTTTCATTTTATTGCTTATTAATCTCATAATTAGGTTTTATTATAATGTAGGAAGTTGTACTTAGCTACCCATGGTATAGCTGGGGATGAACTGAGTAGATTCCTGCTGGAATAACTAGGAATCTCTCTCTCTGAATGTCATAAAGCCACATGGCCTTAAAAAAGAGTGAGGGAGGGCCCTCGCTGGTTTTGCTCAGTGGATGGAGCATCGGCCTGTGGGACTGAAGGGTTCCATTCCAGTCAAGGGCACATGCCCGGGTTGCAAGCTCGATTCCCAGTAGGGGGCATGCAGGAGGCAGCCGATCGATCAATGATTCTCTCTCATCATTGATGTTTCTATCTCTCTCTCCCTCTCCCTTCCTCTCTGAAATCAGTAAAAAATGTTTTTAAACAAAGAGTGAGGGAGGTACATAATATAAATTCTGCAAAGTACACACACGAATTTTACATAAGAACTCTGCCATCTATAACCATGTTCAGATGCCGTAACCTCTCATCATATTAGATATGTCCTTGTGTTTCAGTTTCCAGAAGCAGATATATGAGACACATATAACCAAGATATAGTTTAAGTGATTCCTTACATGTTTGTCAGGATTTTTTAATGTAGGCAAAGGAACGTCTGATGGGCAAACCGGCCCAACTGCATCTATAATTACTGCTGTCGACGCTTCCAGCCGGAGATGAACTGTTTTTGCATTTCCCATCCTCTGTCCTGCATGTGTATTTGTCACTGCAGCTGGGACTCATTTATTTCTAAAGCCGCAGCTCAGCGTGTAGGAGCTATTTGATCAAAAACAACATTTGAACAAGACCAAAATAGCCAAGGCAAGGGAAAATGGAGTTATATAACAATGTTAGAGCTTTTTTTGGAAGCAGCATTGAAAAAGATTACCCATTTGTATAGCTCCAAAAACCAAATAATAATTATGGTGGCATTGTTCTGTTGTCTGCATCGTTCAGATCTGGACTGGCAAACCAGAAAGAGAAAAGTGAATTATCCCTCATTATCTTGTTTGATTTGGTTCTTTAAATGGTCAATATTGCTAAATTGCCCTTTGGGTGGGAGGAAATTAGATTCTATCATAAGCCACTAAAGGTCTCTTTTCATGAATGGGTGTGTTTGTTTTTATATTTATTTTTATTTATTGATTTGAGAGAGAGAGAGATATCAATTGTTTGTCCACTTATTTATGCATTCATTGGTTAATTCTTGCATGCACACTGACCAGGGAGCCAACCTGAGACCTTGGCATATGGGGACGGTACTCTAACCAACTGAGCAGCCTGGCCAGGGCCTGGTTAGGTGTTTTGTTTTTGTTTTAATTTGCAAGGCCCAGAATGCTGGACTAAAGAGGCAATTATAAATCTAATTATTGGTCATTTATGCCATAAACGTAACATATAATTAATGGTCATTTATGCCATGAACATAACATTTATGCCATGAACGTAACATAACATATAGATTAGTACATAATAAACTTCCAAATGCTTTGACAGAGGCTGCAGAATGTTGATATAAAGTAAGTGGTAAATTCACCAACTTGGAAGTAACCAGTGTCGATGTTAACCACTCAGAAATTTGCAAGGCACTCATAAATACTGAAAAACTCCAGGAGCTGAAGTAAAGTTTATTTGAGACAATAAGAGTTAAGGTATATACTTCTGATATTAATTTTTATGCCAAATGTATTTTTTTAATATTTTTATTTGTTTCACAGAGGAAGGGAGAGGGAGAGAGAGAGAGAAACGATGAGAGAGAATCACTGATTGGCTGCCTCTTGCATGCCCCATACTAGCAATCAAGCAGGCAATCCAGGCATATGTCCTGACCAGGAATCGAACCTGTGACCTTTTGGTTAATAAGTCAACACTCAACTACTGAGCCACACCACCTGGGTGTGCCAAATATATTTCAATTAAGATAACTGCCCTTTTTTTTGACTTTGCGAAAGACCACCAGATTTTGATATAAGGACACTTTGAATAATAATGCTATAGATTAAGCCCAGAGTTGAATAAATAAAAAAAATATATAGTATGAAGCCAGCATTGCTGGGCACTTGAATAAATTTGAGGATTAAGGAAATCTTCCTTGTAACAACTTCCATTATCTTCTAATAGCATGATTGGATTGAATGAAATAAACACTCTATTGAGACAGCAATTGGCTTTCCTAACACCCCCCATAGTCTACTTTGGGGACAGTTTGTCCCTTGTCCTCATAGTCTTGGTAAGGTGATTTGGCATGAGATTAATAACGTGTCCCCAGCTGGGCCAACCATGTCACTGAATCACTCTGTACTCAGCTATTGAGGCCCAGCTAGCCTGTGTCCAACACCAGGACTGAGGCCAGTTTGGTTCCTCCCTGATGCATTTCTGAGTGAGAGATGGTGACCACAAGCTGAGTCAATACCACAAAAGTGACCTAAAGTCATTAGAGGTGGAGTTGCTGTTACATGGATGGAAACAGGCAATGGTGGGGGAGCATGGGTAAGAGAGCAAGATAATTCTTTCTGATGAAATCATCGAGTCCCTGAGGCCAGCCCCATCCGTAGAAACCTCAAAAGTGAATATATTTCTTTTATTATTTAAGCTCGTTTGAGTTGTATCAATGTTCCCATGGACTGAATAACGTCACCAATTACTGAGGGAGATCTGACTAATAAAAATTGTTTGCCACAGAACTGGAAATAGACCGTTACTTTTGGCATTGATAATATCTCCTGTGTGGCTGAAGCAATTTGTGGGATTTAGTGTTCAATGTCCCCGGCAATATAGAGCTATCTGGTAGATAAATGCATACCTAGCAGGAAAAATCAGGCTAAGTAAAGGAGCATCTGAGGATGTGGACCATTGTATCAGCCTGGTGGTGGACTAGTACATAATAAACTTCCAAAGGCTTCAACAGAGGCTGCAGGATGTTGATATAAAGTAAGCAGTAAATTCACCAACTAACTTGGAAGTAACCAGTGTCGATGTTCAACCAAACACCTGTCACAACGGAAGTCGGTAACATTGACTGAAGGACCCCAGGTGTCTTCACTGTGGTGTCACCTGTGTCCTAGCGACATTGGTGTCTTCATTGTGCAGGAAGTGAGTGTTGTCAGAATAAGTAATTTTGTTCATAGTCGTCTACTGCCTGGTTCTCACTCCACACCACACAGCCTCTGATAACAAATGACCACCCAATAGCTAAGTTTAATTTGTAGAAATGATAGATGTTGGGAAAAATAAAGAGAATGTCATTTAAAAAGACAGCGCACAACATGTATGAATATATGTGACCTTGGGGTAAGAAAGAAAAACTCAAGTATTTTCTAAAAGAAAAGATATTGATTTTGGAGCACACAAAAATAGAAATGTCAGGTGATCATAAATATCAGGTACAAAAGGCGATAAACGTTTTAAAAACGTAGGACAAATGGTTAATACAGTTTATATACAAGGAGCTCCTGTCAATCAGTGAGAATGTCAATTCTTCAATAGCTCAGAGAGCAGGAGACATGAGCAGCCAGCTCAAAAAGAAGCACATTATATAGCAAAACTAAGTTACTAAGATTCATATTAAAATAATGAAAGTGGGGTTTTCCTTTCCCAAAATGGAATGCATATTTTTAAATAACATATTTCACCAAATTACTCTTGAGTGGTACCTGGGGAAACAGCTCTCCAACAGTGATATCGGGAGTGTACCTGGTACCACAGCTGTACAGCACAGCTTCACCATGTGTGTCGACAACCTTAAAAAGGTGTCATACTCTTGACATGGTACACTTTGAGGAGCAACTACTACCAATAAATTGATAAGTGAAAATAGCCTAAGACTTAAAGTAAAAGAAGTCTTTGCAATGTTATTTACCATGAAAACTTGGACACACATTGGACATCTCACTGTGAGTGAAGACAGGAGTGCCATCTAACCGTCCACTGTCCCATGATAACTAAGTGGCGAGGCCTCTGCTCCAGGTGACAGAGTCGGGAGCGAGGACTTGCTTGGTGGTGTTGGCCCACAGCCCGCTAGGCAGCCTCCTAACTGCATGCAGCTTGAGCACACAGGCCATGCACTGCGACGCCAAAATAGGACCTCTGGTCTGAGTGACATTCCTAGTTGTCCTCCTACATCAACAATGGGCATTGGGTGACTCCCTCAGACTTGATTTTTGCTTGTTTGCTCGACTAGTAGCCAATCCCTAGGGCCTGCTTGCCCAGGCCCAGAAGAGAGAGGGTCTCTGGGGCTTAAAAGTGGACGGTCAGTGTTCTGGGCTGACTTGTGCCCCCGCCTCCCCCCCGGCCCCCCAGGTCATAGGATGAAGCCAGAGCCTCTCCAAAAGGTGACGGTTTGGAGACAGCGCCTTTGAAGAGGTGGCTAAGCTGGGATGAGGCCATTCGAGTGCACCCTGACCCACTTGACAGGTGTCCTTGTGAGAAGAGCGAACGTGGACACAGAGACCCCCGGGGTGTGCTGCACCAGGAAGACCTAGTGAGGACACAGGGAGAAGGGGAGGAAGCTGACCTGCCATCATCTTGACCTTGCACGTCTAGGTGCTGGAACTGTGAGAAGATGTGCTCCTTTGGCTGAAGGCCAGTCTGTGGAATTGTGTAAGGCCGCCCCAGAAGGTGATGTGTTAGAGGGATAGTCACTCCTTACCTGCCCTTCACACACCTGCGTTTTCTTCTTTCTACTTTTCTTCTTTATGAATGAATTTTCTATCATGGAAATATGTTTTATGTATTCTTAAAAAGGCTTTTTAAAACAAACAGAAATAACCCCTACGTTTAACAAGCTTAAGTTCAGCTAATGTGTCCTTATGCCACACAACAGTGCCTTTGTCTAAAAAATCCTAAGATTCAGTTCAACAAAACATAATGCAATTGGTCAGAATATAAATGGGAAATGAAGTTTTCATATGCTTTGCCCAATTGAAAGTATTCCACATACTTAGGAACAGCCTTTAGGGTGACTTTTTAGAACAGAATTGTAATAGCTCTGACTTGGACATGGCTCTTGGCTCCATCCGTTCCATTTTTTATGATTCTTCCTCATCTTCCAAATCTGGTGAGGATGGTAACTTGCACCCTTCCAAGAATATGGCCTCTATTAGCTTCTTTTAATAAAATTCTGGCCCAGCCGATGTGACTCAGTGGTTGAGCGTCAACCTGTGAACCAGGAGGTCATGGTTGGATTCCCGGTCAGGGCACATGCCCGGGTTGTACACTCGATCCCCAGTGGGAAGCGTGCAGGAGGCAGCAGATCAGTGATTCTCTCTCATCATTGATGTTTCTATCTCTCTCTCCCTCTCCCTTCCTCTGTGAAATCCACAAAAGTATATTTTAAAAATAAAAGCAAATAAATAGAATTCTTCTCTGTGCATACGTGTTAGGGTCCCACGTTGAGAGGCTAACGGGGTTCAGGAGAGGTTAGGACATGAGGGTGAGTCAGGCAGAAGCCAGCTCCGAGGACCGAGGCTCCGGAGCGCAGTGGCAGGGGTGGGTGATGAAGGAGACAGTCTGGGAGCCAGGCGTCAAAGTCCCCAGGCAGAAGAAATAAACTTGGTGCGGAGGAAACAAACCAAGATTGCTGTGGCTTTTGATCAAATGTCAAAGTACAGGAACCAGACAGTAAGTAAGTGAGCCCACAAGCCACTGAAATGTCTCCGTTACTCCCAGCTGACACCGCCAATGACATTTCCTCGATCATCATTGGAAAGAAAAGCCACTGAACAATAAAAGCGACTATAAATCACTGTGCCCTTCGCCAACCAGCATCTACCCTTGCTGGCTCCTGCGGTAAAAAAATCACATGGAGGCACCAAGCTCTGGGGGCTGCAGAGAGACTGGGAGAGGGTTTCTCAGAACAGCTTTCATCCGAAATGGGTGTGAAACACTGTAGACTGAAATGGTTGCTTCTCACAGAGGGCCTGGGGCTGCAGCCGATGCCTTTATGTGCACATGTGCTGGCTCACCTGCGGAAAGGAAGGAAGTGACCTAATGATCATTATAAGAATGATGACCATGGCTGCTGCCATAAAACTGGGAATTACCAATTATCACAGCTCAGTCATGTTCGGTTCACAGAGGAGGACAGCCAGGATCACAGAGTGTCTGTGGGTGGCTCGTTGCCTCAGCTCCGGCAAGCGGCAAAGGTGGGACTTGAACTCGTAAGTTTGGCTGGAACGCTGACCGGTCTCTCTCCCTGCATCACTGCATCTGCCTGTGCCCCGGCTTCCGTCTGGTCCCTGAAATACTGATTTCATTCCCTGAATCTTTGTATTCGCTGTTCTTTCTGTCCAGAAAGTTCCTCCTCGGGAAGTTCCGCTTGTGCCTTGCTTTCTGCTTCCTGATCTCGATTCAGATCCCACCACCGCAGAAGGCCTCATTGCCCACCCGTTTAAAAGTGTCCCATTTCACCACACGAGGCAGTTTTATTTCCCTCGGGACACTCAGCACCGTTGTTTTCTTATTTTTAGTTGTGAATGTGGTTTTCCCTCCCCATCACCCTCACCACATCCCCTGCAACAGGCCTCAACACATAACGAAGGAGGTGTTCCGTTGATGTTGCAGAACGGATGGATGATGGGTGTCATTTAATCCACATGAGATGTATTCAAAGGAGGTGTGATGGCCCTTGATTGTATTGACATGTTGAACTTTACTGAGATTACACAGGGAAAATACCTTTCCATGTTTGCAACCAGTGAGCTCCTCTGTCCTGAGAGGGGTGACAGTTCCAGGCATCACCAGCCCGTGTGACTAAGGTGCCTCCCTCAGGAATGTCCTACGACAGAGGAAATGCCTTCAAAAATAATGCATCTCTAATTATTTGCAAGTCGTTTTGGCTCAGAGATATGATGAAAAGGAAAGAGCACCTTCATTGCATTTTACATGGAAAATGCAGAGAGACAAACAGATGAAATTCAAGAAGTAGTATTACTGACACTTAACTTTGAAAAGTTAAAAGCAGGGCCATACACTAAGTCTCATACTCGATCGCCCAGGAATAAGGTGCTCACCGGCACTCTCTCCCCTGTGGTTTGCAGGGCCACTTCCATTTTCACACTATGAAGGGGGTGGGGTGCTTTCAAGAATATTATGTGAGCTGGCAGGAAATTAAAAGGTAATGCTAGGAAAAAGGAATTGCTTTGTTAATCTATATATCTGCACTCATGTCTGTCACTAGATCTATCATCCATCTACCTACCTACCTACCTACCTGCCTACCTACCTACATACCTACCTACCTGCCTACCTACTTACGTACCTACCTACCTGCCTGCCTATACACAGGTGTGAATTTTCAGGAAGGAACCCCCAGGAAGCTCAGTTGAAACTGCCAGCAACTCGCTCCAGAGGAAAGCCATCCTGTCAGAGTCAGAGCACTAAAGGCATTTAAGCTCCAAAAGCTGAGAAAGGATAGACGGTTACTTGCACACAGAGAGTTGCTTCCAGAAGGAACGACATATGATGTTAAAAACCACCAGGGGTCACTTTCTGAAAGCCGGGCTGTCCCCAGTGAGTGTGGGCGATCCTGCCGACCTGTGCTGGTGTTTTCCATATGTCTCCTCGCCAGTGCACAGTAGGGCTATTTTATCCCTGGAAGGGGCAACTCAGGTTTATGTTGCAAGTTGTGCACCTACGTCTAGTAGCTCCCACAGTCACACGGTAAATGTGCAGAAAACGTTGTAAACGTCTATGTCTATTTGGTTTTCCTGGGGGAGAAATTCAGACTTGAAAGGGAAGTTTCAGAGATATTTATCTAAAGTCACCATATTCAGTATTTAGAAAACTCTAGTTTTCCTTTTTTTTTTCTTCAGTGATTATAATGTTCAGGACTTTTTTTCTTAAGGTTTAGTAAAAGGAGTTACACTAAAACATACGGGAGGATAATCATCCAAACAAATCGCAGTTCAGGGAAAAGATGCCTGGATACTGTCATTATACTTATTCGTGTTGTTCCATTCCTTACATGTCCGGACCACCTCACAAAGCTACAGTGAATAAAACCATGTGGTGTGTGTAGTGGTAGCAAGGTATGTGGTATGTTGGCTTGCTGTGTCCCAGGAACTATTTTACATGCTTTTGCATGAATCTCCACAAAATAATGTATTTATTCTTCCTGTTTGGGTGATGAGGAAACTGAGGCAGAGAGATGTGAGGAAAATTGTACAAAGTGATAGTTGGTGAGTATCAGACCCGGGGTTCCAGCCCCAGCTAACGTCTGGCCCAGAGGCCAGGCTCTGAGACTGAACAGCCAATGCACAAGGAAATATTTATTTCACACTAGAGGTCTGGTGCGTGAAATTCATGCACTGGGGGGCTTGGCGGGTCCCTCAGCCCAGATTGCAAGAGGGTGCAGGCCAGACCTAGGGACCCTACGGGTGCACAATTGGGGCAGGGGAGGGACGCAGAGGTTGGTCAGCTGGGGAGGGACCGCGGGAGGGCTCCAGGGCGTGTCCGGCCCATCTCGTTCAGTCCCAATCAGCAGGACCCCAGCAGCAAGCTAATCTACTGGTTGGAAAGTCTGACCCCTGGTGGTCAGTGCATGTCATAGCAAGTGGTTGAGTGGCCTTAGGATATCATTAGCATATTACTCTTTGGTTGAATGAATGTCCAGATGACCGAACACTTAGCATATTAGGCTTTTATTATATAGGATTATTGTCACATAAAGAAGAATCCTATTGCCCAAAGTGCTGGAAAAATGAAAAATTATTTTGGCATCGAACTGCTCCACATCAGTAAATGTTCCCATTACGGTAATGTGTTCCTTGAAGTAGCCAGAACTTCCGATGGCTAGTCTAAAAGGAATCACATCTTTCCTGATTTTGCCAGCATTCATTAATTAGATTTTTCTAATGCAGATTCTGGAACAGACTAGAACTGTCTTTGATTTTTTAGCTTTATTTTCCAGGTCATGGATTCCCAGCCTGAGGAGTATGCGAGGCGGCTTATGCACGCTGATTAGATCGTTTCTAGGTTATCAGCATCTCTTTGATGGTTGTCTGCATTCTTTACTGTAGACATGATTTCACATGTTACTTATTCCGTTTTCTGTTCATTCTGGGGCATTCCCCACTCCTGATTTATTACTCCACATCTCCCATAGATTCTTTTTTTAAAAAAATATATATTTTATTGATTTTTTACAGAGAGAAAGGGAGAGAGATAGAGAGTTAGAAACATCGATGAGAGAGAAACATCGATCAGCCGCCTCCTGCACATCTCCTACTGGGGATGTGCCCGCAACCCAGGTACATGCCCTTGACCGGAATCGAACCTGGGACCCTTGAGTCCGCAGGCCAACGCTCTATCCACTGAGCCAAACCGGTTTCGGC
>JAWPEG010000011.1:104968226-104982472 GCA_035771395.1 Myotis vivesi
CCCCCCCCCCCCCCCCGCATTATTTCACACAGTTGTTGGGAAACTCCCCCTCAGGAACCTGTCTAAATTTCCCGATTGTTCTACAAACATCCAGCGGCTGGGCCGTCAGGGGCATGGGTGGGAGAGAGCCCCTTGGAGGAAGTTGCTGGGGGGTGAGGGGGGTTAGTCTTCCTTCTGATTCCTCGGGCTGATAGCCTTCCCAGTTGAGAGTCATTTAGGGGCCTCGGCAGTGGGGCGTCCCACTCTCCGTGTGCCCAGCAGACCTCGGGGCCAGCATTCTGTGAAACTAGATCCTATAAGTACCGCGCGCTAACCTACTTCTCGTGCATCCTACCAAATCTTGGAAATTCTCATGATTTCTACTTACTACGCATGTCTGACCCCTTGACCTCATAAGCCGAACTCTGTGGAAACCACACCACCAATAGGTGAGGGACAGACCATCCCTGCCCTCCCTTCTGACCATCGTTGGTCCTTCTTTGTCTCCGTGTTTGGGGTTTTCCAATGTGCTTTCGTATTCTGTTTCCAGATTACAGAGACGATATCAGGATTCATCACTAGTTTTGATTGTCTTTAAGTTATGTTGCCTTGACCAATTTCTCTTGATTTATTGCCAATAATGTCAAGTTCTTGCTATTACAATTTGTCATTCATGATTTTTGGCGTAATCCTCATAAAAAATGTCTTCAAGTTTCAATGCCCTTCTAGAGTGAGGTTTATTGAGCTTACACATTGCACATAAGTCATTATTGTCACACTTGACATTTTGTGCAGGTGTTGGGTTCTTAGGCGGCTGATTCACAATGAGCACTCCATCTTCCTTACGTTTTTCATGCTTTCCAAAAGGTCTTTGCTCAGAGCATTACTTTGTAACTATAACCACATTGATTATGCCAATTCTCTTGATTTCACAAACATCATAAGAGAGTGATAATCATTGTTCAAGATAAATTATGATTATTTATTCTTATACCAATGCAAGTCCTCAATTATTTTCTGCTGCTGAAGAAAAAAGAGAAGGACTCATTTTGAAACCCTTACTGCTACCAGTAGAGGCATTTAGTAGCATGTCCCTGGAACAGTCAACTTTTAACCACTTTCACAAAACACATTATTCCACAATTATACTATCCCGCTTCTATAGACTTTATACCCATGTAGATAAATAGTAATAAACAAATATTTTTACATACCCCACAGACGAACCACATTGGAAAGTTAAGCCCATACAGATCCCACGTGTTAGTGGTACGTAAACTATGACGCACCGTTGGAGAGGCAGTGGAGACGTTCGATAACACTTGACTTAGGCCAGAGCCAGCCTTAAGCCTTAAGCCTTAAGCAATTCTTTCTGGGCTCACAGTCTGCAAATTATGCTTCAGTTCCATGTGTAAGTATATCACTGGGTTTTTAAGACTACCCTAAAGTCAATGAGGATGCTTATTTTGGGGGGTCTCCATCTCTTTTTTTTAATTTTTAAAAATATGTTTTTATTGAGTTCAGAGAGGAAGGGAGAGGGAGAGAGAGATAGAAACATCAATGATGAGAGAGAATCATGGATCGGCTGCCTCCTGTACACCCCACACTGGGGATGGAGCCCCTAACCTAAGCATGTGCCCTGACCCAGAATCAAACCTGGGACCCTTCAGTCTGCAGGCCGATGCTCTATCCACTGAACCACACCAGCTAGGGCTGGAGTCTCCATCTCTTACAGCATCCACTGCATTTGAGGTGCGCTCCAGGAGACCTGTTTGATTTCCTTTTCCTCTTACCCACGGCCGCGCAGAGGAATGAACAGAGATGCTCTTTGCACAGAAGCGCTCAGCAACCTTGTGTGAGCCGCGGGCAGTGTGGCACTGAGGCCTCCCACTCATCATTTCTGTGTTGAGGGAAGTGAGGCAGATGTGCAGCCAGCTGCTTCAATGGTGCTGGGCCGTGTGCTGTGGCAAAGCTCAGGGCACTAAGCAATAATGAGCATGAATGACCAATGTGATCTTGTAGTGAAGTCTTACACTAATGCCAAGTGCTTCTTGCATTTGGGGATCGGCAATTGGAGACCTTTTCATTCCCATTTTATATGTAGGAGTTAGTCACAATATGAGTGAATGTTTTCCTTGTCAGTCAAATGCAATTTCTAAAAATCAGTTTAAGGAAAAACTGGGCTTGATATTGAGTATCGGCTCCTTTACTTTCAAATCTTCAGAAATGCAGATATTTATCTAAATACTACCAGGATTTCAGGGACATAATCTTTTGATATCGAGCTCTAACACAAGAATTTCTCATTTTTGGATTAGCAAACTAAAATTTCCAACCCAGATCTCCCCACAGCTAAAAGCACATACCATATATTCATGAAATAAAAGAGAAGGGGGTTGAATTTGAATGAAATTTCAAGGTAAAGAAAATTTAATTTTTTTCTCCTTGTAATGACATCATTTAAATGGAAATAATTTACCTCAGCTGGATGGTTCTGGTATATTTTTCTTTGTGGATTTCATTTCTTATTCAGAGAACCAGGGACAATAGACTAAATGAAAGAATTTATGAGAACACGTAGTGAATTAATTGTGAAGTGAGTTTAAATAGTGAATTCGTGAGTTTATAGTGAATGAAATCATTTTACTGAATATAAGTAGTACAATTATAAGAAGTTGCAGCAGCTCAGCTTCTGAAGCTTTGCTCAAATAATCCACTTCGCTTTGTCCGTGTGATGAAATACAGACATTAGTCCTGACGTTTTAATAAGCGGAAATGACCAGCATGCTATCGTTCATCAGGTAACTCCAACAACCTCAGAAATCCAAATTCAAGTGGACATACTGGGGGCAAGGGTTGGCTACCGGCTTGAAAGGAAGCATAAAGTATGCTTGGTTCTTACAGATGAGTCTGAGTTCATTGAGGAGAGACAGGCCAGGAGATGGAGGGAAGTGTGTTCAACACCGATAGTGCCTGCTTTGCAGAATGGCATCTGGGGTCCCCTGGCTGTGTTGGCTCCCTTCTTGCCCTTCTCGCCAGACACCAAAAGGGAGAATGTGATTTATTATCTACACTAATAAAAGAGAAACATGGTAATTAGCATACGACCGCTACCCTTTTCATTGGCTAATCAGTGAGTATATGCAAATTAACTGTCAACCAAGATGGCGGCCGGCAGCCAGGCAGCTGGAAGCGAACATGAGGCTTGCTTGCTACAGTGAAGGAGGACTCCAACGTTCCCCGCCTCACTTGCCGGCCTCTCAGCTGCAACTCTAAGCAACTATGTACTATGTTGCAAATAAGAAGCTAAACAAAACCCCAGAAATCGGCTTTCATTCAGCCGGGCTTCCGGACCGCAACATTGTGTTGATGTTTTCAGCAGCGAGGCCTCAGAGCTAAAGCTGTCCCAGAATAAAAAAAAAAAAAAAGGAGCGGTTGGGAGTTTCAGTCACCCGCTTCTGGAAAACAGCCCTCAGCCCCTCACCCAGACTGTCCAGGCTCCCCAGTGGGGACCCCCACCCTGATCCAGGACACCCTTCAGGGCAAACCAGCCAGCCCCCACCCGTGCACCAGACCTCTATCCTATATAGTAAAAGGGTAATATGCCTCCCGGCACTGGGATCAGCGTGACGGGGGGGCAGCGCCCAAACCCCCTGATTGCCCTGTGGCTCTGTGTGTGACAGGGGGCGGGGCCACAACCTCTCTATCCTCCCTGCTCTGTTCGTGACAGGGGTAGGTGCCCAAACCCCCTGATCAGCCCTGCTCTGTGCCTGATAGGGGGGAGCTCCCCAATCCCCTGATTGCCCTGCGGCTCTGTGTTTGACAAGGTGCAGCCCACCAACCCCCTGATTGGCCCTGCTCTGTGTGTGACAGGGTGCGGCGCCCCAACCCCCTCCCCCCCCCCCCATGGGCCCTGCTCTGTGTGTGACAGGGTAGAGCCATAACCTCTCCATCGGCCCTGCCCCGAGTGTGACAGTGGTGGCACCCAACTCCCTGATCCGCCCTGCTCTGTGGGTGATAGAGGGTGCGGCACCCCAACCTCACCCCACTACACGGGCCCTGCTCTGTGTGTGACAGGGTAGAGCCATAACCTCCCCATCGGCCCTGCCCTGAGTGTGACAGTGGTGGCGCTCCAACCCCTTGATCGGCCCTGCTCCGTGGGTGATAGAGGGTGATGCCCCAACCCCCTGATCCGCCCTGCTCTGTGTGTGACAGGGGCGAGCTCCCCAGCTCCCTGATGGGCCCTGCTCTGTATGTGACAGAGGGGAGCTCCTCAACCCCCTGATCGGCCCTGCTCTGTGCATGACAGGGGGGAGTTCCCCAACCCCCTGATGGGCCCTGCTCTGTATGTGACAGGGGGGAGCTCCTCAACCCCCTGATCGGCCCTGCTCTGTGCATGACAGGGGGGAGTTCCCCAACCCCCTGATGGGCCCTGCTCTGTGCATGACAGGGGGGAGCTCCCCAACCCCCTGATGGGCCCTGCTCTGTGCATGACAGGGGGCAGTGCCCAACCCCCTGATGGGCCCTGTTCTGTGCATGACAGGGGGTGGTGCCGCAACCTCCCCATTGACCCTGCCTTGAGTGTGACAGGGGGTGGTGCCCCAACCCCCCAATCGGCCCTACCCTGAGCGTGACTAGGGGTGGCATCGAAACCTCCTGATCCACCCTGCTCTGTGCATGACAAGGGGGCGATGCCCCAACTCCCCAATCAGCCCTGCTCTGAGCCCAACCAGGGGCTGCACCTAGGGATTGGGCCTGCCCTCTGCCACCCAGGAGCAGGCCTAAGCCAGCAGGTCGTTATCTCCTGAGGGGTCCCAGGCTGCGAGAGGTCACAGGCCAGGCTGAGGGACCCCCCCTCCCCCGCCGAGTGCACAAATTTTTGTGCACTGGGCCTCTAGTCCTATCTAATAAAACGGTAATATGCAAATTAACCATCACTCCGTCACAAAGACAGCAGCTCCCATAGCCACAAGATGGCAGCATCCAGTCCTCTCAGCCCCACCGGAGTCCCCCAGTCCCTGGGGGGCAGCTGCTGAGAGCAAGCAGTGTGAGTGGCCTGGTGGAATGCTTGCTTCGTTGTCACGGTGACGAGGCAAGCGTTCCACACCTGGCCGCAGAATGCCTCTGGAGGGCCTTTGGCCAGGCTGGGCACGAAACGCTTTCGTTGTTGCAGGCCGGGCTGAGGGACCCCCCCCCCCCCCACTTCCTGTGCACGAATTTCGTGCATTGGGCCTCTAGAGCAGGGGTCCTCAAACTTTTTAAACAGGGGGTCAGTTCACAGTCCCTCAGACCATTGGAGGGCTGGACTATAGTTTAAAAAGAACTATGAACAAATTCCTATGCACACTGCACATATCTTATTTTGAAGTAAAAATACAAAACGGGAACAAATACAATATTTGTATTTGCATGTGGCCCATGGGCTGTAGTTTGAGGACCCCTGCTCTAGTGTATTAATAATAAATTCAACCAAAACCCAGGGTTGTAAACATTTAATAAGCTCCTTTTAAAACATAGCAATGGGCCATTTTTTCCTTGTTTAGAGGAAAGCCATCCGAAAAGCCGAGCTTGCTCACAGGAGTGATGGATGGGGTCACAGAACTAATAAAACACTCAGTGCCTTCACCGCGTGCACCCATGTCATTGGTGACAATGTCGAGTTGCCGTGGCCGGTGATCACTATTCTCCTTCAGACGAGACACAGCCCTGGGCACTGAGCAGGCTTGGAGAGGAACTAGAAACCATACCTGGAGTCACAGACAGTGGCAGGAAACACACACTGTGCAAATCGGGGCTTTGTCGGGGGCCGGACGGCATGAGGGAGGCCAGCAAAGCAGAAAGACACTCGAGAGTGTGGATCCCAAAGGAATCACATTCATCAAAGCAGCCTTCGGGGATGTTCTGTCTCAGCCACTCCCGCGAACAAAGGATGACAAATGGGTTTGCCACTTTCGCTGCGGAGTCCAAAGGAGGTTTCCCTGTCAGGGAAGTGATGTCAGTACCGCTGTGGTCGGGTCAGCAGAGAAGGGCAAACCTGGCATTGATTTAAAAGGTGGTCCTGACAGGCTCAGGCTTGGACAGGCGCGCCGTTTTATAAAAACAAAAAGGCTGCCAGTCCTTTTCATGACGAACAAAGAAAACCTGCCTTTTCTTTTCCCTTCTGCGTTGAGCTGTACCTGACTATCAGAGCTGGTAGTAAACACATGCTTTTCTAGCTTCAACTTTGATTACTCGAACACACTTACCAGAAATATGATGAAATATTTTAATAATCATCCTTTTATCTCTCACATTGGGATCTCAGTGGAACCAGGAAACCTGAGAGACTAAGACCAGAGCATGTGACTGTGTGTGTGTGTGTGTGTGTGTGTGTTTCCAGCCTCTGACATACACTTACGAATGCTCAGTCTTATATGTCAGCAAGTGAAATCATCTGGCAATGAGGGTGGGGTGAGGGGCCTTAAAGACTTTGCCAGCTTTTTCAGAAAAAAATAATGACCTGCTTTCAATCTGTTTCATGTGGTCACTTTGGGGTGTTCCAGGGAAGAATGCCCACAGGGACGGGAGTGGCGGGGACAGAAGTGGTGGGGACAGGAGTGGCAGGGTCTGAGCAGCCAGGAACCAGGGACTAAATGGGTGCACGCCTCTGCTCTCCTCCGAGGTCGGGATGTGGTGCAGGATGAAGGAGTCAAGCATCGCCCAGGGCAGGGCAGCAGGCTCCCCTGCCTCCCCACAGACCCGCTGCATCCCTCCATGCACAGCCTGGCTCCTGCAGGCCTGGTTCTCACTCCCATGCCCCCAGCACTGGACAGAGGGAGTGGAGGGGAGCACATCTCCTTTTTTCAAGGACAAGACCCAGGAATTGGACATTTCACCTCCACGGAGCCGGTGGCAGAACTCAGGGCCACACGTAGCCGCAGGGCACCTTAGAGCAGAGGTTGCAGGCTGGGCCTCAGGCCCGGAGGTGGCAGCTCTGTCCTGAGGGAGGGAGGGTGTGGGAAGGGACCCTTCAGCCTCTGTTCTCGACCGCCTGCCACAAACTGCTATGGCAGCTCTCTGAGACCTTCCTATGATTAAAGCTGAAAGGCATTTCTATAAACCTTCACAAGGAGTTTGCATTAGTTGGCTCAGGCTGCGTAACAAAATGCCACAAGGTAGCTTGAAAAAAAGGAAATGTCTTTTCTAACAGTTCACGGAGTTCAGGGTGCCTCGGTGTGCGGGGTGGGGGCACTCCCCATGGGGCAGCAGGCCCTCTCTCTGTGTCCCCATGGGGCCTCTCCTCGGGGCTGCACGCAGGACGGGGTGAGAGCTCGGGGTGAGAGTGTGGGGTGTCACTTCTCACAAGGACACCAGTCCTGCTGGGTGGCCCCCCTCATGCCCTCATTTAACCATAAAGGCCCGTCTCCAGGTTCAGGCACAGTGGGGGCAAGGGCTTCCAGGTGAGTGTGGGGGAGGCAGGAACACTCAGTCCATAACATGGGTTATTAAAAAGCCACACATCTTTGCGGTAAAACTGGTTAAAATTGAGTGAATCATTCTTCTCTTCGTTGGTGAAATGGGGTTGAACTACAGAGCACCAGGTCACTCTGCCAACCAACCGCCCACATGAGGAAGCTACAGTCGGCGATGTTGCTTCTTTGTTCCTGTATTTTAATCATCTCCTGTGTGTTCCATATCTTCCATTTTATCAGCTTCCTGTGATTAATCCTAGTGTCTCCCATGGCACAAAATGAATATTTGAAAAAGTCCATGGAGGTGATGATACATCTTCAAGGCGTGGCTGGCTGACCCTACGATTGAGTCGCTAGGATTGTACGTGGGCCGGGCGCAAAGGACATGAGTGAAGTTCCTTCTGGCTTCTGCTTATTGGAAACCGTGCTGTCTGAGAGGGAAGGAGAGGAAACAAATAAAAGTAAACTTTGCCGGATCGGAGAGTGTGGTGGCTGAATGTCTATCCATTCCTGCACTCATGACCCAGAGCGGGGTGGGGCGGGGGGTACAGGAGGCAGCTGATCAATGACCCAGAACAGATCGCTTCTTCATCACAGCGGAGCACATTCCTCAGTCAGCCAGTAGTCTCCGGCTTGTGTTGTACCATAGAGAATAGCTCTGAACCATTTTGGAATTGGACTTGCCCGAGGCAGAATGACAGGGAGAGGAGGTTCACTGAGCTGACTGCTCTCTGGTGGGTCCGGACGACGGGAGGGTCTGCCCCACAGCACCTGGTGAGGCTCAGCTGACACACGCACTTAAGCCTCTGTCTCCAGCAAGGTTCTTCTTTTTAAATATATTTTTATTGACTTCAGACAGGAAGGGAGAGGGAGAAAGAGATAGGAAACATCAGTGATAAGAGAGAAAATCATTGATCGGCTGCCTCCTGCACTCCCCACACTGGGGATGGAGCCTGCAATCCGGGCATGTGCCCTGACGGGGAATTGAACCATGACCTCCTGGTTCATAGGTCAACGCTCAACCACTGAGCCACACCAGCAAGTTTCTCAATGTCTCTGAACCCCTGGGAGTGCCCAACAAAAGTGGGGTCACCGTGATGGGGGATTTCTGTGAGGATCAGCATAGCGAAAAGTCAGCACTTACCCAGGGCGCTGAGCCTGAGTCCCACCTGCGGCTCTCCCTCCTCATTTGTTCTTTGTTTGTTTGTTTGTTTGTTGCCCTCGCTGGCCAATAGCCTCCTAGCAGGCTGTCACCGCCTCTGAATTTTCCTCCTGTCCGAACTGGCAGGCTTCTCCCCAGCCTTGAGGGATGGAGGAAGAATTAACGTGTAAATGACTGAAGAACAAAACCATTACCATGCTTTGCTGGGGTTGATGTTTGAAAGCGTGTCAATGAGGCACGATTTTAAGCAAAAGCATAGGAGTTCCAGGGCAGCATGGACCTGTGAGGGACACCAGCAGGGTCCCAGGACACTGAGGTGTGGCTGTCATCCTGTGGCTGCTGACTCACCTGCACTGTCAGCCTGTCTGTGTTTGCTCGTGGGGATCAAAGCTCCTCAGGGATTATTCTAACCCTCACAGCTCTGAGGACACATGGCACCCCTCCAAAGCTTGCGATGCGTGTGGCGGACACAGCGCCTAGCATGAATGTGAGTCTGACAGCATTTTAGAGTGAAAATGCCAATTGTTTTACATAGACCATTTAGGAAACATTTTCATTTGAACATCCTCATGCAAAAGCAACATGTTAAAATAATTTGCTCTCTAAAATTATATCCTTTGTATTTCTTGCCTGTTATGTCATAAAAGAATTTTAAAGGTATAGTTACAGGAAACAGTCCAAGTGCCCATAGGTAGATGAGTGGATAAAAAAGCTGTGGTACATTTACACCGTGGAACACTATGTAGCAGTGAAAAGGAAGAATCTCTTACCCTTTGAGACAGCATGGAGGGACCTGAAGAGCATCATGCTAAGTGAAATAAGCCAGTCAGAGAAAGACAAGTATCACATGCTCTCACTCAGATGTGGAATCTAATGAACAAAATAAACTGATGTATGGAGTGGATCCAGAGACTTGAAGCATGGGACAGAGTGCGGAATCTCGGAGGGAAGGTGGGAGAGGGTGGGTGGGTGGGAGGTAGAAAAAAATAAAAATAAAAAAATAAAGGTGTAGTTACATTATAAATGTCTTTATGTTAATTCTGAGATTTTCATCCCAAACATATTAAATAAATTAAAATATCTACAATATTGGAAAAAGGACAAAACAGAAACACTTTCTATATAGAAATAAAGATTTCTCTAAGTTTCAGGAAGTATTTCCTGAAAGGTTATAAAAATCAACAATAAAATGAAATATTTTACAATGTTTAAGTAAATAACCTAAGCATCACCAGGATTTTGAATGCATTTTATTGTTCCAACGATTGTTCTCATGTCCTGGGTCATGTGGATCCAGTTCTTTATGGTGACCACTGCTGATCAATCACTGTTTTTTGCAGCAGGTACCATGTGGAGGTGGGAGGGGGTGAGAGGAGATACATCAGTTTACTTTGTTCGTTAGATTCCACATCTGAGTGAGAGCATGTGATACTTGTCTTTCTCTGAATGGCTTATTTCACTTAGCATGATGCTCTTCAGGTCCCTCCATGCTGTTTCAGAGGGTAAGAGATTCTTCCTTTTCACTGCTGCATAGTGTCCCATGGTGTAAATATACCACATCTTTTTTATCCACTCATCTACCTATGGGCACTTGGACTGTGGGAGCAGCGGATGGTCATTGAGCACTGACGGACAGCCAGTCCCCTTCCCTCCCAGCAAGGCAGACCAGGGATGTTGGGAAAGACATGATACACGAGAGAATAAGACAGGGTACAGATGAAGATAGTAAATCACTGAAGATTATTGTTGTAGGATGAGGGGGCAAGCATGGAGCCAAAACATTGGAAACAGAAGCTACCCCCTGAGAACGGTACCCAGGATTGTTACACATCAAGGGAATGTCAATCAAAAGCACAGTGCAAGACCATGCCACACCTGCTGGAAAGGCTATGACTTAAACACTGAACAACATCAAGTGTCGGCAAGGATGAAGACCCCTGTGACTCCCACGTGGGCCTAGGGGGAGTGTGAGATGCCCTTACCTGTGTGTTCCAGAAGCACCTGGGAGGTGGTGTTAGGAGCGAAGAGAACTAGCTCTATTCATTTACTGCTCACTTGAACTATGACATGGGAACTACACATTTGTTCTTCTTGGCCCAAAGAACTGGTTTCCTATTCCCCTCACCTTATTGCTGGAATAAAATCCTTGGCTACGAAGACTTGACCCTCAAATATGTTTTATGGAATTCGAATGATGACATTCATGTGTCTCTGAAATCCCTGGACATTACTGAAATTTTCCATGAATACAAATTGACGACAGTCAGTGAACAATCTTTCCCTTGAAGCCTTTGGAGGCAGTCAGCAATGCCAGCTTTATGGAACTCGTTCGGGTTAAGATGAGAGGGACTGGTCAACTTTGTTCCCGTGGTCACTCTGAGATCTGAGCAACCCCAGAATGCATTTTATTGTCTTCCCCCGGACACGGATGTTGGGGTGCCTGTGTAAGGAGGCAAAGTGAAGTGCTGGCTGGAGGTCCCCCAGACGCACAAAAATGCACCTGTAGGGCCTGAGTCTAACGAGCCTGCAATTACAGGGTTCGGTTTTCACAGGACCTACTTATATATATTTTTGCTGCGAATGGCATCTGTTATGACTTAGTTTCATGCAATGATTTGCTGGACTGAAATGGGCATCTTTTTGTTAATTTACTCTGAATGGAGGACTGGGTTTGCCATCTCCAGGCCATCCCTGTGAGAACCAATCAGAGACCAGCAATGGGCATGTATAGTGTGCCTTTTCCTGCCTGTTCCTGGAGTTATTGTTGCGTGGTCTTGGGGACTGTAGGTGGTCACCCTGCAGAGACCACTTCCCAGTCATTTAGCCAGACTTCCACCCTCCGAGGTCCAGGGCATGGTGCTTGGCACAGCAGCACTCTGGTCCTTCCTCCTGGTTGGCAATTCCCATCCATCTCAGAGAGTAGGGCCACTGCGCCGAGCCGTGGACACGCGGTACCAACTATGTCCTCCTGTGTTAAATATATCCTCTCATTGTCTCTCTCATTCTGTTCCTCTCAAAGAAAAGCTATCAATGTAACTATTTATGCATTCCAGAAATGCCCATAATCAGGTGTCCAATGCTGAATATTATGTTGCCTTAGAATGGCATTCTCTAAAATTAGCAGAAAATGAGAGATCAGCATTAATACATTTGTTTCTTCAAGTTCTTCAGTTTTGGGGAACAAAGAATTGGATCTGTGTTTAGGGATTTGCATGATCAAATCATCCTAAGTTATAATGACTTGGAAATTGTAAGCCAAGGCATTTATCTATCAATACATCTTTGTCCATTTGAAAGTACTTAGTTCCGCTCTGGTCATTATTTCCAGTCCAGTGGAAGCCGTGGTACATTCCGAGAGCATCTTCGGACCGTGGTTCTTGGTCACTGGGACCGTGCAGGGAGTCAATCGGAGCGGCTGTGGCAGGACGGTCACCAACAAGCCACTCTGTCTGTCTCACGGTCCTTGTGGTCATAACTTCGATGCTTTTCTAGAAAAATATTGTCCTTTCCTAATTCTGCCCCTTAGGCCTGACTCCACAGCCTCACATTTGCAGAAACGATTTCTGCTGGAAAAGAAATCGAATTAAAGCATTTATCACCTTTCCTTTCTGCAAAGGGCTCGAGTAACAAATGAGCCCTGTGGCCCACCGCGCCGGGGACAGATGGGAGGTGAAGCTGTAGAGCCATTTATTTTAGTTGCGAACTTGGGAGGAAAGCACCTGCTGGGCTTCAGACCCAGGGCCTTTTGTCGATGATGGCATCCCCAGCGGCTGGCCCATCCACCGGTCTGTCCAAAGCGGACAGATCGCTGTTTCCCGACCCTTATTCCAGCCATTCACCCAGGTCTGGGGAAACCCAACACTTTGCATCACACGTAAAACACGCTCTGATGGGTTTTGAAAGACAAAGTTAATGTTGCATATAATATCAGATTTCAACCTAATCTTATGAGAGAATGAGACGTGTTGGCCTGCAAGTAGAAAGACAGTAAGCCAAAGAAAAAAGTACACACGATACAAACACTGTAAATTATTTGCTGAGAGCTTCAGCTGGTGTTTACAAAATCAGTGACCGAGTGCCACAGCTCGTGTGCGTCTGACCGGTCCTGTGATTACTGCAGAAACAAAGGCAAATGCTCAATGGCTGCTCCAGGGACACAGAAACCTAGCCGCCCCGTTCATCCTTCTCCTGTAACATCATCCTCACTATTCAGAGCACAGACTCAGGCAGGCGGCGCTTCCTTGCCAAGCACACAACTTCCCCGTAATTGTTCAATCAACGTTCAAATTCAACAATCCCTCATTTTCTTCCTTTTTTTTTTTTAGTTTGGTTTAGAAATTGCCCCCCCCCCTTTTTTAAGGAGAAAGTAAAACATTTTCTATCCTTGGAAAAGATGTATGAACACTCTACTGAATATAAGCCTGGCTGTCTGTATCCAGAGAGACATACACCAGAAATACACAGTCTGTTAAAATTATAACACATGTTGAAAGCATGATTGTCTGCAAAAAGAGTGATAAGAAATTATGCCAAGATTCAGAAGACAAACTTGTCGCTGAGGGTGCCCGTGTTTACAAGGATTCATCGGAGGGAAGACCTGGAACTGAACTTGGAAGAAGTGGAATTGGTGTGAGTGGGGGGGTGGGGCACCAGGTGGAAAGAATCATTGTTGTATTTGTGGTCATTTCTGTGGCTTAGCACCAGAGAAGTGGCAGCGCAAAGCTGGTGTTCTCGGTGACTTTCTACTCTGTGGTCACTCAGAGGCCAAAGGCCCTTTCATGTTATGGCTCTGACATCCTGTAGGCTCCTACCAGTGTTAGAAATAAGGCAGAAGGAGAAAGATGTCAACCAAAGAATCACACACTCTCCTGAAAGCCTCGATACAGACATGACACATGCAACTTCTGCTGATGACCCGTGGATGCAGCCAGTCACCCAGCCACGCCCAGTGCTCAGGCCACGTAATCTCTGCTGACACCTACCTTCTAAGGACAGGAACTCCAGGGCACGTGTGTGAACAGAAGCCACTGGCTGTTGGTGTTCTGGGGGTCTCTGCTTGGGGTTCTCTCTTCATTTTAATCCGAGTGCTCTTCCCTTAGGAACTGCATCCACACACAGAGATTGGTTAAGCCCCAAATGGTGCCTATGTGTTCTCTTTAGCTCGGAATTTCATGGAGATCAAGGTCCACAGATCTACTCTTGAACCTGCCTCTCCATTGCACACCCGTCAGATGTCTAAAATCCAGCTTGTGCATGTAGAAACCCCTGCTTCTTCAAAGTGTGTTCTCATCCCTGTCTTCTGCCCTGAAGAATGGCTAAATGTCTTGCCAATTGCTTAACCTTGGAGGTACAGGGGTGGGCAACAGTAGGTTTGTAGTTGTGAGGATGTGAAACACAACAGAGTTTATTCTTGTATTGTTATTTATTTAGTAATTATTGCATTATTTATTATTAATTTACTTTTGCCCACCTCCTCTCAATCACTCACTCTTTTGTACCCATTTGTCTCATCCTTCCCCTCATCCCTATTCCTTCATTTCCCCGTGGATTTAAGCATGAACAGTCCACTGGCTCTACAGTGTCATTCCAGATGCTCTTATACCCTTCTACTCATCCATCATCATGTTAGCAGGGTGACATATCCCAAATATATA
>JAWPEG010000011.1:104988740-105004625 GCA_035771395.1 Myotis vivesi
GTGTGAGTGTGAGTGTGAGTGTGAGTGTGTGAGTGTGAGTGTGAGTGTGTGTGAGTGTGAGTGTGTGTGAGTGTGTGTGAGTGTGTGAGTGTGAGTGTGTGTGTGAGTGTGAGTGTGTGTGAGTGTGTGAGTGTGAGTGTGAGTGTGTGTGAGTGTGTGTGTGTGAGTGAGTGTGAGTGTGTGTGAGTGTGAGTGTGAGTGTGAGTGTGAGTGTGTGTGTGAGTGTGAGTGTGAGTGTGTATGTGTGTGTGTCGTGTGCTGACAGGAGAGGGCGCTGCAGAGGGAGTGGACAGGCAGGAAACCCTGTGTGTTGGACAGCTTTGCATCCTAATGATCTTGGCTCCTGGTTGTCCAGCCTGCACCATGGTGGCCCAGTATCTATGGCAGTGGTTCTCAACCTGTGGGTCGTGAACCCTTTGAGGGTCGAACGACCCTTTCACTGGAGTCGCCTAAGACCATCAGAAAACACATATATAATTACATTATGATTCATAACAGTAGCAAAATTACAGTTATGAAGTAGCAACGAAAATAATTTTATGGTTGGGGGTCACCACAACATGAGGAACTGTATTCAAGGGTCATGGCATTAGGAAGGTTGAGAACCACTGTGACGTCTGAAAAGGAGAGGTGGCCAAGACGCGCTGCCTGGACCCCTTGTACCCAGTACGGTCATCAGAAGGGTGCACGTCCAGTCGGCCCAGCCCAGATTCCTCATGTCGGGGATTTCTGTCCCAGCAGAGAGGCAAATGCATGGCTGGGCAGCAAGGCTAGGGCTGCAGGTTGCAGTTTAACAATGACACCGATGGGGCCGCTAGAGTGGCGACAGCTCAGAGACCACGGGACCGGCTCCTTCTGTCAATGCTCAATCTAACCATTTACACGTCACAGTCTCACCCCATGGGCTCACCCTTCACCCACATCACAAATGCTTCCCAAACTTGTATCCCAGCGTCTTTCTCATTTTCCTACTTGAGGGAGACATACAGGTGGTGGTGAGAAGCAACACGGATCTCCCAGCTTGAGGGTGTGAAGGGCTCTCCTTGCTGGAGAGAAGGAGGTCCCCCTGCATTTGCATTGGAATCTGGGCATCCTGTCGCAGATTTACTCAGAAGACGGGAAGAGTTCAGCTCCTTGTGGTTGTAGGACTGAAACGCCCAGCTCTAGGCCGGCTGGCTCTCGACTCTGTACAGGTAGCACACTCCGTCTTCAGAGGCAGCAGTGAATGGCTCTCATGCTCCCACACTCTGTTCAGGGACATCTCTGTCCCGGGAAGAGCTCATGGAATTAGGTTAGGGCCACCAGATGGTCTCCCTTCCTTAAAGTCACCTGTGTTCCACAACAGAACCTAACTGGAACATGAAGTTGGCCATGTTTCCTGTCCTGGGGTGACACGGGCATGACCCCCAGGAAGTGGGGATACTGGGACCATCTTCGAATTCCATCTTCTACATCTGGAGACAACACCTATGTGGTGGCCATGCAGCGGCTTCCGGGCCATGTTATTAATTCTGAGAAGCTCTTTATAGATTCTAGACACAAGTCCTTCGTCAGGTACATGAATTTCAGCTCTGTGCCCCCAACCTATGGTTTGCTTTCATTCCTTAGTGGAATCTTCCATTAGCAAACGTTTCTGATAAAATCGAATCTTTATTTTTTTTTCCTTTCATGAGTAGAGCTTTATGTATTGTGTTGAAGTGTTAAAAGTGTCGTCTAGTCTACACCAAGGTTATGACGATTTTTTGTGTTCTCCTGAGAGAACGTTATATTTGAGCTTCCACGTTGATGTCTGAATCGTCTGGATTGCTCTCTGGTGTGGTGCACAGCAAGAGTTAGGGTTCAACTTTTTTCTATGTGGATGTCCAGTTGCCCCAGCACCAGTCATTAATGACCTATTTGTTTTTAATTGAAGCATTGCCTGTGCTCTTCTCAGTACACTGTCATTACCTTAACACGGTGGTTCTATTGCCAGGGCTGGAGCGAGTTTGGCGGCCACCCACCGTGTGTTGCTTGCAATCCTGCAGGGTCTTGGGGCAACAGACGCCAGCCCTGGTGACTCCACAGGGCACTCCTCAGGGTCGTGTCAGCAGCCAGTGACCTTGAAAGACGAAGTCATTTTCCTCTGGGACAAAGAGCAGGCTTTCTTATTGCAGCTCACAAAATAGGGAGGGTTCCTGAGCTGAGGGTACCTTGGCCGGGACGCCAGCCACGTAACAGCATCCATGGGCCGCACCGCACCACTCCCCAGGCTTCTGGGCGGGCGACCTCAGCAAACCTGTGGGCGCGCGTGCTGCTAGCTGTGCCGCCAAGGGGAGGTCCTTTGTGGGCTTTGGCCGAGGTTACACATTCCTATTCCACAGTTTTCCCAAATGGGGTCCAGCAAACCATCAAGTGCCACTATTCACAAAACAATGACACTGCTGTGTTTAGTTCTCTCACCTTCCAATAGCTTTTACTACTTTTGTGAACTTTGTTTTTTTTTTCTTTGCCTACTTCTTTTCATGGTACTCACATCTCTGAAGTTAGCGTTATTTGCTCGTTTTAAAAGATTCTCGTAGACAGTTTTACTTAATGGCTTTTGTGAGGCATTTTAGGAATTTGAAATGAAAGGGATTAGCCGTCGGAGGACTTACTCGTTTCCTTTTGTTTCTCATCCCACATTACTCCCAGCCTGCTCCTCCTCCGTGAAGAGGAGGCCACAGGGCTCCCCGTGCAGGGTGGTCAGGGCTGGTGTCAGTGCATCCACCCACCGAGTCAGGATGGCCACGGAAGGGAGCATGCGGGGCAGGCGCTACCAGTTTACAATTTTTCCTTTTCTCTCCACACCTCGTGAAGCAGAAACCCATCTGTTTCTATTGTTCTGGGGGAAAGAATGGAGACTGTTGTCATATTTCTGCACTTTTTTGTTCCCCAAAACTTCCTCCGAAGTTTGACAAGGTCATGGGATTTCACTGAATGGACATTGCCTCTCTGGCATTGCCTCTTGCCAAATCCCTGCTTTTGGAGAAAAATTAAGTGGGCGGATGTGAGCATGTGGGTTGTCATGAGGCAGATTTCAAACTAAAAGTCACTCTTTCGAATCCCAAATGAATTCTAGCCCAAGTGTCCCACCTTTTCTGCTTGGACAGAATGAGGGGAACATTTCTTTGTGGGTTTCACTGGCACTGACGGGGTGCTGTGACCCAGCAGCAAGTAACAGATGTCACTCCGGCCCTAGCGAGGCTTCCCAGCTTGGGTCCCAAATGCAGAAGATAAAACTAATTGGCAGCGGCTAAAATGCACGTGAATTTGCCCCTATGTACCCAGAGTGCCCGGCTGCCAAACCACATGTAAGTTAGGGGAGGAAGACAGGTGCACGATGCACATGTGTCTCACGTGAGGATTTATAACCTCGCTCAAAACGCCTTTGAAGCAAATGTGTGCATCAGCTCAGGCCCCACAGTTATACAGCATCCTATATACTAAAAGGCTAATATGCAAATTGTCCCCTCGGGAGTTCATCCGCTCACTATGATGTGCGCTGACCGCTAGGGGGTGGCGCAGAAGGAAGGAAGGCCCTGGCCAGCAACCAGCAGCCGGAGGAAGGAAGGCCCTGATCAGCCCTGATCCCCGGCCAGGCCTAGGGACCCTACCTGTGCGCGAATTTTGTGCACTGGGCCTCTAGTTAATTAATAATGTTGTATTACTAATAATCTCACCTTCTGAATGAGGAAACTGAAGCTCAGTGACTCTCTCAGGTCACAGGGGGCCCATATTGGGGATCGAATAGTCTTTTCACTTTTCTAACTCAGTCTTGTGAGAAGCGGCCGGAGGCAAGAGGCCCTACAGAGTTCATCCTTCTGACACGAGTAAAAGGCAAGCCTGCACATCCTGATGTCACGGTTCTGTCTATGCGAAGAGCTTCAGATGGCTAATGGAAGCTGATATGTTGGTTTCTTGGATCTAGCAATAACCCAGGAAAAGGGGGAGCAGGAAAAACATGGAGCCATTGACTCATTTCATGGGGCGAGGCTTTCCTAATAGAATACCAAGATTGGCGATGCTCCACGTGCTGAAATAAAAGAATCGTTGCATTTCTGTGCCTCTACCTGTGAGGCATGGGATTAGAAGGACATTTATGAAACTGCAAATCATAGATGTATGTCACATGCCTTATTTTTCCTCATGAAGCTGGAATGAGTGGCAGCTGGCCCGAGCAGCAGCCCTCAGTGTGCCCCAACATCTACTATCACACAGAGCATCCGGGACCCTGTGGTGCTGGGTGCACCCCACGTGAGCGAAGACTGTCCCAGAGCCCTGCTGTCCTCCGCTGTCCACATTCTCATTCAGGCGCTCCCTGTCACTTCCTCCCTGTTCTGTGTGAGAAAGCGGAAGGAGCCAGGCTTTCTTTTTTCAAAAGCAGTGATGTAAAATCCTGGATTTTCTCCCTTTTTTTGCATCCTTGCCACGAAATACTGGTCAACAGGCTGCAACGTTGGCATCACCTGGCAGCTGGTGAAAGGTGTGACTGCAGCTCTAGCCAGACCTGCCGATCTGAGGCTGCATGCAATCAGGTTCCCCGCCATTGATTGCAACACGGTGACGCTGGATAGAAACAATGGTTGGCCCTGGGACAAGCGCATGAGGAGTGGCTGTGTTAGAAGGAGGGCTGATCTGCACCTCGGACAGCAGTGTATGGGGCTCGGTCTCCTGGCGGTGTCTGGTGGCCATTGATTGACCATAGACAGAGCCCCCTCTGCGCCTGCTCCGTGTGAAGAGGAGATGCCACAGGGTGCTGGATAGTGGTGTACCGCCTGTCAGGAAGACATTGTGGCATTTTTTCATCTTAAGTTTCAAACCTCTGAGTCTCTGTGGGGAAAGAGCTTTTTTTGTGTGTTGTTGATGTTTTTTCTTTAGGAAGAGGAGAGAGAGAGAGAGAGAGAGAGAGAGAAGACATGGACTTGCTGCCTCCCACACGCACCCCAGTGGATTGAGCCATGACATGCGCATGTGTCCTGACCAGGAATCCACCTGGATAACCTCAAATCAGCAACCTTTCGGTGCACAGGATGATATTCAACCCACTGAGCTGCACCGGCCAGGACAGGGCTGTCTGCTTTTAAACCGGGAAGATCACACTCCCATATACACATCTGCTTGTATAAATTGCATGAACTGACAATAATGTCCAGTGGGTTCTTTGTTCACAGGTGGGGCCTGTCCACTAACCCCCATTCCATGGAAACACAGTGACCCCACATGGATGCTCCCACGTCAGAGTGGCCATCTTCCTCAGCATCACAGGTCGTGGGGCAGGAGCGTCGCTTTCCTCCTCGGCCGGTGCCAGGCCGCCGTGCTGGCTGCCAGGACTGGGAGGCAGGGCTTCTCTATGTCTTACAATTGAATGTATTGGGGTGACCCTGGTTCACAAGCCCATACAGGTCTCAAGTCTCAAGGTCAGCAAAGCAATTGCTCACCACGCCGTGCACCCCTCGCCACAAGCAAAGCCTCTCTCCGTCCCCACTTCCCACCTTTACTCGCCTCCACCTAACTGCCCCTTTCCCTCTGGCTGTCACCACACTGTTGTCTGGGTCTATGCATTATATAGATAGGTATGTTTTTTTGCTTAATCCTTTTAATCCAGCCACCCCCAATCCTCCCCTCTGACAGCTATCAGCCTGTTCCATATATCCATGCCTCTGTTTCTATTTTGTTCATCAGTTTATTTTGTTCATTAGATTCCACATCTGAGTGAGATCATGTGATACTTGTCTTTCTCTGACTGGCTTACTTCACTTAGCATAATGCTCTCCAGGTCCCTCCGTGCTGTCCCAAAGGGTAAGAGTTCTTCTTTTTTTCTGCTGCATAGTATTCCATGGCATAAATGTACCACAGCTTTTTTTATCCACTCATCTACTTATGGGCACTTGGGCTATTTCCAGATCTTGGCTATTGTAAATTGTTGTGCTGCTATGAACATAGGGGCACACACATTCTTTCCATTAGTGTTTCAAGTTTCATCAGATATATCCCAGAAGTTGGATTGCTGGGTCAAAAGGCAATTCTATCTTTAATTTTTTGAGGAAACTCCATGCTGTTTTCCACAGTGGCTGCACCAGTCTGCATTCCCACCAGCAGTGCACAAGGGCTCCCTTTTCTCTACATCCTCGCCAGCACTTGTCATTTGTGGATTTATTGATGGTAGGTAGCCATTCTGACCCATGTGGGATGGTTACCTCATTGTGGCTTTAATTTGCATCTCTCTGATGCTCAGTGAAGAACATATTTTCCTGTGTCTACTAGTCATCTATATGTTCTCTTTGAAAAAGTGTCTGTTCAGGTCCTTTGCCCATTTTTTAATTAGATTGTTTGTCTTCTTGCTATTGAGTTATAAAAGTTCTTTTTAAATAATTTTGGAAATTAACCCCTTATCAGATGTCTCATTGCCAAATACATTCTCCCATCAGTGGGCTGGCTCCCTTTTCATCTTGATGCTGGTTTCCTTTGCTGAGCAGAAGCTAGCTATTCTGATGGAGTTCCATTTGTTTATTTTTTCCCTTTCTTTCCTTTGCTCAAGGAAATGTGTCAAAATATTGCAATGAGAAATATCTGAGATTTTACTGCCTATGTTTTCTGTAGGATTTTTAGGTTTCACAACTTACATTTAAGTCCTTTATCCATTTTGAGTTTATTCTTATGTATGGTGTAAGTTCGTGGTCTGGTATCATTTTTTTGTATGTATCTGTCCAATTTTCCCATCACCATTTTTTGAAGAGACTATCTTGACTTCATTGTATGTTCTTGCCTGCTTTGTCAAATTTTAATTGACAAAACCATAAAGGTGTGGGTTTATTTCTGTGCTCTCTATTCTATTCCATTGACCTCTATGCCTGCTCTTGTGTGAGTACCAGGCCGTTTTGATGATTGTGGCTTTGTAGTACAGCTGGATATCCAGTATTGTGATCCCTCTAACTTTGTTCTTCTTTCTCAAGATTGCTGAGGCTATTTGGGGTCTTTTGTGATTCCATATAAATTTTTGGAATATTTGTTTAGTGCTGTGAAATACACCATTGGTATTTTAATAGGAATTGAGTTCAATCTATAGATTGCTTTGGGTAGTATGAACATTTTAATGGTGTTAATTTTTCCTATCTATGAACATAGATATGCTTCCACTTATTTGTATCTTCCTCAATTTCTTTCTTCAGCATCTTATAATTTTCTGAGTACAGGTATTTTACCTCCTTGGTTAAATTTATTTCTAGGTATCTTATTTTTTGGTTGTTGCAATAGTAAGTGAGGTTGTTTTCTTAATTTCTCTTTGTGATAGTTCATTATTGATATATAAAAATGCCCCCTATTTCTGAATATTAATTTTGCTACTTTGTCAAATTCATTTATTTAGATCTAGTAGGTTTTTGGCGGAGTCTTTAGGGTTTTCTATGCATAATATCATGCCACTTGCATATAATGAGAGTTTTACTTCCTCCTTTCCAATTTGGATGCCTTTTATTTCTTCTTCTTAACTGATCACTGTGGCTAGGACTTCCAGTGCTATGCTGAATAAGAGCAGTGAAAGTGGACATCCCTGTCTTGTTCCTGTTCTTAGGGGAAATGGTTTTAGTTTTTGCCCATTGAGTTTGATGTTGGCTGTTAGTTTGTCAAAATTGGCCTTTATTATGCTGAGGTATGATCCCTCTATTCCCACTTTGCTGAAAGTTTTTTTTAAAATATATTTTATTGATTTTTCACAGAGAGGAAGGGAGAGAGATAGAGAGTTAGAAACATCGATGAGAGAGAAACATAGACCAGCTGCCTCCTGCACATCTCCTACTGGGGATATGCCCGCAACCAAGGTACATGCCCTTGACCGGAATCGAACCTGGGACCTTTCAGTCCGCAGGCCGACGCTCTATCCACTGAGCCAAACCAGTTTCGGCTTTGCTCAAAGTTTTTATCATAAATGGGTACTGGGTTTTGTCAAAAGCTTTTCTGCATCTAGTAGTCATGTGATCTTCATTTTTCATTTTGTTGATGTGATGTATCACGTTTATTGATTTGTGAATATTATGCCAACAGCGGGGCTTCTATAAATTGCAGGTGAAGCTGGGCTGTGAGTACCCTTCTCCCCGCTCATCCCCGGGTTGGTTTCCTGGTTTCCACATTCACAGCTTTGCCTCTGTGTAGGGTTTCCTTTCATTGTCTTTTTAAGACCCTGCCATTCTTTTTTTTTAAATATAGTTTTATTTATTTCAGAGAGGAAGGGAGAGGGAAAGATAGAAACATCAATGATGAGAGAGAGTCATTGACCGACTGCTTCCTGCACACCCGCCACTGGGGATTGAGCCCACAACGCACGCATGTGCCCTGACCGGGAATTGAACCATGACCTCCTGGTTCATAGGTTGATGCTCAACCACTGAGCCACACTCAGCAACAAGACAAGAAAGGGGCTGGGTAAGAGAGGACGGAGCCCCTGTCACTAACTTGTCAGCATCACCAAGCACCTGGCGTCTTCATCCACCACCGCGAGGAACCGGGAGAGTAAGTGATGTCTGTTTTCATTTTCTGGAAGGTTTGGAGGAAAGTGCCGTGAACTGGTTGCCTCAGATGAAGACTTTCCCGTTGCTGTATTGGGCTTGTCCTCTGGCCTGAATGGAAACACATGTGGTTTAGTGCTCCACCGAGGACTTCCAGATCCGGTGGGCGGCGTCTCCACCCAGCTGCAGGTTAAAGCCGCCCCGGGAGCTCTCACACGCACGCGTACTGCCTATATATCCTGACTTATTGTTCTGGGATGGGGACCTGGCATTCGATTCCCATAAACATGTGTGTATACCTCTCTCTAAATGTGCACATCACATATACATATGAACATGTGTTTTCTTCTTATACAACATATATCATCATCTCCTTACTTCCTCCCTGTGTAAAGAGGTGTGGCTCTCTGTCTCACTTATACATTTTCTGTATAAATGCACACAGACACCAGAACAGCTGTTTATTGGCACCGGGACTCTGAGCCAGTTTTGCTTCGTTTTTCATAAAAATTGCCATGCTTTAAAGCCTCACGTGATTTTGGCATGTGATAACGTAGCCCTGGATTGCTCGGGTTACACACGGGACAGTTTACAAAGCGTTTCTCAGTCTGGGAGTCCGTAATGCTCACAGTCATTTAAAATGTTATCCAAAGGGTAGCTATTGCATGTGGGAAACAATGAGATGTGTGTGTGCTACACGATCCAGATTATCAACTCAACGTTTCAGTTTCCCATTGGACCCTTGGCATCGAGTCAGACACAAACATCTACTAAGAAGTTGACATCAGTGTCACGGCAGCCACACAATGGATCTACTGGCTGTAGGTAGATGAAACGGGAGCCAAATACTAGTATGTGTTAGCCTATCAGAGGTTTATGTCCATCATCTCATCCGGATTCAATCCGCCCAGTCCTGCCTCCTTTACATCTCACGGTGGTAGCAACTCAGGCTGTGCAAAGCTGTCAGTAACCTGGGGACGAGCTAGCTGAGCCAGGACTGCTCGCCTTACCCATGGCCCAGGCCAGCCTAGGGTTTTAGCCTCAACTCTCCAGCCAGGGACACAAAGCCAATGGGGCCCACACTGGGCCCAACTTCTAAGTGCTGGTTCTCCAAGGTCGCTGCAGTTTGCGCCCCGTGTCCTAACATCAGATGTTACTCACAGGCTAGTGACGAGCCACCAGGCGCCCTGGACGGGCTGAAAAACTACTCCGGGGACTTGGCAACACCAAGCAAAGGGTATGTTGGCAGAAAGGTAACTTGCGCCTTTTCCATCTGCTAGGCTGACTCCCTTCACACCCACCCCAGTCATAGAGAAAACCCACCTTGAGCAATGAAACACGGCAACCACGCGGAGAGAGCGGGTCCGAGGGGCCAGGACTCCCTCGGGGCGGGCGCGTGCAGAGTCCCCGGGGCAGCACACAGCCCAGCGCATCTGTGATGCTCCCACCAATGGCCAGCGCTTACCTTCAGGGCGGAGCCGGGCCTGGGCCTGGGCCTGGGCCTGGGCCTGGATGTGAGACAGAGGCCACTCGCCACTTGGACACGCCAGGGCCAAGCACAGCCGTGACCGAGCCCTGGGCACGGCCTGAATCCCTTGAGACAATACAGCATCTAAACGTGCCATGAATTCTAGTCTTTTCCGTAAAAATTTCTTAGAAGAATGTCTATCTTCAAAGAAATAATGGGCATGTAGGGAATGTGGACGTTTGGACATTAAGTATTACCCGAACTCAGATGGATGAACCCTGAGCAGCAGTGACTTATAGCTCATTGTTTAGGAATGCTTCCTTTTCAGCAGGTGGATGGTACTTTGAGTTCAAGTCCAGACTTTTTTATTTTAAGTCAGCGGGCCAGTGTGGTCCGCAGGAGTGTGGCTTCCATCACTTATGATGCTCTGGGAGGCGTGTTGGTACCCAGGGCCGGTGTGGGGAATGGCACACTTGTAGAGAACACTCAGAAGCGCGTGCGGATGGGGGGCCGGGGCACTCAGCAAGGAGCACAGTCGTTGTCCTGAAGACAGATCTCCAGCAGATGGGGAAGAGGTGGTCGGGTGGCTGGGGGAACCGAGGGCCGTGGCTGTGGGTGGATGGCAGTGGTGTCAGCGTTGCTTTCCGGGCCGGAGGAGGGAGTGGTGTGGGTAGCAGCGGGCTCTCCCTGGTGGAGAACACAACCAAGGGGTCCCGGGTTTGAATCAAACTTGCAGCGATTTTCATGCTGGGGCCCTGATGGTAGTGAGACAACCCTCCTGAGCCTAGACTTCCTTCTCAGGTGAATTCAGATGTGGGTTGTGAGGGTGATGAAGTGAGATGGCGCACAAAGACTGTGAGCACGCCGGGCAGCCCAGTACAACTGCGGGCCTGTGTCCGGTCCTCTCTCCCCTCGCTCCCAGGATGCCTGTCTGCCCTGCAGCTCTCTACCCTCCTCAGGCCACTGGCCTTTCCTTGTCTCCGTCTTTGCCGCGTGTGACACAGGCCTGGCTCACACACGGTGTGTCCCTCTATCTCCTCGAAGCGCACAACGGGTCACTGGGCTGTGTGTTCCCTGGAGAGCCGCCCACGTGATGCTCAGCAGAACCTCCGGGCAGAGCCACACTGGGCGGCTGGGGCCAGTCCCTGGTCTGAATCTTTGTAGCAGATCTCGGTCCATTTAGAATCACAGGGAACCCGCAGGAGAGCGAGGCTGTCTGCGGGCCGCCTCCTGCTCACCTCCCTGGTCCCTGCCAGAAAAGTCACGGGCAGCCTTGCTGAGAGTTTGGCACCACGGCCTGGTATGGTTGGAAACCATCAGTGTAAAATCGCCTTTAAAACAATCTTGCAGGCGCTTTGTGTAAAGACATGCGTTTTCAGAAACCAAGATGGCGGCATAGGTAAACAACCAGAGATTGCTGCCACAAACAACCACTTCAAAAATACAACTAAAAGATGGAACGGGCATCACCCAGAACCACAGGAAGGCTGGCTGAGGAGAGATTCTTCAACTAGAAGGAAAGAGAACAGCATACAGAGGCTCAGAGGAGGCACAGTGTGGAAAATACAAAGGTACGGAGGTGTACGTGGAGCCGGCTGGTGGCTGAGGGCGTGGTTGTCGTTTTCAATCAGGAGGGAGTCTCAGACTCTGAGCTCCAGATCCGGGCAAGTCTCTAGGGACTCAAACTCAAACGGGAGAAGCGGGATTGTCTGGCATCAGTCGGAACATGAGGGCAGCTTTCTCTCTGAGGTTTGCAGCGGTTGCTGGGGTTCTGAGAAGCAGAGCCTCTGGGAACGGGACTGAGAGCAGCCATAACTGCTCCCTCCACCCGCCCTGTTGATCCCCTGTGACTCGACCCGCCCAAGCCCTGCACAGAGCCATTTGCCGGATAGCCTCAGGCAAAGGCTAGATTAGCACCTCTCCAGAGGACAGAAGTTTTCCCACTGCAGACACAGCTGATTCTCACAGCCAGTCGGCCTGGTGGTCAAATCCCTCTAGTATTAACTACAACAATCAAGGCTTAACTACAACAAGACTTCACACAAAGACCACAAGGGGGTGCACCAAGAAAGCATAAAAAATGCGGACACAAAAAAACATGACAGAAATGGAGGATATAGAGCTAAAAAACGCACTTTTGAGGGCTTTCAATAATTTGCTAGAAACTGCCGAAAAACTTGATGAGAGCCTCAAGAAATCTAATGAGACCCTTGATGTTGTGATAAAGAACCAACTAGAAATTACGCATACACTGACTGAAATAAAGAATATTATACAGACACCCAACAGCAGACCAGAGGAGTGTAAGAATCAAGTCAAAGATTTGAAATGCAAAGAAGCAAAAAACACCCAACCGGAAAAGCAAAATGAAAAAAGAATCCAAAAATACGAAGATAGTGTAAGGAGCCTCTGGGACAGTTTCAAACGCACCAACATCAGAATTATAGGGGTACCAGAAGATGAGAGACAGCAAGATATTGAAAATCTATTTGAAGAAATAATGACAGAAAACTTCCCCCACCTGGTGAAAGAAATGGACTTACAGGTCCAAGAAGCGCAGAGAACACCAAACANGACACTCAGGGAGCTGAATGCAAGACGGGGGGCGGGGGAAGGAAGCGGGGGGGGCAGGAGAGGGGATTCCAGGGACTGGGGTGCTCCAGGGACAAGCACAGCAGGAAGTCGCTTCTGTCTTAGACCGGAAAAGGAGAAGCAAGGAAGGACGTGGTACCGCAGAACCTGCGAGAACTCGGGGCCGGGGAACGGGGCCCCAGTGGGACTGGAGTCCTAGAGAGAGCAGCTGTGGCCAGAACCCAGGGGGCCAGGAGGGGAGGGGACAGCCCCAGCCTCTGACCTGGTGCCACCCACTGGCTGGACCCAACTGGTATCCAAGGGCGAGGGGTCTGCAGAGTTCAGACTCCCAGGCACAGACCAAGGCAGAGGAGGTGGAGGCTAGATTTCAGTGGGAAAACGGAATACAGGCGCCTCCCCTCTCCTGGGGACACCAATCCATCACAGAGCGCAAGGTGACAGCAAAAGCTTAATGCCACCATCTATCAAGGCCGCATGGCAATTGCAAAGAAAATGTACGTGAAAGTGGCTCCCTTGTGGAGTTGTTTAGTAAACAAATAAACGCCACCGTTACTTGGTGACTCAATGGACACACAGAGGGCTGGAACGGGGCAGCTGTTGCTCACATAAGCCACGGCGCTGGTGGTCACACTGCCGTGTCCTCTGGGCACAGGACGCACGATGCCCCGCAAGAACAGCGTGACGCCGTGAATGTGGAGCGGAGGTCATCAGCAGGACTGTGACGGCAGGCTGCCTGGGAGGCAGGCCATGGGGGGGCGCTTGCGCACGTGGCTGCCTGAGGATGCCTGTGGAGGGGTCTGCCTCTCCCCCAAGCCTTCTGGTCATTGCTAAACACTGAGCACAGTAACTAACAGAAAGAAAATGGTCGCCATCAGGTGGGGAATCACTGTCTAAGGGGAAGGAATGGCGGGCGGTGGGGAGGATATGGATCCACAGGAGAGGGATTTGCTGGCCTCGCCCAAGGAGGGAAAGGCGTGAAAATGACATTTATCAGAGACTCGACCTCATTTCAGAAGCCTTAGGCCATGAGCATCACCAAGCTCTCTGATGGGTGAGGAGCATCTCATGAAATCTTCTACTTTGAAGTTTTTATTCATTGAAAAATATAACAACAATCAAACATGTTAAATGAGCAACTATTTCAAAAAATCAGGGTGAGGGATTCTTTTATTCTAGGCATCACTACAGTGGAAGGTCTGTTGTTGAAACTTATTTTGATTTACTTTCCATATCTTGAAACAATTACCACTTTTTAAACATAATTTAATTATGGAAGCCAGGGTTGCTCAAACTTAGCCACGTGGCATTTCAGACAAGATGGTTCTTGTGTATCGGTGCAGTTTTGTGCTCAGAGCCCAGCGGGAAGGGTAGGTGTGGTCACAGCTTTGTTGTGCTGATAACCAAAGTTTACATTTATTCCCTGAAGTGAAGTAGAAAGGTGTCTCTCCGTCATAGTGACAGGAGTTGGATTGGTTTTTGTTATTTTGTTTTGATTCTTCCGCAGTTCAGCTAAGAAGGGACTGTGACGCATCATGGTCTCTGCATCTCAAACCCAGCGATCCGGTGCCATGGGCTCTGAGTGGACAGACTCAGACGGCTGCCTCGTCTCACCGAGTCCAGGGGAGACTGACAGGTGAGCCAGGAAGCCCACGTGTACACGTACACAATGTCCAGGACAATCGATGAACCTTGAAGGGGGCGGCCACAGGCCAGTGTCCTAACTCGAAGTCTGGTCCCTCCTCCAGGGTCAGGGCCGTAACAGGGAGGCAATGTTTCCTTGGAGGATCGGTAGAGCAAGGGCAGTGCGACAAGCAGGGGGCATCAAACTGCAGCGTCATCTTGGAAGTTAGACCTTCGAGTGGCTCCTGGTTCTCTCCAGCCTCTGGACTCAGCGCCCAGGCCTCCAAGGTGTTGGGCTCGAGTGGAGACTCCGGGTCCGTGACTGCTTTGTTCTGGATTCAAATGGATGCACCTGGGATCCATAACTGTCTTTGTTCTGTGCACCGTGCATATGAACACAGCCTGTCTTCATGTGTCCACCACTCTCGTTTCACACACACACACACACACACACACACGTGATTCAGTTCCCTAGCTCTGCTACACACACACACTCACACTCACACTCACACACACTCACACACGCACATGTGATTCAGTTCCCCAGCCCTGCTACACATTCACATTCACACTCACACACACCCACACTCACATACACATGTGATTCAGTTCCCCAGCACACACACACACACACACACACATGATTCAGTTCCCCAGCACACACACACACACACACACACACTCACATACACACACACACTCACACACACACGCGCACACACACACTCACATACACACACACACACACGCACACACACACACACACGTGATTCAGGTTCCAGTCCTCTCTTCCAGCTGCCGCCTGGATGTGCCTGTCTTGTAAGTTGCCGTCTATGGATTCTGATTTCACTCTGTATGTAGCTCATTTCCATAGTTATGGGGAGTCCTCTCTTATTTCCAAGTTTCACTGCCAATGTTACAGAGTAAGATAAGGAAGTAATCAACAGCATGACAGCAAAATCTTATATTTTTTTATTACCAATAATTTCTAGACATTCTGTTTGGGAAGAAAATGATGTCTAAGAAATGCATGCATGTCAGTTAATAATGAATACACTCACTTTAAGTTAATAGATCGAGTAGCATTATAATACAAAGTAATATATTAAATAGAACACTTTAGGGACTGCTATTTTTGCTTTTTTAAAATGAGCATTATAAAGATGGATTAAATGGGTTCCACAGCGCAATTTTATGTTAATATATATTTGTGTACATGTATATTTATTTATATTACTAGAAGCCCAGTGCACAAAATTCATGCACGGTGGGAGGGGGGCTCAGCCCAGCCTGCACCCTCTCCAATGTGGGACCCCTTGGGGGATGTCTGACTGCCGATTTAGGTCTGATCCCAGGGATTGGGCCTAAACCAGCAGTCGGACATCCCTCTCACAATCTGGGACCCCTGGCTCCTAACTGCTCACCTGCCTGCCAGCCTGATTGCCCCTAACTTCCCCCCTGCCAGCCTGATCACCCCTAACCACCTCTGCCTGCCAGCCTGATTGCCCCTAAATGCCCCCTCTGCTGGCCTGGTCATCCCAAACTGCCCCCCACCAGCCTGGTCACCCCCAACTGCCCCGCCCCCCACCAGCCTGGTCACCCCCAACTGCCCTCCCCCGCCGGCCTGGTCACCCCCAACTGCCCTCCCCCGCCGGCCTGGTCACCCCCAACTGCCCTCCCCTGCCG
>JAWPEG010000011.1:105016298-105076007 GCA_035771395.1 Myotis vivesi
CGGATGGGGGACTGTGTGCTGTACGGATGGGGGACTGTGTGCTGTACGGATGGGGGACTGTGTGCTGTACGGATGGGGGACTGTGTGCTGTATGGATGAGGGGACTGTGTGCTGTATGGATGGGGTGACTGTGTGCTGTACGGATGGGGGACTGTGTGCTGTATGGATGAGGGGACTGTGTGCTGTATGGATGGGGTGACTGTGTGCAGTACGGATGGGGGGACTGTGTGCTGTACGGATGGGGGGACTGTGAGTCTGTTCCCCAGGATGGCCCTCATTCATGCCTTTTGTCACATAGCCTGTCAGTTTAGCATGTATCAAGGATTTCTGCATGTTTGACGAAGTGCGTATCATTATTAAAACTGCCCTCGAATGGGCCAGGGTAGGTGGATGGCCTTCCATTCAGCACCTGCTTCCGCACGGACTTGTGAGCAGGGATCAGTGGTCTCTCTACCACAGTCAGATCTGAAAGCTGATCACACTCGTCATCTCTCAATTCCAACCCTTACAAGTGCAATGGGAGGGTCCGTGGCCCCTCTCCCTTAGGAAGAGGGTATAGGGCCCTCGTGGGTGAGATGAACGGCGCTCAGACACAAACTGAGTCCTGGGAGAGGAGTCAGTGGGGTCCCATCAGCCGTGCCATAGCGAGGCAGGGGGGCCCGCCATCCGCAAGGTGAAGAGCTTGGGAATGAAAGGTGAGGGTGTGTGACCTGTGAGGGCAGGAAGGCTGCGTGTGATCCATACCACAAATTACCAGTACTCCAGCGCATTACCACGGAGTTATCATTCATGTGGCAGTCTACAAGAATTTAGTTTCTCCATTGTTTGTTTTTTGTTTTGTTTTTTCCATGAACTGTCTCAGCAGGCAGGATCTCAAAAAAGAGAAGCCTGGCCCAGCCAGCATGGCTCAGTGGTTGAGTGTGAACCTATGAACTAGGAGGTCACAGTTTGATTCCAGGTCAGGGCACATGCCTGGGTTGTGGGTTGTGGGGCGTGCAGGAGGCAGCCCATCAATGATTCTCATCATTGATGTTTCTATCTCCCTCTCCCTCTCCCTTCCTCTCTGAAATCAGTAAAGATATATTTTTAAAAGGAGAAGCTTGCTTAATAAAAAAAATTAGTCATGAATTTCTGTCTTTCAAAAAGCTGAGTTATGAACACATAACTTACACAAATATTTTATCAACATTTACCATTTCTAATATCACTGGCCATGAGAAAACCAGAAGGTGTAAACCTGCAGAAAAAGTATCAATTTATGCTCCAGAAGTTAGTATTATTTCTAGAACATGGTGCAGGAGGAGAACTATGTGAAATGGCAGATGAGAACAGTGTGTCTGCATGCTATCTGTGGAATGTCTTGTTCCAGTTAGCTCAAATGATGGTTATTCTAAGCGAATTCCACTTCTTTTTATTTCAATTCTACTTGTGCATGTATAAAATGTGAAGCAGTAGTGGGTAGTATGTTGGCTCCAGTAATAGAACTTTGCAAGCATAAATGATGTCACTTTTCTTCAGATGCTCCAAACAGAAAATTGATTAAATCCAAATATGACTCAATTTTTTAATGCAATTCTTGGAATCACAGTAAAATTTTGGAAGATTATTCTGTTGAGGTAAACGGTCTGACATGACTGTGAATTCAATAACAGGCTCAGCTTTGAAGAAAACGATAGCTGTGTTCTCTGTGAGTATACAGTTCCACCTGGGATGAAGGACACAGTCATGGGAAAACAACGTTCTACTACATTAAGAAACCAGTGGGGCAGACACTTTGCGCTGGTTGTAGTGCACACATAATTCATAGCTGTATTCACCACAGCCAAAATACTCTACCAATCAAAATAGAAGTTATAGTATTTAACCACAAAAGACCCAAGATGGCCAAAGCAATCCCAAGAAAGAAGAACAAAGCTGGAGGTTTCACACACCTGATTTCAAACTATGAAATGATAGTAATTAAAACCGTGTGGTACTAGAATGAGGATAGACATATAGACCAAGGGAACAGAACTGAGAGCCCAGAAATACAGCCCCGAATATACAGTCAACTCATACTTGACAAGGGAGCCAAGGATGGCCTCTTTGACAAATGGTGGTGACAGAACTGGATAACCACATGCAGAAAAATAAAATTGGATCCTATTCACACCACTCACAAAAATTAACCCCAAATGAAGGGAAGACTTAAGCAGAAGACCTGGACCCATAAAACTCCTGGAAGAAACCATAGGAAAGATGCTCCTTGACATTGGACTTAGCAACAAACTTTTGGATGTGGCACCAAAAGCACAGGCAACGAAAGTAAAAATCAGTAAGTGAGACTAAATCAAAAAGCTTCTGTTCAGCAAAAGAAACAATGAACAAGATGAAAAGGCAACCTATGGAATGAGAAAGAACGTTTGCAAACTATGTATCTGATAAGGGGTCAAAATCCAAAATATAAAAAGAACTCAACTCAATAACAGAAAAATAAAATCTATAATAATAAAAGAGTAGTATGCAAATCGACCCAACAGCCAAACAGCAGAATGACTGTCTGGACGACCACACTATGACACACACTGGCACCAGGTCAGCCAACGTGGGTGCGATGCAATTGGTCAGGGGACCCCACCATCACCGCACAATCGCCCTGCAGAAGGAGGCCCAGGCCACCGGCCGGTGGAGCAATTGATGGGGGGGGCTCTGTGATCACCCCAAAAATGTAGGCCCAGGCTACCCAGCCAGTGGCACTGCAGTGGGTGGGCAGGACCTCCCTCTGTGGGGCCATCAATATGGGGCTCCTGAACTGCAAGAAGGCACAGGCTGGGCTAAGGGACCCCCCCCCCCCGCCTTGTTCACAAATTTCATGCACAAGGCCTCTAGTCTGATTATAAACTTGGCAGAAGATAAGAATAAAAATTTTTCCAAACAGGACATACAGATGGCCAACAGGTACATGAAAAAATGCTCAACATCACTCATCATTAGGGAAATGCAAATCAAAGCCAAATGCCATGTCAGCTCATGCCTGTTAGCGTGACTCCCATCGAGAAGACAAAAGAACAAGTTTTGACAAAAATGTGGGGAAAAGGGAATCTCTGTGCACTGCTGGTGGCACTGTAAACTGTTATAATCGCTATGGAAAACATAAAGAGGTTCCCTCCAAAATCAAATATTGAACTACTCCATGGTCCTACTTCTGGATATATATCAAAAGAAAATTAAAACAGGATATCAAAACGATATCTGCTTTCTATATTAATTCTAGCATTATTCACAATAGCCAAGATAAAGAAACAATCGAAATGTCCATCAATGGATGAATAGATAAAGAAGATGTGATGCAGACACACACACACACACACACACACACACACACACACACTCACACACACACACTCACACACTCACACACTCATACACACACTCACACACGTGAGTATTATTCAGTCATTAAAAAGAAGAAAATCCTGCCATTTTCAACAGCATGGATGGACATGTAAAATATGTTTTTATTAATTTCAGAGAGAGGAAAAGAGAGGGAGAGATAGAAACATCAATGATGAAAGAGAATCATTGATTGGCTGCCTTCTGCATGCCCCTCACTGGGAATCAAACCCAAAAACCTGGGCATGCGCCCTGACGGGAAATCAAACCATGACCTCCCGGTTCATGGGTTGATGCTCAACCACTGAGCCACACTGGCCAGGCATTGTCTACTTTCTTTGATAACCATCCTCATTAGGGTTTTAGAACTGTGTGAGCTTTGATGAACTGTTTATAAATCAGCCTAAGTGTTTTATAATCATATTAATCTCTTTCATAAACAAAGTTGGTTTGTACTTTTTCAAATAGGTTAGTAATTATTCACTAAAACCGTCAGCCAATGGAGAGCTAAGACTACACCCTTTGAAGCATATATGTTGTAATTACTAAGTAATAATTTGAAAATAGAAACATATTAAATAGTTTTATTATAAAAGCAAGGGAGTAACTGAGCAAATCATGAGTTCATACGGTATATTTGATATAATTTTGGAATTCTAGAATTCTGCTTTGGAATATTATATTTTAGGGGGAAATATTTTGATGGAGCTTTGATTTTTAATGGGGCAAGTTTCTATTCTGTAGATTTAAATAATGTAAAGGTCTAAAATATTATAGTAATTATGGTTCCAAATGAATCATGAATAGACACAACCAATTTAATGAGTTTCTTCTTATGAAATATCTTTCAAAGAAAGACACACTTAATAGAATATGTGATTATATGAATTTTATATAAGGAAATTAACATTAAACTCTATTTAGCAGAATAATTTTATAGAGACTACTTTTTCAATTATAAATATTATGGTTTATGGAAAATAAGACAATGAAATTTGTTACCAATGTTTAATTTATTGACCATAATATATTAATTTGAAAAATATTGAAGTCATTTTTATGAAAAAAATTAAAACTATTGAAAAAAATTATTCTTTAGCAAAATTCTGATGACTTGGTATTGGAATTTTTTTCTGATGACATGGTGTCAGATTTGCTAAATAAAATTAAGATATTAGAAAATATACTAACATTAATGTTTTATAGTGTCATATACATGGTTGCATGCTATTTTAATTTATTAAAATAACTTTATTTTTACAATTGTTTCTGAATAGAACAATCTTATTTCCACAAATATAGATAAATACTTTTATTATAAAACTTTTTCAACACTTATAAATTTATCACTTACTTTCAATCACAAATGTATCCTAGTGTAGAAGATAGATTATATATTTCTTCTAATCATGTGACCAAAGTGAGGAGGGGTCCTGCCTAACATTAGTCCAATCAGAGGAGCTCCCCCACTATGTGGACGGAGGGAGGCATCATGGGTTTGATCCTGTTTGTATATAGTCTGGCAACTTATTTATACTCTGCCTCCATTTCCTCAGGTATATAGTAGGCCAGTTATAGTATCTGCCTGTGTTGTAAAGATTGCACTAATTAAACATGTGAAAACTTAGATCCTGGTCCTTAGTAGGCACCCAATATAATAAGTTAACGATGTTTAAGTAAACTGCGTGGACACGTACAGACAAAGCCATAAACAGTTAAAGGCATTGAGCAGCTGCATAGCATTTCAACACCTACTTATTTCTGATGTTTTAATTGTCATTTAAACCCCCAAAATAGCTATGAATCCTTGCCAGTAAAGAAAAAGAAAATAAGAGAATAAAGGGACATATATTTATTTTTGTAGTCAAAGTTATATAAATAACAGAAAAAGCTTTTCCAACTATACTAATGGGTTTCAATGCCCAAAGCCCACACTAAACATAGTCCCCTCATCCCCTTTCTTCACCCCTGAGATCCTATAAATACCTATAATTCAAGCAAATCTCCCAACATGTCACCCACAAAACTAAACTAATAGGAAACACGAGGAGAATGTGCTTGAGGTCTGCACACACAACCATCAGAGCATCACGATATCCGTAAGTGATGCATGGCTGTGAACATTCATCATCGTCGGCGGCCAGGTGGACCACTTTGGAGCATTGTATTTGGCGTGGTTTCTAAACATGCTTTTGTGAGCAGTACGAAGGCTAAACATGTTATTAAAGCACTTGGTCTAATGAATATACTTGCATTTCTCATTTTTCAGGAAGTTACCAGTTAACTACAAAGTTAATGTTTGCTATATTTTAGTTGACATTAAAGCACTGAGAAGAAAAGGCTGGATTTTTTTAAGTGACATTTCCAATAGAAAGCCTTAAGAGTAATGAAATAGTTTAATGAGTCAGTGCCTGTGAGCTTGAAGTCCGTCATTATTTCATATGTAGCACCCAGTTCAGGTGATTCAGTTGTATAAATACATAACCTTTTTGATGTTTTTATATATCTAACAACTAGGATAGATCTATGCACTTGATGAAGAAAGAAGAGCATAGGTTTCTACCCCAAACTCTTATGAGTTCATTACCAGGGTGAAAAATCAGTGATCATTCCTCAGCTTTTAGGATTTAGCAATTTTACTTTATTTAGGAAAAAATGGACTGTTTCTCTGTGAGTAGTAAATAAAACAGCTTAGTCACTTGGAGAGCAGGATAACGTCAAGGTTTAGAAGAACCCAGAGGCCAAGGATACCAGCCAGAGTTGGTCTGTGATGGAAACTGCCAAGTTCTAGACTTAGAAATTCTTCTCTTTGTTGTTGATGTTTATCCTCAGGGTATTTTTTTCCCCACCAGATTTTGCTTATGGTTTTCATTTATGATCACAAAACAAAATGTGGCTGCATAGTAAAGCATTAGACAAGAGCAACCTGAATAATTTCTGAAGGGGACAATTAAATTTGGGTACCAGATGAAGTATGAGTAATGATAGACAGCACAAAAATAATTTAGAGCATTTTATTATAAATAAATACAAATGGGTATAAAGATATATTAGTCAAACAAGTTTATACTCAGAAAATTGTATTCATCTACAAAAATGAGAAAAAGTTGTTAGATTCCTGAGGGTTATAGGAAGCCACTAAATTCCAGTATTTCGAAGTAGCCTCCAAAAAACACAGAAATCATTCAGTGGAACACGTAAATCCATTGATGGTTCATGACCCATACATAGAAAAACCAGGAAGCATATCAGAGCCTATTAAAATTTTTATATTACATACTAGAGGCCCAGCGCACGATTAAATCATGCGTGTGTAGGGTCCCCTAGGCCTAACCTGCCATCAGGGCCATGTCCACCATCCTGCGAAGCCTCGCATGCTTCTCGGATGCTGCCGGTGCCCCGGGAAACTCCAGAAGTCCCATCCACTGTGGCCATTGCAGGACCCAGAAGTCCCGCCGGCCACTGTCACAGCGGAACCCATCAATGCACCTACTGGTAAGTCCAGTGGCTGGTCATGACGGACCACAGGCCTTTTATGATATAGATAAGTAGGCAGATAAACACCTAAATCCAGAAAGCCATCTCTAGAACCCACCCACACCAGATTTTAAAAAATCAGCAAAGATTGTGTGGGAAAGGGGATAGGAAAGTGGTGAAGGATCTACCAAACATCGACAAGGTCACACTCAGAAAGGAAAGAGAAAGTTCCAACCTGAGGGTGCTAAGGACAAGGATGAGACCTGATACATCAGAGCATTTGGTGTATTCAAAAAGGAGGAGATAAGAGGGAATCCAACAAGGGGCAGTAGTCGAGAGAAGAATGGAGGACTTGGGAGAGGGTGTTGCCCTCGGAGATTTTGTGATAAAGGGCAAGAAGGAAGCAAAATATGGAAATTACATATCCTGAAGAAGAAAAAGAAAATCACAAAATAGACCCATAATATCCCTCTTCTTCCTATCCTGTAAAAAAAATGTAAAATATTAAAGAATACACATTTCACTAAACTAACAGTAGAGGGTATTCCCAAAGCAAGGGTCACAGTACACAATCTTATTGCTAATCTAAGAAAATAAGACTTTATGAAATAAGCAGTTAATGGCAGATGATATTCATACAAAATTATCATCGAAAGAATACAGAAAATGAGAAACAAAACAATTTAGCTAAGAATTATACTTTCAATAGTAATGCAGATACAAAAAAAAATTGAAACGTAACATCAAAAACTGAATCAAGGTGCTTGAACAAGAATGATTACCCATGAAAAAAGCTCAAGTCAGATATTTAAACAGTCAGAAAAAAACAAACAAACAAACAGAGAAACAAGTAAATGGCAAATAAATTTTGATTGACTTTAAGGGAAAAAGAACAGTAGAAATATTAAAAATCTAAAATTTATACTGCATTGGATAATGCTCAGGAGAGAATAGATTTGATTGAAAAATGCAGGCAGAATTTTTAAAGAAAGGCATGAAAACTGACAAGATTATGACAATAAAATAGAGGCAGAGTAATCAGAGCATATGATTGGTGTAGAAGACAAAGAAGATCCCTTTATATAGTTGGATTATCCAAAGAAGAAAAACATAATGGTGCAACATAATTGATATGTAAAACTATAATTTAATAAAATTTTCTAGAAATGAGTCAAAGTATGAATGCATGCAATTAAAAGTTAATTGTGTAGTTAAGAAAATTGACCAGAAATAGTCAGCTAGAGACTTTAAAGACAGAAAAAATAATTAGCAACTTCAGGCAAAAAAGACCAAGTCACTTACAGATAAAAAGGAAAACACATTGGCATAAAATTTCTCAACAGCAACATACAAATCAAAACCATAGTGTAGCAGTGTTTCTTAAAAATCAAGAAAATAGTTAACCTAGGATTTTATACCCAGTTTGTTTTTCCAGTGTTCAGGCTATGGAAAACCAGTTTCAAATGTGCAAGAACTCAAAGAAAACTGAGCTCAGTCCTGACAGACCTACTAAGACATGAGCTCTTTTCAACCAGAGGATAATGAGAAAAACTTTGGCCAAAGGACTATTGGTAATTATTAGATACTAGAGGCCCAATGCACGGATTCATGCACTGGTGGGGTCCCTCGGCATCGCCTGTGGGATCGGCTGAAACTGGCCATCCAATGCCGCCTGCTGCTCCTGCCTGTTACTCCCATTCATCCTGGCCCCACTGTGCCTGCTGCTGCTGCTGGGTAGTGCTGCTGCAGAGGCGGGAAAGGCTTGTGCCACCACAGCTGCACTCTCCAGCGGTGAGCCCAGTGTCTAGCACCCCTAGGTCAGCTGAGTGGCACTCCTGCTGTGGGAGGACACTGACCATCAGGGGGCAGCACCTGCATTGAGTGCCTGCCCCCTGGTGGTCACTGTGCATCCTAGCGACCGGTCATCTGGTCGTTTGGTCATTCGATTGCTTCGAGTTTTATATATATAGACTAGAGGCCCGGTGCACGAAATTCATGCACAGGGCGGGGACAGGCGGGGAGGTCCCTCAGCCTGACCTGCACCCTCTCCAATTCGAGAGCCCTCACGGGATGTGCTACTGACAGCTTGGGCCCACTCCCCGTGGTTCTCTGCTCTGTGTGGGGCCTGCCTGCTCCACACCACAGGAATGGGCAAGCAGGCCCTGCTGGGTGCTGCCTTTGGGCCCCGGTTGCATGCTCCCTGGTCGCCACAGCAACCACCCAACAGGCCCTGCTGGGTGTTGCCTGTGGCCCCACTTTCCTGCTGGGCTCACATTGCTAGGGTGACGCCGCCAGCATCCTGCCCAGCCGCTTTGGGCGCCACCATCTTTGTCGTGGCATGACGGTTAATTTGCATATTGCTCTTTTATTAGATAGGATGGGTAATTGTAAATTATTTTAAGAATAATCACCTGTCACCCTTTACTCTAGTTATTTTCATTGAAAACTATTGTAAAATATGTATTTTAGAAAATATATTTTTATTGATTTCAGAAAGGAAAGAAGAGGGAGAGAGAGAGAAACATCAATGATGAGAGAGAATCATTGATTGGCTGCTTCCTGCACACCCCTCCCCCCCACTGGGGAATGGCACCCACAATCTGAACATGTGCCTGACCAAGAATCAAACCCTGATCTCCTGGTTCATAGTTTGATGCTCAACCACTGAGCCACACTGGCTGGGCTTGTCAAATATTTAATGAGTTAAAAGAAAGAGAATTAGCATGTTTAGTTTAGTTTAGTTAACCTTATAAGATGATTGGTTATTTCTTTGGTTTTATGCTTTCCAGATCAGAAAAAATTAAACAAAAATATGTAAAAACTGTACCTATACCTTATACTTAAACTTCAAATACAAAATATGTATTAATGATATCAAAGTGCATAAAAAGATTCATTGTGTGGGTGAAATTATGTAGTTAAATCCTTTCTTCCAAGTCTATAGAGTATGATTTGGGATCCCTTATTGAACAAAGATATTCTCATACTGTTAATAAAATGCATGTTCACAAATGTAAGTAGTCAAAAAGCATCTCTTAATCTTTTTATATTTAGTATGAAAGGTCTTAATCAAAGTAACTTGATAAGATATACAGGAAATGATTAGGCAAGAGTAAGATGTTTGTGACCAAAATGAATTGGTTCCAATAACTCTGAAAGGAGGAAGGAAAGAAAATGTATGTACTGAAATGTGTAGGTTTTCCTTTGTATTGTTCAGCACCAACAGATTGAAGTGAATAAGGACAGGAAGAAATAATTTACTGCCACTTCAAAGAAATATGACTTTAGTGCAAGAAGAAAAATATGGCTGACACATTAAGAGTAGTTATTAGGAAAACAATATTGGTCAAATTGCAGTTTGCACATAATTCAGCCAGCTTCCTTCTTTCATCATAAGATATGCATGCTTTAACATTGCAGCTTTGTGGGATGATGAAGTTTTTTCACTATTCATCTTTGCCACTGTCTCAGAATAAAAGGCTTGTTGGTGACAAAAAGCCAATTAATCACATTTATGGTGACAACCATGACTGTTACAAAACAGACATTCTTAGAAAGCGTGCACTTTTCTCGACACCCAGACCTGTTGAATGTGCTCTTCCATCCCTTAGCCTCAGAAACTTAGTTGCCATTCTTCAAGGAGAGGAATAAAGAACTCACATCTATAATAGCCATTGTCCATGGCAGACACGAACCTACGTGCAAATTCTACATTCTGGTTGTTTCGCCAATTATTGTTTCTGTTACCTATTTCATCATTTGTAAAAGATATCCTATATAGCCCTGGCTGGTTTGGCTCACTGTATAGAGCGTCGGCCTGGGTACTGAAGGGTCCTAGGTTCGATTTCCGTCAAGGGCATGTACCTTGGTTACAGGCACATCCCCAGTAGGGGGTGTGCAGGAGGCAGCTGATTGATGCTTCTCTCTTGTCAATGTTTCTAACTCTCTATCCCTCTCCCTTCCTCTCTGTAAAAAATCAATAAAAATATATATATTAAAAATATCCTATATAATAAAAGCCTACTATGCTAAGTGTCTGGCTGTTCATTCAACCATTCACTATGACACACACTGACCACCAGGAGGAAGACATTCCAACTGGTAGGTTAGCTTGCTGCTGGGGTCTGGTGGATTGGGACTGGGCAAGAGGGGCCAGACATGCCCTGGAGTCCTCCTGGGGTCCATCCCCAGCCTCTAAAATATTTCTTCTAATTCATTTCCTTTCAATGTGCACGAAGCCGTGCACCGGGCCTCTAGTATGAATATAATTCATTCTCCAATAATTCATTCACTCAATCACATTCTAACACTGTGGAGTGTTCCTTATGGGCTTAGAGAAAGAAACTCAAAAAAAGACAAAATTGGGACAAATGTTGGGTTTCTGCATTAACTGGTGTTTGAAACTAAATATAGTCAAGAGATAGGAACTTATCATCTGAATCACATTCGTGAAAACCTTCAGAAATCCACATTATGGGTTTAGTTCAGTGTTCAGAGTTGTCTTTTTATTTTATACAGTCAGGCTTAGAAATGAGTTGTACCAGTTGCACAGTTCTTACTTTTTTAGTCAAATATAATTTCTATGTGGTGAATTTAGGGCAGATCTTTAAGATCTTCAGATATTAGAAGACCTGTTGAGTTTAGTGCAGGGACTTTCACCTCTTTCCTGCCCATACCCCTTTGTTGTCTGAAGGAGATGATGGCTCAACCACCCCCCGCTCCCCCCCCCAAAAAAATAAAATTCAGAGGCTTACAAAGAAAACAAATAATACTGAAATAGTTTTTAAAATAGATTTGTGACATAGTACTATATTAACTTATTTTTAATACATTCTTGGCACTGTGTGCTTGATAGGTATTCAGTTTCAGAACAACTCTTCGAATTGGATAATATCACTACCATTTTCAGACGAGGAAACTAGCAGGTGGGAAGGCTAATCCAAGGACCGGGTTCTAAAGGTAGCAACTGCAGAGCCAGGATTCAAATCAACTCTATGCACCCAGAACGCCCAAGGTTTAAGGAGAAAGAAAGGAGGCAGGGAGGACCAGGAAGAGGGATGATGAAGGAATGAACATGAATACAGGCTCTGACTATCATTAGGCAATTTTAACAAGTTACCTTGGATTCCTATGTTCTACACAAAAGCGATTTGTACTGGTATGTATGGATTAGACCAGCAGTTCTCAACCTGTGGGTCACAATCCCTTTGGTGGTCGAATGACCCTTTCATAGGGGTCGCTTAAGACCACCTTGCATATCAGATATTTACATTACTATTCATAACAGTAGCAACACTACAGTTATGAAGTAGCAATGAAAATAATTTTATGGTTGGGTCACAACATGAAGAACTGTATTTAAAGGGCCAGAAGGTTGAGAACCACTGGATTAGACTAATCGACGAGGGGGCGGGGGGGGGGGGCATAGGAAACCAGTGCCTTATGGAAAATGGGAAGGGGAGTCAGGAGAAAAGGTCTAAAGGCAGCTCTCACCAAGTTTTCTTTAGTTATTCAGAGGTCAATCTGACATTTATTATTTTCATTCCATGTATGGTTTTTTTTCTTGTGTTGTGTGATATTTAATATTAGGCTACAGATTACACTTTAAGCACCTTAAGCATTTTTTACTTCATAAGATGCTCAACTAAAGGAACTTTAATGAATTTTCTATAGGAAGTTACACAACTGAAATTGTTGGGACCTATTATATCAGATGGAAAAAAAAGTGATTGAAATAATTTTTAATTTATTTATAGGTTTTGCATTAAATGGAATTCTGTGGATTCTGATAGGTTAATATTGTCGTCAAGTGAGCAGCTCATTAAAATAATTCACCAAGCAGCATCTCCACGCCCAAGCTATGCAGCGTTCACCTACCACCTTCGAAGCTGCTCGCCGCCAGCTCTGAGTTAGTCATAGTTGATACACACTTTGTACTTGAGTTGGAAGCATGTTTATGACTAACTGTATTTTTTATATTGAGACCAATTTGCTGTGTTTCTTGGAAGGCTGGTTGAGAGGAGCAAAGGGAATAGTGCCTGTCCGCTGCCTGGCAAGGACATACATTCAATTCCTCGAAACTTCGTGAACTGGAACTTCATTATTCAACATGAACCACATGAGAAATGTTGGCTCAAGTGAGGCCAGTGCCAAGATTTTAAATCCATTCTGTGGGCCACGGCCAAAAATGCAATCACGGCCAGGACTGAGAAAGCAGGACACTTGCTGATAGGTTGGCTGCGAAATCATAAAATACAGTGTTCGTGGCAGAGAGATGTCTTGGACGATTCTGGGACAGCCCAATGTGGTTGACAAAGACACCCCCTCCAATGAATGGCTGATTAACCTCTCGACCATCTTAATAAAAGTAGGAGACATTGCAAGTTCCGAGTTTCTAATGCTTCATCAGTGTCAGTGAGACAAACGCTCAACGTCTGGGTTTCTCACTCGGTCACTGTTGGTTGCCTCTATGCAGATGTCGTTGCTGACAGAATCTGGATTTTGGTCGTGAATTTGGGGGTCATGTGTTTTAGGAGAAACTAGACACCTCTGTGGTTCCAAGCTGGAAGTCCTGATTAGTTGTGTTGTCATTGTAATCCCTGTCATCTTGCCCGTGATTCATCCCATTATTGTCCTGTGACCCTATTCTAGCCAATGAACTATGAAGGGGAGTTTGTCGAATATCTTTAGGGAAAGGAAATAGTATATATAATATTGAAGAAAATTGCTTCTTCCTCACCCTGGAAGTTATTCTATGAAGATGAGGTGTTTGGCATTCATATATCCATCTTGTCGCCAAGAAGGAACAAGCTTGCAGCAAAAACTAAAGACACTAAGAATGTCAGAGCTCAGTGTGACCCTTGGTGAGCTATTTATGTGCTAAACACCCTAAAGGAGTCCTGTCTCCTAACTCCTTCATATGTCAGATATATTTATATTATTAAAGTCAAACTTCAGAGCTAATAATGTTAATATCATTGCAACTCGATACATCCATCTCCTGATGATCTCGGATTCCTAAGAGTAATAGCAGAAGAAGTTTGTTAGTCATGGGCACAGTATTGCTAACTTGGGTTTCTGTCCCAGAATGCATTCTGCCTTTCCTACCTGTGCTTGACCTTTTAGACTAAAACATAAAGATTCACCTTTTTGCTCTTCATAAATCATTTCCTATTCCATCTTGGCTCTTCAAACACAGATAATCTAATCTAATTCATTCATTCATGGAACCACCTATTGAATATTCATTCAGTTAGAAGTCCTAAACTAGGTAAGGTGATAGAGACACAAATGAATTAGATGCAGCTTTCCTTCATTCTGAAGGGCTCACACTAGTGCAGGAACAAATGGATAGTCCATATGAACAATATGCCACAGAACGTACACCAGGTTGCTTGTGAGTAATCTACACTAATAAAAGAGAGAGATGCAAATTGACCATACCTTCGTGACACCCACCAGCCAATCACGAGTGAGTATGCAAATTAACCCAACAAACATGGCAGGTTGATTTGCATAAGCAGGCATCTAGCGGCCGGGGGCGGGGCAACACCGGCGTTCCGAACTGCCCCAGCTGCTCCGGGCCACTGGGCAGCGTGGGAAGGTGGAAAGGAGGCTCTGGCCAGAGCAAAGGCGGTGCTGGCAGCCAGGGGGAGGAAGGCCCATTTTTGCATGAATCTTCGGGTATCAGGCTTCTAGTAGGTAATAAAGAGAATAGGAACTTCAGAATGAATGGGTGTGAGGAAAAGACTTCAGGATAACACCAACCCAGGCAAAAGCCTATGAATGTACATTATTAATGCCATCCGGCACTGAGTCCCACCTCTCTTCTCTGCCTCATCCCTAAATTGTTCCAGAATCACATGTGCTTCCTACTGGTGGCACCCTTAAATAACATAAACCCTCTTGCTCAAAAAAGAAATGTAGGGGCATCTAGAGGAAGAAAGAGGGAGGAATATGATCTATTTACCTAAGAAGGCTCTCCAGAATTCTTCCACTAAGAGCACACTACTTCATATTTTCCTGCTTAGTCCTTGCTCTCTCCTCCTTAGCTTTCTTCAGTGTGGGACCTCTGCACACACCAGGAGCTTGAGGAAGGCTGTGGCATTCCATCTGCCTTTGAAATGGTTAACTTCCAGAGCGATTACACTCCCCCTTTTCTTTTGCAAATGATAAAAATAAGGCCAAGCTGAATTAAGTGACTTCTCCATTCTCACATAATTGGTGAGAGGCCCTCATGCCCCTCGATTTTTCCACTCTGTCAGTCTACTACTCAACTATTGCTTCAGCAAAATAGGACATCTGTGACTCCACTGGACATATTGAGCAAGAATCATGGGATAATATTTTCTTGAATAACCAAGTTTAAGACAATAGTCACATAAAACTCACTCATGCTGTAGACTGCAACATGTCGGTAATTAAATAGTATCTCTCCTGAACAAACCAAAAACATCATTCACTCAGGTTCTGCAATCAAAGAAGACGTGTTTCTGTGCATCTCTCTCTCTCTCTCTCTCTCTCTCTCTCTCTCTCTCTTCCTCTCTCTCTCTCTCTCCCATACCTTTCCATCTCTCCTTCCCCAAGTGCATATTCTGTGTGTTCTTTGCCTTTCTTCTCCCAAGCTCCAAGGATCCTTCTTTTGCCTCTGTAACTTGTTTCCTGAGTCCATGCAGTCCAGCTGACTGACTTCTCCTACCTCTGTGACTTTCTAAATAATCTTTTGCTTGCATTTGAGTCTTGGCTCTGAAAAAAAAAAGATGAAGAAGAATAACTAGGAGGAGAAGGAGAAGGAAGGAAAAGAAGAACAAGAACAAAATAATGTATATTGGAGAATGACTGCTCATCTGAACATATATTTATGTAATACTTTCATTTGGCACAGGAAGGATTCTACTTGAATTTAAAAGACAATGAGGTAGCATTGATGATAGTTTAATAACTGAATGAAATGATCGGAACATTCTGATTGCTACTCCTATTATTAATATTTCAGAATTTACTTTCATAAAGTCCACCTGCCCATATTATGCTGATAAGTAATAAATCTTGAGCACACATGAGCTTTAGTTAAATTTCATTGTTTGAAAGGAAGTGATTTGGTGACCTTCTCTAAATGTTTTAGTGGCTCTAACTTACGACAGCATGAGGATCAGAACACAAATCCAACAGGATACTGTGGCTATTGTATTAGAGTGAAAAAACACACAACACATTCAAAGAGCTGGGAACCACCTACTTTGCTACTTGGATCAGTATACCTTTGATGGAATCTATATATATATATATATAAAAGCCTAAGCAGCCGTGAGGACCAGATGACTGGGTGACCAGATGTCTGGCCAGTAGCTATGATGCACATTGACCACCAGTGGGCAGATGCTCAATGCAGGAGATGCCCCCCGGTGGTCAGTGTGTTCCCACAGCCAACCTCCTGTGGCTGGCCAACCTCCTGCAGTCCCTCTCCCTAGCCTGCCAGCTCTGATTGGCTCGGATAGCTGGCCAAGCTGAGGGACCCCACCCATGCATGAATTCGTGCACCGGGCCTCTAGTTTGAACATAATGAACATTAAGAAGTAACACTTGCCATGTACATGAGACAGGTCTTATGAAAACCTCACTGAACAGTCCACACCCACCAAGTGTGGTTACAGGTCTTCCAGAGTTTAACAGCCTGACTTCCAATGTCACCATGCCCTAGGTCACCTGAGGAAATTACTCCCCTCAGTCTTTTGCTCCCCTTATCTTCAAAATGGGTATAATATCAATGCCTCCCGTGTAACTGCTGTGAATGCTAAGTGATGTGGTGCAGGCAAAGACTTATACTAGTGCCTGGCACTGTGTTCAGTATTCATTTGTTCTTCTTATTATAGTGTTCATAGTAAATATACATTTTATACTTAAATGACACCCATGGAATGACACTTATGAAATTAGTCCTTAGTCCCTAGCTGGTCTGGCTTAGTGAATAGAGCATTGGCCTGAGGACTGAAGGGTCTCGGGTTCAATTCCGGTCAAGAGCACATGCCTGGGTTGCAGGCTCAATCCCCAGTAGGGAGCATGCAAGAGGCAGCCAATCAATGATTCTCTCTCATCATTGATGTTTCTATCTCTCTCTCCCTCTCCCTTCCTCTCTGAAATCAATAAAAAAAAACATATTAAAAAATAGTCCTTGGTAACCTATAGGGATGTATGTAGCAGTACTGCCTAAATACCTTTGACATGCAAGTCACAGCTCATTTGGAAACTTAGCACATTGGCTTGACCCAAGGACTGCCATGGATTTGCATGGTAATATTATAGGTGATGGATTTAAGTAAGCCGTTTGGGATAATCCAAGCAAATTACTCACAGCTGAGGGAGGGCGTCTGCTCGCGGCTGCATTTGCTCTGGGTTTTCTGCCTGTAGGTAGCAGCAAAATATCGTCTTAACTTCACCCTTCTGGCGAGCACCTGGCCTCCTCGCCTAGATTTCCAATGATGTCACCCTTTGATCCTTATTTCTAATGTCCATCTGCTGCGTGCCTTTCCCTTCCAGCCCGAAGCACAGCCCTGCAAGAAAGAGCAACCCCCCATTTAACATGAAAAACCGATTACTTCTATTAAATAATGTTTAAAAATAGACATGGCCTAATAATTTCAAGAGATTTGGAATAGATTCATTAGAACTTCAAAAATCCATTTGTTCTCTTGCCTATGGTTGACCCAACAGAAAAAATGTAGCGTAATACCCCTCCATTTGTCATTGCCTCCATTTAAAAAACAAAAATACATTTCAAACGCCACAATTAATCCCCAGCTCTCGTGTTTTGTGAACAACGAGGAAAGAAACAACTCGTGGGTCTGGCGGAAAAGCTGTTATGTAACAGCAGAGCTCGGAGGGAAACGGCAACATGTGGGTGACGAGATGAAAGAGGAGCGAGAAGAGCGGTTGAGCGTCCTTGTGCTCCGAGGGCCGGGCCCTCCCCCAGCCAATTGTGGTGAGTGCCGCGGGCAGCACAGCAGGCCGCGTGGGCAGCGGCGCACATCTGGCGCGCAGGTGTCCAAGTGGGATTAGCCGTCACACCGAGAAGCAGTCAGATGCTGTCTCTCTAAGTGGAGACGGTGTGAGGACTGGCGGGATTCGCTGTTAGATGTCAAGCGAACATCATTTTCATTGGCGTCTGGGTTGCAGCCAGAGTTGCTGTTTGACATCCTTTTGAGTTAATTTTGCTCTGTTGAAAATGTTACATGGACAGGAGGCCAAAACCAATTCCTTGCTTGTCCTTCAGACTCACATCTTCGGAGGAAAGCAGGAAGAAGCAGGCTGTTTTCTAGTTTCCAGCATTGAAAACCTAACTCAGCTCTAAGTACAGAGAGATTGGACGCTCTTCTGGCTTGAAAGAGACAAAAAGATGATCAGAAAGGTTATTGTTCACAGAGCTTTAAAACAGACTTCCAAGAACCGCTTTATTTTTGACACAGAAACGGACCCTTTTGGACAACGGTTTCAGTGTGCTGGCTGCTTGATCCCTCCCCCACCCTCTCTCATTTCATGGTGTCCGCCTTCGGTTACTTTCTGGGAGACAGCTGACATTACTGGGCTGGTCTTATAGCTGGGCTCTCCCCAGGGCAAACCATGGGAACAGAAGCAGTGACAATGACCAGTCCTTGCAGGCACCGGGGTCTGGTAACCTTGTGCGTTGGCACCTTGAGAGCAGCCCCTTGGTCTTTTCTCCTCCTACAGATAAGCCAGGGCTGAGCCTAGAGCAGCGATGGCGAACCTATGACACGCGAACTCATTTTTTTGGTTGATTTTTCTTTGTTAAATGGCATTTAAATATGTAAAATAAATATCAGAAATATAAATCTTTGTTTTACTATGGTTGCAAATATCAAAAAATTTCTATATGTGACACAGCACCAGAGTTAAGTTATGGTTTTTCAAAATGCTGACACGCCGAGCTCAAAAGGTTCGCCATCACTGGCCTAGAGGGTGCTGTGGGGTCTAGGATGGAGGCGCTCGCTCCTGGTGTTCAGGAAACTCAGTAACGAACGTGAAGCAGCCTCTGCTACCAGGACTCTGTCCCGAGGACTCTGCTGACCGATGGCTGGCAGCGTCCACACAGCACGGCCAGGAGCGGTGCGATGTTTGGCCAACACATTGAGCTCCCTGCCTTTCTCGGCTCTTCCTTTAGACCAGGCTGAGGCTCGCTCCCTGGGTCTCCGGTGTGCCCTCTGGCAAGTGACGGTAGCAGGGAGACTGTGCTTCCCCTCTGAGCAAGGACGCTCAGCCCCTTTAACCCTAAGCCACTGCTCTGGGGCTCCACTGAAGATTACATGGGTCAATTAGGCTTCCCATAGGCAGACGGTGATTGCTAACCACAGTGGTGTGTGTGTGTGTGTGTGTGTGTGTGTGTGTGTGTGTGTGTGATGTTTAAAAATATGGCTGAGTCCCTGGGTCTCACAGTACTTCAGGGTATCAGGGCATTGTCTGGAGTGTGGGCTGTCCATCTATCCTTAGTTGTTTGTCCTTGGAGATCTGCTACCTTGTCATCCCTCACTGTCCCCTGCGTGGCCTCCTCAGTCCCAGTGTCTCGGGCCCTCTGCTATTTTGGTTCTAAATCGGAGAGACTGAGAATCATTCTACTTCGATCCACCCTGGGGCTCCCAACGTTCTGAGAGGCCATCTATGCTTTAATTGACTGGACACCTTTTACAGCTATAACCTGTCCAGGGTCATTTCTTTAAATGATCCCAGAGTTGCTTTTAGTTCGGTTAAGGTGGTGAATTTCAGTGACTGATAGGTAAATGCTAAACCAACCTTGCATTTCTAGGGTAAACCCTACTGGAGATGATGTATTATCTTTGTATGTATTGCTGAGTTGGATTTGCTAATATTTTGTTAAGGATCTTTGAATATGTGTTTATGGTGTATATTGGTCAGTAACTCTTTTAGTTATAATATCTGTATCTGATTTGCTATCGTAAGGCTTGTGTAGGGAGTGAGTTAAACCATGTCCCTCCTCTATTTCCTGAAAGTGTGTGTTCAAGATTGGTAGTGTTTCTTTCTCAAAAGTTTATTAGGATTCACAGATGTAATCACTTGGACATGGAATTATTTTTTGAGAAAAATCTTTAATAACAACTCTAATCTATTTACAACATAAAGAGGTATTCATATTTTCTATTTCTTTTTGAATTGGTTTTTGTAATTTGTACCTTTCACAGGCTTTTTTTCCGTTTCAGGCATGTTGTGAAATTCATTAATATAAAGTTATTCACAATATTCCTTACTGGTCTTTTAAGGACTATAGAGATCCCTTAATTCATTATTGATATTAGTAGTTTTTTATCAATATTGCTAGATATTTAACAATTACATTATTTTTCAAAGGAAATTTGCTTTCAGTGCTATTGTTTTCTTCTGCTTACCTTGGGTTTAATTTGGTGGGGATTTTGTTTTACTTCTTAAGGTGGAAATATCTATGGTGATTTTACACCTTCCTTATTTATAATATAACCATTTAAAATTATAACTATTTAAAAACACTATGTTAGTTGTATCCTGCATAATTTGCTATATGCTTTCATCATCATTTAATTATAATTTAGTTCAAAATATCTTCCAGTTACCTGTATGATATTTTTAATTGCCTCATTGGTTATTTTTAAGTGTGTTGCTTAATTTAAAAGTTTTTGGAGATTTATAGATAATGTATTGTTTATAATTTCTAATTAATTGCCATTGCAAGAAGGAAACATAACTCTGTATGTCTGCCATTCTTTGAAATATATTAGGACATGTTTATAATCTATCATATGGCCCATCTTGGTGAATGTTTCATGTTCATTAGAAAATGCTACTAAAAATGCCTACATATTATCTATAAATATGAGTTAGTTAAATTTATTGTTAATGTTTTTCAAATCTTCTGCCTGCATCCCATCGTTCTTGCTGTAGTCTATGGTTTAAAGCAAATCACCACCCCTTAAGAAGAGGGGATCACATGTATGTGTGAACACCAGGAGGCAGAACTTTTAGGACTACTTTAAGAGTCTGTGTGCCACAGTCTATATCTAAATATATTTTGTAAATATTTGGTTTTTGTGCCTTTATCAAGGCTGTGAATCTCTACCTTTTAGTTGACGTAATTGGTCCATTTACATTTAACATAGTATTGCTATTACTTTGTCTACCTTCTCTTTTAAAATTCTGTTTGTTCTTTCTTTCTTTGTCCTTCCTTTCCTAGAATCATTTAGGTGACACACATAACGTTTGTATTCTATTTTATCTCATATCAACTTTTAGATACATCTCTTTAAGTCTTTATGCTATTTTGTATTGCTCTATGATTATAACATATGTTTGTAATTATCACAGGCTGCTTTCTAATAACAAACATACTATTTATACTTCAAGTAATATACTCTGCATTATATATGTTATATATTATATATTTTAAATAACATAATATTTCACAACCATTTTAAGAACTTGATAACAGTTCATTACATTTATTTTCCTACTTTTTGTGCTCTTCTCATCCTATATTTTAATTCTATACGCTCCAAAATCCTATAGAAATTCAATTCCTCTGTCCTAACCACGGTTTTCAAATGTTTTATTTGAAACATTTGTATTTTGTGACGAACTGGTGGACCTTGAATGATTCTGCTCAGGTCTCCTGGCCTCTCCTCTTCTTTCGGCAGGCTGCTGTATCACATTAGGCAAATATCGAGAGTGCATCAAGGGCAATGTTGCATATTCATGGCCTGTTTCCAATCTTTGGATAACAAGCATTGTTATCCATTGACTTGCTTGACCAGTAAGAGAGTATTGTTGTTGGGTTCATACCTTCTCTGTGCCTGGGATTCTCTAGGGTTCCAATCTTTCAATCTAGCACATGCATACCCATTAGAATTTCTGCTAATTTCTCCTCAACCCACCTATCGTGGGCTTCCCTGATCCCATTTTTGCTCTTCTAAAGATAATTGCAGTTGTTGGCTTTTCTTTCCTAGTAAGAGTTAATTACGTTCTGGAAATCAGCTTAGTTTGCTTTCTTTGCATCCTAAACTATCTGATAGTGTAGAAAAATCTATGATTTTCTAGATTATCTAACTTTTGCATTTCAGGGTGGGAGCAGTTATCTCTTGGGACTGTCTATAACCTAACTGGAAAAGGAAGTCCAAGAAGTTAGACTTTTTAAGAAAAATAAAGCCAGGAAATTCTTTTTCTTAATCTACATTCAGCCTTGTTATAATTTCCCCATGGGCAAGATCAAGGAAGCAAAAGCAGCATATGTTAATGTTTCAAAAATATGATTATGGCCCAAAGATTAAAGATACAAAGAAATGCTCTTTTCTAATTAGTGAAGTTTATAAAAGTTTATATTCTTAGAAAATATGAACTTTAGAGTGGTTTGCTTGAATGGAGAGGGGAACTGCTGGACTTGTTATAAAGAGGACAAGGGGGAGCAAGTAAAATACAGATTTCTGAGAGTCTTACATGCAAAGTATTAAACATGTGGTATGTGGGTCATAGAATTTTTTCAATTAATAAAGTCTCAATCCATGTTTACTAAGAATATGTATGCTGTTTACTAAAAAGTATGTGAAACCAGATATAAATATAATAATTACATTGGCTGAATTGAGAAATACTTTTTTCTACATTTGGCTTTTCATACCACACTAAATTACCAGAGAAAATAATCATGTTCCTAGGTATCTATACTAATAAAAGGCTAATATGCTTATTAGACTGGACATCTTCTGGACTTTCTTCCAGACAAAGCCACAGTGGCGGGTCAAGGCAGAGGCGGTTAGGGGCAGCAGGGGAGAGTGATTAGGGGTGATCAGGCTGGCAGAGGAGAGCGGTTAGGGGCAATCAGGCTGGCAGGGGAGAGTGGTTAGGGGCAATCAGGCAGGCAGGCAGGTGAGCGGTTAGGAGCCAGCAGTTCCAGATTGCAAGAGAGATCTCAGATTGGAGAGGGTTCAGACTGGGCTGAAGGACACACCCACCCATGCACAAATTTTATACACGGGGGCCTCTAGTGTATAATAACTCCTCCCATTTCAAGCAAAGGGATTAATCTCCTTTTGAGCTATGTTCACTTAAGTTGAACCACTTGATTTTCTTATACTTTTAGCCATGATGTTTCCCATGTAATAGTTTATGTTCATTTGTTATTTTTAAGATGATACTCCATGAAGATCAATGCAATTAAAAATAACATCTATATAATTCAGCAGATGTTATTCAGACTCATTTTATAATTATTGAAGATTTAATGCATAAAGAAACTAAAATCTGAAAACTGCCTCAATGCTCATGAATTTGTTTTGCTTGGTTTTTAACTCTATTTTATTTCTGCAGTCTTTCAGAGTAAAATCAGAATATAATCTCTATACTTAAAAGAGGAAATTGATACATGAGTGCAGCAGAATAATAGAGTGCGGCCTATCAATTCTTTCTTAGGCTATTTTGTACATCTATATTTTGTATTTTTCCTTATTTTTGGAAAAATTTAAATGAGAATTTAATTAATTCCTCATGGGGTAGGACTAAATAAATACTCGCCACACCATTTCTAATGACTTCACATTGAACAACAATTATTCTAATCTACACTAATATAAGAGAAACATGGTAATTAGAGTATGACTGCTACCCTTCCCATTGGCTAATCAGCATATCCTTATGCAAATTAACTGTCAGCCAAGATGGCGGCCAGCAGCCATGCACTGAAGTGAACAGGGAGGCTTGCTTGCTCCAGTGACTGCAGACTCCAACGTTCCCCGCCTAACTTGCCGGCCTCTCAGCTGCAACTCTAAGCAACTATGTACTATGTTGCAAATAAGAAGCTAAACAAAACCCCAGAAACCAGCCGGACTGAAAGCCAGCCAGACCGCAACATTGTATCGATGTTTTCAGCAGCAAGGCCTCAGAGCTAAAGCTGGCCCAGAATAAAAAAAAAAAAAAAAAGAAAACAAGGAGCGGTTGGGAGCTTCAGTCACTCGCCAGCCGGAAAACAGCCCTCAGCCCCTCACGCAGACTGGCCAGGCACCCCAGTGGGGATCCCCACCTTAATCCAGGACACCCTTCAGGGCAAACCAGCCAGCCCCCAAAGGGTAATATGCCTCCTGGCACTGGGACCAGCGGGGCAGCGAGGCTCCTAGCACCGGGATCAGCGTGACAGGGGGCAGTGCCCAAACCCCCTGATCGCCCTGCAGCTTTGTGTGTGACAGGGGGCGGGGCCACAAACTCCCTATCTGCCCTGCTCTGTTCGTGACAGGGGAAGGCGCCCCAACCTCCTGATCAGCCCTGCCCTGTGCCTGATAGGGGGGAGCTCCCAACCCCCTGATTGCCCTGCAGCTCTGTGTTTGACAAGGTGCATCACTCCAACCCCCTGATTGGCCCTGCTCTGTGTGTGACAGGGTGTGGCGCCCCAACCCCAACCCCCCCACACGGGCCTTGCTCTGTGTGTGACAGGGTACGGAGCCCCAACCCCCCTGATCAGCCTTGCTCTGTGAGTGACGGGGGCAGCGTCCCAACCCCCTGATTGGCCCTGCTCTGTGAGTGACAGGGGGCAGCGCCCCAACCCTCTGATCGCCCCTGCGTAACAGGTGGTGGTGCCGCAACCTCCCCATCGACCCTGCCTTGAGTGTGACAGGGGGCGGTGCCCCAACCCCCGAATCAGCCCTACCCTGAGCGTGACTGAGGGTGGCATCGCAACCTCCTGATCCGCCCTGCTCTGTGCATGATGGGGCAGCGCCCCAACTCCCCAATCGGCCCTGCTCTGAGCCTGACACGGGCTGCACCTAGGGATTGGATGTGCCCTCTGCCACCCGGGAGCAGGCCTAAGCCAGCAGGTCGTTATCTCCCGAGGGGTCCCAGACTGCGAGAGGGCACAGGCTGGGCTGGGGGACCCCCTCCCCACCCCTTCGAGTGCACAAATTTTTGTGCACCGGGCCTCTAGTATTAGTAAATTAATCAGACATAATGTTTCACAAAGAATGGTTGTACTGGTATTTTGCTATTAATTCAAGGAGAAAGAAATAAGTGTAAACTGACTTAGAAGCCTCGCTGTTTTCTCCNACTGAAAGCCAGCCAGACCGCAACATTGTATCGATGTTTTCAGCAGCAAGGCCTCAGAGCTAAAGCTGGCCCAGAATAAAAAAAAAAAAAAAAAGAAAACAAGGAGCGGTTGGGAGCTTCAGTCACTCGCCAGCCGGAAAACAGCCCTCAGCCCCTCACGCAGACTGGCCAGGCACCCCAGTGGGGATCCCCACCTTAATCCAGGACACCCTTCAGGGCAAACCAGCCAGCCCCCAAAGGGTAATATGCCTCCTGGCACTGGGACCAGCGGGGCAGCGAGGCTCCTAGCACCGGGATCAGCGTGACAGGGGGCAGTGCCCAAACCCCCTGATCGCCCTGCAGCTTTGTGTGTGACAGGGGGCGGGGCCACAAACTCCCTATCTGCCCTGCTCTGTTCGTGACAGGGGAAGGCGCCCCAACCTCCTGATCAGCCCTGCCCTGTGCCTGATAGGGGGGAGCTCCCAACCCCCTGATTGCCCTGCAGCTCTGTGTTTGACAAGGTGCATCACTCCAACCCCCTGATTGGCCCTGCTCTGTGTGTGACAGGGTGTGGCGCCCCAACCCCAACCCCCCCACACGGGCCTTGCTCTGTGTGTGACAGGGTACGGAGCCCCAACCCCCCTGATCAGCCTTGCTCTGTGAGTGACGGGGGCAGCGTCCCAACCCCCTGATTGGCCCTGCTCTGTGAGTGACAGGGGGCAGCGCCCCAACCCTCTGATCACCCCTGCGTAACAGGTGGTGGTGCCGCAACCTCCCCATCGACCCTGCCTTGAGTGTGACAGGGGGCGGTGCCCCAACCCCCGAATCAGCCCTACCCTGAGCGTGACTGAGGGTGGCATCGCAACCTCCTGATCCGCCCTGCTCTGTGCATGATGGGGCAGCGCCCCAACTCCCCAATCGGCCCTGCTCTGAGCCTGACACGGGCTGCACCTAGGGATTGGATGTGCCCTCTGCCACCCGGGAGCAGGCCTAAGCCAGCAGGTCGTTATCTCCCGAGGGGTCCCAGACTGCGAGAGGGCACAGGCTGGGCTGGGGGACCCCCTCCCCACCCCTTCGAGTGCACAAATTTTTGTGCACCGGGCCTCTAGTATTAGTAAATTAATCAGACATAATGTTTCACAAAGAATGGTTGTACTGGTATTTTGCTATTAATTCAAGGAGAAAGAAATAAGTGTAAACTGACTTAGAAGCCTCGCTGTTTTCTCCCTTAAATCTGAAGTGTCTTTCACATAGAGAAGTAGCTCTCAAAAATGCCTGGAGGAACATGTATCCAGTGCTGCTACCCTAATAGCATTACACAACATGAAGCTCATGTTTCTGAGCAGTCTTGCTGAATCAGTTTCATCAGCTCATCTCATCCAGTTTATGTAAAAACTAGAAGCCCAGTGCATGAGTTCGTGCACCTTAAAAGGAACTGTGGGCTGAGAGGCTGCGGTAAGCACAGGGGCGGGTCTCAGCTCAACCTCTGTGACCCTGACTGGCCCCTCCTGCTATGGCTGCTGGTCCCTGTTTGTCTATAGCCCCACTCCCGCTGCCGCCACTCCCACACACTGATGATGCTGGACCAGTTTGCACCCACTGATGGTGCAGAGTGATTGGGGCCAACAGTGGGTATGAGCAGTGGCTGCTGCTCCGATTGCCCCTCAGGAGCAGGGGAAGGTGGAGAAGTCTTCAGGGGCAATCAGGGCCGACAGCCACCGCTCAAACCTGGTGATAGCACCAAGTGATTGGGACCAGCACCAGGCACTGGCAGGGGGTGCAAGTGGCAGCTCTGGCCCTGGCTATGGGTGCAAGTGGGGCTGGCAGCAGGTTCAAGCACCAGACGGGACCGTGGCGCTCAGGAGCAAAGAATTTTCAGTAACTACCAGAGGTTCTCCCCAATGACAGCGACTGGTGCCCCACCTTGGTCTGGCACCCCCACTCACCTGCTCCACTACCCCACTGTGGCCAACGCCCGCCATGTTCCACACACGCCCCCTGGTGGTCAGCGCACACCATAGTGACTGATTGTTGGGTTGTTCAGTTGTTCTGATTGTATCGCCATTTGATTTATTTGCATATTAGCCTTTTATTATATAGGATTCTTCTAGAGAATATGGCTTTCCCGCCCTGAAACTGTTTCTCTCCTTGAAGTCTGTCTGTGCTACGGTGAGGAAACACTTTAATTATGATGTTATTTTTACTTCTGAAGCCTCACACCTGTGAAGGTTTTAGTTGTCATCAGATTGGAACCTGCTCACATCCCACTTCACTCCCAGCGCACCTCCTTCTCCTGTCCACCCCAACACCTTGGCCTGAGAGATGGATGCGAGCCCCTCCTTCCTCCTCAGCCCCTCCCTTCCTCACACTGTCAGACGCCTCGTATCAAAAACACACACACACAAAAAAAACAAACAAGCAAGTGTAGGCGAGACTGTGGAGAAAAGGGAGCCCTGAGTTCTTAATGGGAAAGGAAACGGTGCAGTCGCTATGGAAAACAGAATGGAGAATTTTTTCCTCAAAAAATTAAATATAGGGCAATTATACTTCTGGGTATTTACCCAAAGAAAGTGAAAGCACTAATTCAAAGAGATATATGTACCCTTATGTTCAATGCAGCATTGTTTATAATAACCAAGATATGAAATTAATCAAAGTGACCATGGCTAGATGAATGGAGAAAGAAGATGAGAGAATATATATGTGTGTGTGTGCTCCCCTTGGTCCTGAGTGATCATTTTGTTGGCTGTAAATTATGAATTCATTTTTTTCAATCCAAGCAGAGAGCAGATTTTTCATTTATTTCTTTTTATTTTTAATTATCACCAGACCATATGTTTATTGATTGGAGAGAGAGAGAGAGAAAGAGAGAGAGAGAGAGAGAGAGAGAGAGAGAGAGAGAGAGGGAGGGAGAGACATTGACATGAGAAACATTGATTGGTTTTTGATGTGAGAGAGAAATATTGATTGGTTGTCTCCCGGCCCAACCAGGGATGGAACCCACAACATTTTGGTGTATGAGATGATTATCCAACCAATGAACCACCTGGCCAGGGCTATTTTTTATTATCTTTTAAATGTTTATTTATTTGCAGGGTTTTTTTGTGGGCTTTTTGTTTGTTTGTTTGTTTTTGCCAGTTGACCTTTTCACTGAGAATGTAGTTACCGAAAGGTTCCAACATCATGTTTTCATCCCAGTTTCGATCCCACTGTGACTCGCCCCCTCTCCTAGTGGGCGATTGGAACTTCAGGCTTTGGGGTTGCAGGATCCACAGACCCCTATCCTAGCATTCTGCTTCCAGCTCACTCTTCAGTTCTAGCTCTGCGGATTGTCTAGTCATCTTGTGAGCACAGTTTTGCATTTTAAAAATGGTTCTATTATCTCCAGAAGGATTTAGCAGGAGGATTTTTCCAGCTATGAAGGCCCTGTTGCCTGATGCAGTAATTTCTTCTCCTTTCCTCGGGGACTGGGCTCCCTCACCAGGCACAGGGACCCCTCTGGCACACACACCCTCACCCTCCTTACTCCCCTTGCTCTCCATCATGCTGCGGTGGCAAAACCCAAACCTGGCTCCCCAATCTCATCTGCCTCATGAGCGCTATGTTCCTCCACCATCCTGCGGACTGCGGTGCTTTCAATCCAGGACAGCGGACCTGCCGTGACTCACCGGGCCTGAGCAATCTGTCCGTCTCTCCACAGGCAGTTGTCTGTTCTGCTCTCTGGGAAGACACCTCACACCTTCCTTTTCCTTAACCATCAGCCACTGGGAGCTGATGTCCTTGCCTGACCTTCCACGGAATAAACAGAAGCAGGGAAGAACGGCCTCGTCCCCTGCCCCGCCCCACCCCATACCCCTGATGTCCAGATCCCTGCCCTTCAGCCAGCCCGTGCTGCCCAGGTGTGCACTCCCTTCTAGTAACAATAATGCTTCCCCTTGTGCATTGGGTCCCAACTGTGCACCTACTCAGAGCCCGTCTGTCAATCACCTCCTCTCTCCGGCAGCAACAGGACCCTCTCCCTCTCCCAGCCACCTGGGACCATCTGTGAAGCTCTCTGCTTCCTGTCACTCTGGCCACCTGTTAGTATAGCTGAGCAGTGACAGCCCGGGGCCAGAGGGTCACTGAGGCTTGAGCCTGCCTGTGCGCCCCTGACGACTGTAGGGCGTGAAGGAGAAAATGGTCAGAAAGGCTTCAATGTGCTTTGCTTTTCTTTCTAAAAATCTTGACCAGTGGTCAGCAAACTGCGGCTCGCAAGCCACATGCGGCACTTTGGCCCCTTGAGTCTGGCCACGAAGTTTCAATCTCACTGTACGTGCGCGCCCGTACGTGGTATTTTGTGGAAGAGCCACACTCAAGGGGCCGCGGTTTGCCAACCACTAGTTTAGACTTACAGGAAAGAGTCATCTTTCCAACAAATGGAACTGAGCCAACAGGGCACCCACAAAACAGAAACCATTTTTACAAAGGGCCTTGCTCCCTTACCCTTTTGAGCTGTCCTGGTGCTTTGGTCAAACCGAGTGATAACAAATGCCAGGATTTATTTTGGACTCTCGGTTCGTTTCACTGACCTAAGAGTCAATACCACGTTGTCTTAATTACTGTGACTTGTGGGAAGTTTGAAATCGGGGAGTATAAATCCCCCAACTTTGTTCTCCTCCCAAATCATTTCACCTACACGCCCTTCGTCTTTCCAGATATGTTAGGATCAGTTGGTGTATTTTGACCAAAAAATAAAGGGAAAAGCAAAACCACTAAACCATGTAGCTTTTTGGTAGGGATTGGGTTAAGTGTGTGTATTAAAGTTTGGTAGAATTGATATCTTGGTAATATTTCTCATCTATTTAGATATTCTTTAATTTATCTCAGCAACATTTTGTAGTTTTCAGTATAAAAGTGTTTTACTTCCTCTATTAAATTTATCCCTAAATTTTGTTAATGCTATTATGAATGGAATTATTTTCTTAATTTTATTTTTAGATTATTGTTAGTACTAGGATATAGAAATGAAATGAATTTTTGTATGTGGATCATGTATCCCACAACCTTGCAAGATCTACTTTTTTTTTCTAGTGTTTCTGTGTGTGTGTGTGTGTGTGTGTGTGTGTGTGTTAAATTCCTTGGGAGTTTAAATAATAGGATCATGTTATCTGCAAATAAAGTTTTTCTTCTAACTTGCACATCTTTTGTTTTTCTCCTTTTCTCTTTTCCCCCTTCTCTTTCTCTTCCTTCCTTCTTTCTTTCTTTCTTTCTTTCTTTCTTTCTTTCTTTCTTTCTTTCTTTCTTTCTTCTTTCTTTCTTCTTTCATTTTTGTTTAATTGCACTGCTGGTGCTTGAATCCTGGCTTCCCCGCTTACAGGCCAACCTGGGACAGTTACTTTATGTCTTGGGACCTCCATTTCCCCGTCTATAAATGAGGTTAAGTGTTAGTAACACCTCCTTTCAGTGGTGTTAGGTGGATCAAATGGCAAAACACACATGAAGTGTTAGAAGAATGCGTGCTCTCTGTACATTCTCAATAAATATTAGTTGCTATCAGGTAACAGCAAACATGTCTTTAATTGTGTCTATAGTTCTCTTAAATGCCTTTGGCCTTGACTCTAAAGCCTTCATGGGGGCCTTGCTCACCCCTCCCCTGAGACAAGGCTTCGGGCTTCAACCAGGGCCAAAGTCAGTGCATGGGAGACCCATCTTTTCCAGCTAGAAAGGCAACCGACACGGGCAGTCACATACCATTTCTTACGAATATTCGTAGTGTATAGCAATTCAAAAATCCCTTGTATTTATGAATAAAGTCCACGGGTAAACTCCAAGAGGAAAAAACTGAAGTTTACCTAGAAATTCAATAAATTTTGCTTATTACTCATAGCAATAAAAGTAATACAACAAACATATAAGTGTGTCTAATAGCATATAGAAAATAACAGACATTACATCACGGTAGCATTTGAATTAATGGCTGCAAATGCTGACCCAGGAAAATTTAATTTTAATTAGGAAAACCAATTGAGCTTATGTGGAGAATTTGGCTCAACTTTTTCCTATTTTTACTTAATTTCAAGTATATATAAAATATGATTACAACATGTCAGGTTGTTTGTAAGTAATACAAGACTATAGCCCTTGATGTAACTTCAAAAACTTAAAGTATTAATTTTATCTCCCAACAATAATGCTACAGTGGGTGATACACATCCAAGGCAGGTGACTCTGTTATGTATATGTTTTTAAGAGAACGGGTCTGCTTGGTGGAATTACTGCAAACAAAAAGCTGGCTGAGACGGGACAGGACAGCCGTCCATGCTGCTGCATCCCATGGCTCATCTATAGCTGATTAGAAACCACACGTTACTCAATCAGTAACTGAATCAGACTCCTGCTGTAACTCGCAGAGTATAAGTTCCAGTGTGGTTATTACAGCTGATTGATAGGGACTGATGGTACTACAGCAAGACGAGCTCAGCTCCAGCAAAGAGTGTGTCTAGTTCCCAGGTAAACACAGGGCAGTCCCTGGGCTTCTCCCTCCTCCGGGCTCCACAAAAAGGGGAGGTTCCCCCACTCTCTCTGGGAGGAAAGTGAGTCCATCGGGCCTGGCCCTGCCGCCTGGCCCATGTGCTCCCCGGGAGACGCAGATGATGGATCTGCTCGCTGCGTTTGGGAGCAGGGGCCAGGGTGCTCAGCTAATCTGCCCACTGCCCTCTCTCTGGAGTCATCTCTGCTGCTCACTCTCCTTCCTCCCCGGGCTGCTGGTCACACAGACTGCACAGCCGCACCACCGCCAACAGCACAGGGGGCCCAGGCGGACAGCACCTCGGTGTCCTGAGCCACACCTGGCAGCCCCTGTGGCCGAGCTTGGCTGGGCCTGGTGGGTGCAGCGCCCACAGAGGGAGGGAGGCCCAGCTGCTGAGCGAAAGTCGTCATTCAAGAGGGTACACTGATGACAGGACCCTGTGTTTCCACCACCTTCCACTTCACTGTGTGCAGGACTCTTCGATTGACTACATTCAAACTGCCTCTCATTTCTGATGCTTCCTGATAAAAACAAGCAGAGCCAGGCAGCCCCGCTGTTCCATGTGCATAGAGAACATGAACCCACATCAAGGAGTCCTCCCCACAGAGGTCAGGGGAGTCCTCCCCACAGAGGTCAGGGGGGTCCTCTCTGTAGAGGTCAGGGGAGTCCTCCCTGCGGAGGTCAGGGAAGTCCTATCTGCAGAGATCAAGGGAGTCCTATCTGCAGAAGTCAGGGGAGTCCCATCTGCGGAGGTCAGGGGAGAGCCCGTGGAGCTCAGGGGAGTCCTAGGTCAGGGAAGTCTTGCCCACAGACCTCTTTAAGGTCTGGCTGTGCAGGCAGCATGCAAAGACGTACAGGTGGAGCATGTGCAAGGGGCCAGGTGCTTCGTACACATAAGACATCATCATTGTTATTCAGCCTTTGTTCATAAAATTATTTGGACCATTTTTCATTCAAAATAACTGCTTAAATGTGCTGTTTTGAGCTGGCGTCTCCAGGGGACTTTGTGCTGGCGGGAAAGGCCTGCTGGCCGGGAGGCTGTGCTGTGGGGCTTGGACGTGGTCAGGCGGGTTGAATCGGAGCCTCCACTGGACTCGGTGCCTGGGGCCCTCACTTCCTGACTCCACTCGAGTTCAGAGATGTGTCAGGCAGTAGAACTGGCAATTCTAACGCAGGAACCGTCCCAAACTAAACTGAACTGGGAATCTCGAAAGGTTTCATGGCCAGGACTTGCTGGAAAGGGAACAAGACCAAAAGCACAAAAACAAAAAAGGGCAGAACAGCAGCTTTCACTCCTGGGAAGAGCCAGCCTTCTCCCTCCTCCTCCCCCCACACGCACACGCCTTTAACACGAATGCATTGCTTGATCATTTATTCTCTCTGGATCATGAGCAACCCAACAAGAATAATGCAATTAAGTACAAGGACTGAACACCGATGGGTATGATTCCACTGGAGTGATATATGAAGGGAAACCTTTTTTAAATAAATAGATCGCACGAGACAGCTCTGAGACACACTGCACGAAGGGGCCAGTGTGCTGTCCACGAAAGATCGAGTCCTGTAGGTTTTGCTCTGGTGGAAGCAACGCAGGCCAGATTCCCAGTGTGGACATGAGGAATGTGACCTGCTGAGCAAAGGGGACAGACCCGGCCATGCTGATCACAACCTTGAACCCGGCAGCGTTGGCTGTTACAGACCCGAGGAGACTCCCAGGGAGTGAGCTGTGGCCCTCGGCCCTCGGCCCTCTGCCGGGGCGGGCGTAGGGTGAGGGCATCCCCTCCTGCACCCCTAACCGCATTCTCTCTGTGGGTGTGTTGGGTGTGGAGTCTCTCCGTCCATCTCTTCAGAGGACATTGAACGGAGTGGCTGGGCACACAGCAGCCTCGAGGAGCCCACCGGTTTCTTACAGAAGATGCTCAGGGACCAAGTACGTGCCATGTTACAGTCTCCCGCTGCCTCTGGTATAGAGCCAATGAGATGTAAGAGGTGTGGGCCTGCTCTCCAGGGGGCCACCTGCTTCTGAGGTGCAGGCCGTGCCTTAGGGAGGCCCCTGGTCAGTCCCGGGGAGGAAGGGGCCTCGCTGCCCACACAGCTGGCCTTCAGACCCGTCCTGCAAGCCCTCTGTTCTCCAGAAGCCATGTCACTGTGCTTGGGTCAGTCACCCCCCCCATGACAGTCACACGCCACTTTACATGGCCTTTTAGTGAATGCTTGTCCCTCCTCTTCCCTTTCTCTCCTGTGAGTGCCCCCTCTCTCCCATGAGGGCTCCCCTCCCTCATGTGAGTGTTCCCCTCCCTCCCGTGGGGACTCCCCTCTTACCCATGAATGCTCCCCCTCTCTCCCGTGAGTGCTCCCCCTCTCCTGTGAGTGCTCCCCTTGCTCCCATGAGTGCTCCCCTCTCTCCCATGAGTGCTCCCCTCTCTCTTGCAGTCTCCAACAGGTACAGGTGCACCCATGTGCAAAGCTCCGTGACAGCAGGTTCTGTCTGTATGTGTCCACCGCTGCCGCCCAAGTGCATGACATGTGCCAGGGGTTCAGTAAGCACTTGGCACGTATTGAGTCACTCATTCAGTGCACGTGTTGTCTGTCCCCATGACCATCTTCTTTCACCACCAGGAAATTTCTGCCGTTCCCCACCGGATTCATTCTTCGCTCCCCCTGTGGCAGAACCTGGCACTCCGCGTGGGCAGGCCTGTGGGAACCCAGGTGGGCTCTGCTAGGGCACCTGGCCTAGCTGGCTCTAAGGGGCACTATGTACAAAGACCGACCCTTATCCTTTTCTACAAATATTTGCCCATGACAAAGCAGTATTTGAAATAAACTAAATGAACTTTTGTAACTGGGAGAATGTTAGGCGTCATCTAATTCAAAACCTACTGATGAAGAAGTAAGGTATGGAGAGATTTAAAACGTGATCGAAGGTCACACCACTGCTGGAAACTGTTCAATGAATAATTGTTGCCTAACTGATCCTAGAAATAGAGAAGCGCCTCCATTTTCTATGTTTCCACAGATTCCAAAACATTTGTGAAAACCTATCCTTAATCGATACATAATCTCTAATTTAGCCGAGGAATGACAAGAACTAAATGATTTACATTACCTGCCTGTTGTGTGTTATAAGAATTCTAGAGGCTGCCTCACCAGTTTGGCTCAGTGGATAGAGCGCCGGCCTGCAGACTGAACATCCCGGGTTCGATTCCGGTCAAGGGCATGTACCTGGGTTGTGGGCACGTCCCCAGTGGGAGTGTGCAGGAGGCAGCTGATCGATGTTTCTCTCTTATAGATATTTCTGACTCTCTATTCCTCTCCCTTCCTCTCTGTAAAAAAATCAATAAAATATATATATATATATTTTTTTTAAAAAAGTATACTAGAGGCCTGGTGTACGAGATTTGTGCACTTGGGTGGGGGTTGGGGGTCCCCCAGCCCGGACCTTGGGGGATGTTCAACCGACAGCTTGCAGGGAGCGGGCCTAAGCCTTCAGTCAGACATACTTAGTGCTGCTGCGGAGGAAGGAGAAAGCCGAAGGAGAGGCTCCCACCACTGCTGCTGCACTTGCCAGCTGTCAGCCCAGCCTCTGGCTGAGCAGTGCTCCCCCTGTGGGAGCACACTGACCACTAGGGGGAAGCTCCTACATTGAGCGTCTGCCCCCTGGTGGTCAGTGTGCATCATAGTGACCTGTTGTTCCACTGTTTGGTCTATTTGCATATTAGCCTTTTATTATATAGGATAGGAGTTGAGTTCAGAAAAATTCAATGAAAACCTCTCAGCACCTGACTCTCTACCTCTGGCTTCTAAGGCTGCTGGCCATTTCCCTTCCCCTGAGGAGACAAATGGTTACTAAACCTGTGCAATTAGGTGTAACGTGAGGATTTAAGTGGACTCGAATTTTCAAAATTGTGCCTTAATTTTTTAGTTGGTAAGAATGTGCCTCAATTCAATAGCACCACATGTAGCTAGCAGCAGGAACAAGGAAGCGAAGTTGAGGGCAATTCAATCTATATTTAAGAGGAGTTTCTGGGCACTAAATCTTATGTCAGGCTCTAAAAGAATATGGAGATGAACATGTGAAACTCTGTTTCTGGAAGCTTAGAATCTATTAGCTCAGGTAAAGAACACCCACAATGACATATAAAACAGAAAGTTGAGCCGTGTATGGCTTGCGTGGCTCTAGTTTCCTGGTGAGCTAAGAATAATTCTGGGCACATGGAAGGCCGGGTACAGCAGGCGGAAAGGAGGAAGGAGAGGGAAGAGGGGAAGCCCAGTTCATGGCAAGGGCATGACCAGCAACTACTCACAGGGTTTCTGCTCACGCTCCATCGGCAGGAATGTAGTCCTGTGGCTGCTCCTGCCAGGGCCACCGGAAATGCATCTCCAGCTGGCAGCCTGGTGGCTGGCAGGAGGGCAGGTTTAGGTTGAGTTTTAACTGAGGATTTCTCTGCCTCAATTGAAATAGTCGTACACATTTGTCTTATAATGCGGTTGCAGTGAGTTGAATGAACAGGTATGCTACTTGGAGTCATTATGCATGTATGCAATAAACCCCAGGTGATCGCTACATTATCTGTCATAGATATGTCTGGATTTGGCTTGCTAATTATATTAGAACTTTGCATTTCCGCTGATGCTTTTGATCAGTTGGATATATACTTTCTTCTTGTTGGCATCAGCAGACTAAACAAAAGGGCAGGCCTTTCCCACTCGCTGCTCCTGCCGAGGCCGAGGTCGAGGTTGCATACCACACGTTTCCCCCTAAAACAGTGGTTCTCAACCTGTGGGTCACGACCCCTTTGGGGGTCGAACAACCCTTTCACAGGGGTCGCCTAAGACCATCGGAATTACATATTGTTTTTGTGATTAATCACTATGCTTTAATTATGTTCAATTTGTAACAATGAAAATACCTGCTGCTGGGGTCCAATCCCAGCAGGTCCAGGGGTCCCCAAAGGTGTGGACAGAGTCGGCGAAGAAGGAATGACATGAAGACAGCCTTCAGTTGGTCAGCAGCCTAGTCAGGACCTTATAACCAGGATCTCCAGCCAAAGTTCTGGTCGGAGTTTTGGTTAGGAACTGATGAGGATCTGACGTTTATTGTCTTATTACATCCGTATTTATACCAGCCGATTTTAATCCTGTCAATTTCTATTACAAGGGTTAAGGTGTTTCTCATCTCCATTCCAGGGAGTAAAGACCATGTAGCTTAACTACCCGCCTGGCACTTAATTAAGGGGTTGTATCCCCTCCCTAACCTCAGGGAAAGATCCCCACCTGGGGAAACAACCTTTCTCGGAGAGGTGACCTTGGTTAAAACACATGGCGCTAAAGGGAGCAAACATATTAAGAACAGTATGCTACACACGCCAGGTCCACGGAAACACATGCTGTGCAGATGCCTCTTTCCTGCAGCGACTGCATCAAGCAGCAAGGAGGGACCGGCCTCCTGCAAACTCCCCCTTTTTTATTTTTTAAATGATAGCGCATGCAAATCAGCGGCCACCTCTCAGTAACCTCCCAGCATGCCAGAGGTAAGCTGTGGGGAGCTGATATAGGGTTAAGCCTCGGACTGACTTGTGGGCAAAGTCATAATTCCCAGCTTAGAGGGCACAGTCCTTTTAGTATAATTAGGCTTGACCTTATGACGCTCCCTAGATCTTACTCGGGAAGCTAATGGGCTGAGGGAAGTGCAACAAGAACAAAAACAAGTGAAACTTACAAGAACAAAAACAAGTGAAACTCACAAGAACAGTGTAAACAAGTGAAACTTACAAGAACTGTGTAACTATGGCAACCACTACCTTGTTTACCGCTCACTATAAAAATAAAGGCTCAGCTTGCCTTGAAATCTCTCTCTGTGGCCTCAGCCAGGCACAGGAAGATCCACGGAGACTAAGGAAAGCTAGAGAGTTCTGAACACTGTCTCCGTGTAAAACATTCTTCGCCGACTCCGTCCACACCTTTGGGAACCCCTGGACCGCTGGGGCTGGCCCCCAACAACCTGCATATCAGATATTTACATTACGATTCTTCATAACAGTAGCAAAATTACAGTTATGAAGTAGCAACGAAAATAATTTTATGGTTGGGGGTCACCACAACATGAGGAACTGTATTAAAGGGTCATGGCATTAGGAAGGTTGAGAACCACTGCCCTAAAACATAGACTTACACAAGTGAGTGTCCCTCTCACCCAGGGTGCACACCCTCATTCCTCATTCTTTCTTGTACTCCCAATGGAACTTTTTGTAAGTCTTCCATGATATAGGCACACATTTGGGACATCTCCAAATATTTGGTTAAACCACCTACAAAGTAACTTCTTTTCTATAAGAGATAACACCATCGATGGCATCGGTTTCACACATTAAAGAAACCAGAGGTGTGTACATATTTTTACTCCTTTCAAAACTGAGTTATTACTCTGATTATTTATTGGTCTTCAATCCTCTTATGTTCATAATTTTTAGCTCTCACTTTTACAAAGTTTTATGTTTGTACTAGAGGCCCAGTGCATGAAATTCATGCACTAGTAGGGGCCCTAGTGACTGCTGCTGCCAGGGCATCCCTCCCTTTCCCACTGGCCCCACCCCCTGGTCAAACTCCCGGACAACCCCCCAGTCTAGGGGACAATTTGCATACTATGCTTTTATTATATAGGATTCACACTTTTGGCACTGAAATCCTTCTCAGATAAACTAATAAATCTCTCCATCCAACTACCAACTGGTTGAGGACAGAATTGGCACAGAGCTCGGTACAGAGTAGGCACTAGAGTAATAATTGTTGGGTTAACTGAGTATTACTACTTGTGATATCACAATAGACTTTTACAATCCGTATCACAGAGCCCCTCGCAGAACCATGTCTGCTTACAGTGACTCTGTGGGGATAGTCAGGTGACCACACCATCTCTGGGAAAGTGAGGGATTTAGGGGGAAATTACCATGAGCTTTGACTCTATTTTTTCATACAAGTGATTTTCACACAAATTTGTATTTTTTCATACAGATCTTCTAAACACGCATCTCAATGGTAACACCGAACAAAACATGAAAGTTACCACAGAACAATCCTCCGCAGGCCCTGGGGGTGGGAGCCAGGCGGGGCCGCAGCGGACCTGGTAGGAAAACCATTTTTCATTGCCGGCTGGCGACAATAGGCGTTCTGCCTCTCTCTCTCCCTCATTCAGCTCCTCCATTCCATCCCAGCCCCAGATGCCCGGTCCTTTTAGGAGTTTAAGAATGGGGGGCAAAGAGCATGACCGAGGGTACTCGCTGCCATTTGTCATCCCCTGGCCCATCTGAGGGCGATTCCCACGGAAGGAAGGAATGAAGGTGGAGAGAAAGGGTTAGAGTGTTGGTTTTCCCCCCATTTGATTCAAATTGAGTCCTTAGCTCTTTCACACTCAGCCGGGCTCATTCTGTCACACAGTGAGAAGGGAGTTCTCGGCCCGCCCTGGGCCACGATGGACAGCAGCCTCCTGCCGTCCCAGCGCCTTCTTTTCTGGTCCCTGAGGCCATGACATGTCTGTGAGGAGGGCACCCTCACCTTTGCACACCCCTCTGAGAGTCCAGAATCCTTTGGTTTTAGCAACTCCTCTCCCTCAGCAGGGAAGGAACCCCTGAGAACTAGTTAAAGAATAAACAAAGCGGTCAAGGTGAGAGCGGCTGGTGGCCCTGTGCTCCCTTCCGGTTGGGGAAGGTGCGGGTTCTGTGAGGGGCCTCATGAATATTCACACAATCATGGAGGAAGGTGCTCTCCTCCCATTCCCAGCAAGGTCCCTGCCTGGGCTGCTACCGCCCATCCCTAGGTCAGCACCAATGCTCGCCCTGGGACTCCCCGAGTTCATTCCATGTGAAATGCGGTTCATTTTCCTGATGTTTGAAATAGAGACATTTTCCATTCACACGAGAACACAGCGCTTCACTAAGACATCAGTTTGACATGGTCACCTCTTGCCTCGGTGGCTGCCTTGGACTGACTTTGCTGACCTAGCATTTTGGTGGGTAATTTGAAGGCCAGCAAACCATTGCATTTTGAGCAGCCCATGTTGCAAAGCTTGACAACCCTGCCCAGGCCTGCTTTTCTCAGGATGAGTCCGCACACATGCTTCTCCTCTGTCGTACATTAGTGACCACACATGCTCCTCACTCACATGTCCATGATGCTCGAGTCCCAAAAAGAACCTTTGTCCCTCCCTTAAATGAAACTCAGTGTGCGCTTCTCATCACTAACCCATAGGCTGCCTTTCCCAGTCAGTCACCACTCCAGCTGCAAAGGCCCTGGTCTGCCTGCCTGCCTCCCACCCAGCTCCTCCCTAAAGGCCTGGGGGAGGGAGGATGCCAGCGGTGGGCGGGCTCTTTGTTGCCGCTGCTTTTCTTTCCTGTTCATTGGAGGACCCTGTGACCTGCTGCAGAGAAAGGGGTGGGAGCAGCCAAGCCCCTTTTCCACCCCCTGGGCTGCAGCCTGAGCTGGAGGTCCCTGGTGCAGCTTTTCCCTGGAGGTCAGCGGGGGGTCGCCGGCAGCATGGGCGATGGTGCTGGGTGCTCTACACAGTCCCTCCCTGCCTGTGCCCACCCTGTACCCACCGGACTGCGGACACCAGCAAGCCTGAAGCAGGGAAGCCAGAACGAGTGTGCACCGTGGAACAGCCAATGCTCTCTTTAAGCATCAGGTGTTAACGAATTGGTGACAGATCCATGTTTCACCATTCGCCCCCACTCTTCTCTCCCTCTCGCTGTGCACAGATCGTCACTGAGTGTGTGGAGCCCATTTGGAAATGGCCCTTGTTCTGACCATGGTATGTGGGGAGGGTAGACCATGGTTTATAACATCACCAGCCGTCATTGGCTCCTGGGAAAAATAAACAAACAGAAAACGCCAGACTGGGTCTCACCCACTCTTCACAGAAGTCAGAGCAGCCAGGTGAGGAGAAGAGAAACCATGAGGCGTATCCCAGCACCTGCTGCTGATTAAAATACACACACTTCCCATCATACCTGAGCAGGTGAGCGCTCCCTGGGCAAAGGTGGGCCGTGCACAGGGGAAGGAACGGCGCCCATGGTTCTGCTGGGAGTTGTTCCCACCAAGAATGACATTTCTCACACAGCCACATGCCCTGGGAGAGAATAGGGTACAACTCGCAGGATGTACTCTTAGTGTTAATGCTCACGAGAATTAAAGGACAGATGGCTAGACCCTGGATTTCAGCTCCTTGCCGCTGATTCTAGCTACAAGTTAAAGCAGTATTCGAACATCTGTAACATGAAATGATGAAGGACAGTGAGCATCTTGGGCAAATTGCCACACTAGCATGTTCATACACCTTCTGCAGTTTGCAGATGTTCAGGGTTTTTATTTTAACACTAGAGGCCAATGCATGAAATTCATGCAAGGGGCTCGGCCCTCGCAGCCTCGGCTTCGTCTGGAAGGTTGTCCGGAAGGTCGTTCGACTGTCTGATCTAATTAGCATATTAGCTCGTTATTATATAGGATACCAGGTGTATTGTTCTTTCCTGATTCATCAAGGGTAGGCAAGTAAGTTACTATGTTATTTTAATGTGGAAATTGTTCAACCACTTCATGTGAAATAATAAAAATCCTAAAAATATTAGCTAATGTTATTGATGACTCACCATGGCCAGGCATTGTGCTAAGTACCTTATTCCTGTTATCTTACTCAGAGAACTGAAAGCACCCCATGTTCTCATCTTATCTCCGTCTATCGGGTGAGGAGCTTAAGATGTTGGTCCAGGGCACACCCGTGGCATAAAACCCAGTTTCCAATGTGGCCCGGGACACGCACTTGCTAAGTTACTGGAACCCGCTGTGCACGGCGATGCTTGGCCTCACTCAGGTTCTGCCTTCTGATAACAGTCTCTGCATCTCGTTAAAATGCTTGTCAAGCCAAACTGAAATCCACCTCCCGACTTCATGACTGTAACTTGGAGAAGCGCTGACGTGAACTCAGAGGCTGTGTCTGCTTCGAAAGGACATTGAGAAGAGTGTTCTTTGCAAGCAATGATGCTCTCTTTTCTGCCAGACAGAACCTAAGAAGGAGCCGCATGGATGGAGTCTTGTAGGTTTATGTTTAATCACTGTAGGGAGTAAACTAGGAGGCCTGACACACTCATGCTCCTGGGGCCCCAGATTCTGACCCCAAGGTCACACAGACATGGCCAGTGGGCCTCCCAACCCCGCCTGCCTCCCGACACTGTCTGCCTCTCTGCTGGTCCTCATTCTAAAACTGCATCACTGAGTGCTGTACACTCACGGGTATTTCCCAGCCGTTCATGACAGTTACCTCCTGCACCCCTTCCTGGCCCCCGTCTAGGCTAACACATGCTGTTTCCCTTTCTTTCATGTTCACAAATGCTCGTCTAAAAAGTGATTCCCTGCACCCCAAGCCTCTCTTTTAATCAGCACTTTTGGAGTATTTAACTTCATGATTACTATATCACACTAGAGGCCCAATGCACGAAATTCATGCACTGGGGGGGGGGGGTGTCCCTCAGCCCAGCCTGCACCCTCTCCAATCTGGGACCCCTCAGGGAATGTCCCACAAGGATCGGGCCTAAAACAGTAGTCGGACATCTCTCTCACAATCCGGGACTGCTGGCTCCTAACCACTCTCATGCCTGCCTGCCTGATTTCCCCTAACTGCTTCTACCTGCAAGCCTGCTCACCCCCTAACCATTCCCCTGCCAGCCTGATAGATGACTAACCTCCCTTACTGGCCCAGTTGACCCTAACTGCCCTCCCCTGCTGGCCTGATCGCCCACAACTATCCTCCCCTGCCTGCCATCTTGTGGTGGCCATCTTGTGTGAGGGCATGGTGGTCAATTTGCATATTACCTCTTTACTATATAGGACTAGAGGCCCAATGAATGAAATTTGTGCAAGGGGCTTGGCCCTCGAAGCCCCAGCTGCCCCAGTTGGCCCTCACAGCCCCTCGCAGCCTGGGTCAGCCCTCGCATCTCCTCGCATCCCCTCGCATCCCCAGCTTCATCCATGAAGTCATCTGGACAGTTGTCTGGAAGGTCATTGGGATGGTCATTCTGCTGTTCCATCTAATTAGCATATTAGCTCTTTATTATATAGGATTTTTTATTTTCTCAAAACTGTATTCAGTTTAAGCTCATCACCTTATCAAATGCTTCCTAGTCTTTAAGTATTACAGCATTTGTATAACTTATATCTTCATTCATTCATTTTTATTGATTGATTTAAGCTAGAGAGAAAGGGGGGAGAGAGAAAGAGAGAGAGAGAGAAACATTGACTTATTTTTCCACTTGTTGATGTATTCATTGGTTGATTCTTTAACTGCCCTGACAGGGGATCAAACCCACAACCTTGGTGTATTGGGAAGACGCTCTAACCAACTGAGCACCCAGCCAGGGCAGCATTTGTATAATTTAAACCAGGAACATTTACAGAGCGAGTTTATGGCATTTGTCATATTGTATCCTTACAGCATTTTCAATATTTTCCCTCAGAGGCAATGTTTTCCCATTTCCCCATATCAATTATAGTATACATTACTTAGAGTATCACCAACCACAAAACCGAATTTGGGGATGCTGGAAGCAGAAGTATATTTAAAGCTTATTCATTGCAATCCTCTGTGTTTAAAAAGGAAAGAAACTCAGTGTAAGATCTGTCGCAACCAACTTCCAGTGTAATTTTACAAGATCTTCTCCCATTGACATGTGTGCTTATTGTGTGTTTTTCAAGTGATAGTTAACGAATTCATGGGGTTTTGAAACTCTCATCACTATCTATTTTCAGGTTATTGTCATCATTCCAAAAAAGAAGCCCAGTGCTTACTGGCAGCCACTCCCCACTCCCTGCCTCTCCAGCCCCTGGCAACCACAAATCTAATTTCTGTCTTTACTGAATGGCCTAGGGTGGATAGTTTCTATAGTGAAACTATACAATGTGTGTCCTCTGGCGGCTTCTTTCACTTTGCATGTTTTCAAGGTTCATTTACTCTATAGCATGTATCAGTACTTCATTCCTTTTCGTGACTGAACAGTATTCCACTGTATGGATCTACCACATCGTTTATCTGTTCTTCAGTTGATGGACATTTGAGTTGTTCCTACTTTTTAGTTATCCTATATAATAAAAGCCTAATATGCTAGGTGTCCGGTCGACCAGCTGGCCGTTCAACCAATCAAAGCATAACATGCTAATGATATGCTAAGGCCACTCAACCACTTGCTATGACATGCACTGACCACCAGGGGGCAGATGCTCCAACTGGTAGGTTAGCTTGTTGCTGAGGTCTGGCCAATCAGGACTGAGTGAGATGGGCCAGACATGCCCTTTAGCCCTCCTGAGGTCCCTCCCTGGCTCGCCAACCTCCCATGTTCCTCCCTGGCCCTGATGGTGCACTGGTGGGTCCCTTGGCCGGCCTGCAGCCTCTCACAATCTGGACTGAGGGACTCCCCTCCTCCACCAAGTGCACAAATTTCATGCACCAGGCCTCTAGTTATAAATAATGTTGCTGTGAACACTCGTGTACAAGTTTTTCCTTGTATATATTTTCAACTTTCTTGAGTGAATATGCCAAGTGAAATCACCGATACGTAGTAGCACCATGCTTCACCTTTTGAGGAACTGCCAAACTGTCTTCCAAAGTGGCTCTACCAGGTTATAATCCCACCAGATGGCTCCATGTTTAAGGGCCTCTTGTTTTCACACAGAAACACTGAATCGATGTCAATACCACCATTGGTACAAGTAAACTGTGCAATTGGAGGGTCACATATCCTTCCATTCCCATTCACTATAAACAGCGCCATTCTAGCACAGTCTTTATGAATCTGAGCCTAGTGTTCTTTCATTTTCTCTAACTCCCCCAGTTTTCAATCCAAAACTTTCCCTGCCACTATTTTAATTTTTAGGTGCAACGTTGATCAGCGGGGACCCTTCTTGCAGAGGCGTGTCCCTAATCCCTAAGTTACACCAAAGATAGAACATTTCTCCATGAATCACTGAGAGTTAAACACCAAGACACTGGCTTTGGCCTGCCCCAGGGGCTTGTATATTGCCGGCCGTAAATGTAGGCATTAAAGTGATGTATGGGCCTTGCTTCCAACTCAAAGTGAAAGAAACAGAAGGGGAATGAGGGAATTGATGTGGAAATTACAACCTCTCTTCCTTACATTTAGATTTTACTATTTAGGTAATTACTTAGAATAACAATAAGGAGAGAAAAAAAATTACCTAAAATTCAAAGGATGTCTCTACTTTAATATTTTAAAAGACTAATCATTTGAACACTCTTCACAGATTCTTTCTGTTCTATTTTTTTAACTGAAGTTCCAGGCATAACATGATATCCAGAAGACAAAAAATATTTAACCAGCTTTCTCACCCACACACTCCCTAGAATTTTTCTGATTTCCAATAAGTCACGTAGTAAGATTTTACCTTTTTCAGTTGGTGGAAACTCTGTAGTTTGGTGAGAAGATGTAGAAGATGTTTTTGGTCTGATGTTCAGTTAGACTAGGTATTGATAGGAACAGTTTCATTTTGTTTCTTTAACTCTTTTTATTAAAAATCACATAACTACCTGGCCAGCATGGCTCAGTGGTTTAGTATCGACCTGCGAACCAGGAGACACGGTTCAATTCCTGGTCAGGGCACATGCCCAGGTTGCGGGCTCCATCCCCAGTAAGGGGCAGGGCGGGGGTGAAGGAGGCAACAAATTCATGATTCTCTCTCACTGATGTTTCCATCTCCCTCTCCGTCTCCCTTCCTCTCTGAACTCAATAAAAATATATACTTAAAAATCACATAATTGCACATGTATATTCCTCCGTCTTAGCTAATAGACTTGCTTTTCTTTCTTTCTTTTTCCTTCCTCACATATCTCAGGATTTCCTCAGACGGTAGCTTTAAGATCGGCCAAGCAAAGAACAAACTGTGAAGGCAATCAACCTGCCAAGGTCCTGGTGTGTGGGAAGCATTGCCTGGCCAGTGCGACCGGCAGGCACATGGGGCCACATGGTCCAGAGCTGCCGCACGGAGCTGCCACGGTGTCAGGGACGAGTTCCAATTCGGAGATCCTGCCCTGGAGGTGCTGGGGGACGGACAAGAGGGGAATTTCAGCCAGAGCTTCGTTAAACACTGAGAATGACAGCCTTCCTCGCTGCTCGCTCTCCATAGGAGCTCTGCGCCCGGCCTCACGTTATCCGCCCCCAAGCACAGCCTGTGTGCTGCCCAGGCATCTATGGATTTGGGGGGAGGGGAGCTGGCATTTGTAAAAGTGAAAACTGTGCAGATATTCACCACGAGGGGCCTGCACCCTCCTGGGTACATTTGGAGACGTGTAGACGCCACCAGCCCACAGGCCGCATGTCTGTGTGTCAGGCTCCCGTTGGGTGGTTCATTGCCAAGAGGAGGTAACAGAAAACAAAACTACCCAAAATTCAAGATCACCTGGTTAGGAAACACTGTTTGGAAATAATGAAGAACAGGCAATTAATGTTTCAGCCTCTCACAACAATGCAGCTAGAGGGGAATTTTTTAAAATATAATTTTTATTGACTTCAGAGAGGATAGGATAGGGAGAGAGAGAGAGAGAAGGAGAGAGAGAGAGAGGAGAGAGAAACATCAATGATGAGAGAGAATTATTGATCGACTGCCTCCTGCACACCCCCTACTGGGGATCGAGCCCGCAACCCGGGCATGTGCCCTTACTGGAATCATACCCAGAACCCTTCAGTCCACAGCCGACGTGCTATCCACTGAGCAAAACCAGCTAGGACACAGAGGAATTTTAGAAAAATAGTTTCTAGAACAAGTGAATATGATGTAATAATTGTGCTTTGTTTATTTCTTTTTATAACAGATTGAGATTAAGCTTTGTATTTTATCCCTAATGAAGTATGATTATCATAGTTAACACTTCTTAAAAGTTTTAATTTAATCATTTAATTTTTAAATGTAAGTATATAAAATACTGGTATATATACTAAGTATATATTCTAAGAAGGTCCATGTGATTAATCTAGAAAAAATCAGAATAGAAGGTGTTATTTAATCCCCTTTTGTCCCAGAAAAGTACATACATTTCTGATGTGAGGATTTGTATCCATTATAATGTACTAAGTGCTCTCCTTCATCGTCATTCGCACGTCAATCAATGTTTATGTTGGTTATAAAGTGAGAAAAGAACCCCTGCACAGTGTAATCCTATATAATAAAAGCCTAATATGCAAATCAACCGAACAGTGGAACCACCGGTTGCTATGACAAGCACTGACCACCAGGGGGAAGATGCTCAATGCAGGAGCTGCCCCCTGTTGGTCAGTGCGTTCCCACAGGGGGAGCACTGCTCAGCCACAAGCCGGGCTGATGGTTGGCGAGCACTAAGGATGTCCAACAGGCGGCAGCTTAGGCCTGTCAGTCGGACAACCCCCAAGTGCACCAATGTTGTGCACTGAGCCTCTAGTATTTAACATGTGTATATTCAGCAGGTTTCTGGATCCAAGCATGTTGAGTGTTCACTGACTTCCCATATCTCTTCATACAATGAGTTCTCCCATCTGATCTGGACTTAGTAATAAACTTGAAGTCATGCTCTTCCAACCACCACATATCACCCACTCCATCATTTTTTTATGAGAATTCGAGAAAATACTGATGACGCAGTGTTCCTGGGACAGGGTCTGACCGAAGGCGGGGAGGGTACTTTCCACCACGTTTGTCAAGAGAAACACGATTTTATCACCCAGGATCCATCTGTTAATGTTCCTACTTTTCCTAAGTTCAAAAACAGCAGCAAGCACACAAAGGAAACCCCTGTACTGGCCAGGTTTTCCGGAAGCATCGTTCTCGTGTTCGCATTTCTACATGACAGCCACGATGTTATACATCCACATGACGCAGAGAGAGCATGCACTTGAGAACACCGTGTGGCTGCCCCCGCCTCATCCCCCACCCCCAGTTTTGCTTTCTGTCTGTCACATGAGTGAGTATTACTCATAAAGGATCTGAACTCCCTGAGCACATGTGCCTCCTTCCACCCTTAGAGTGAGCTCAGGGGCTTGGCATGGGGTCTCCGGGGGGGCCTCTGTAAATAATTAATGGCTGGGTCTCCTGCCCCTCGCACTCTCTCTGGACACACTCCTGTTTCTTACAGCTCCCTGGTCTCCACGTGGGAAGCATCTGTCCGTTCCTTTTATTAATATAGACTATTTTCACTTTCTCCAGTGACAAATTGCCTGAAATGAGGTTTTTTACGCCTATTATGACTGAGCAGGATGAGAACTGCACCTGGAGGCCGCAGCTGTGTATTGATCGCAGGCATCATGCACCTCTCTGTGCGGGGGAGGGAGTGTTCCATGGCGAGGGCCGAGCGGAAAGAGAGAGTCGTTTATTTGGGGTGGAGACAGACATCCTAGTTTTTGAAATTTTCAAAAAATTTAAACGATTATCTGTTGCAATTCGAAATGCCATTTTAAACTCTATCCCAAAGTATAGTGTTTCAATCTGGTACAACAGGGTGTTTAAAACCTTCTGCTGAGGTACCACGTTCAAACAGAAACATATCCTGCTCTTCCCTCAAGACCTGAATCCCAGGCACACGGCAAGCCTTGCACGTCGGTGGTGGATGGGCCTTCACCTGCCTCAAGGATGTGGGACCCACGCACATGATGACCCCGGCTCCCAGGGGTGCACGACACTCCTGGTTTCATTACTCTCGCCCGGCAGAGCTCATGTTGCCTGTGCCTCACCACCGATGACAGCTGCCCACCTTCAAAAGCCCCTGAAGGTGCATAATGGTCTGATTTGTGGAAAGCTGATGACAAGGCACAAAAACACATTCAAAACGCAGACGCAATAGTAACATCAAGTCAGAGCGTTGGAGTCACGATGGGGAAACTCTGAGAACCAGAATAACGTGCCGTAACATTGAAGGAGAGTCTGCCCCCACTCTTCTCGGCAGTTAGTGGTTGCCTCGGGAGCAGGACTGCCTGCTGTTGATATGTGTCTCACCAAATCCAGGGAAAAGGCAATGTCTAACTCAGTGATGGCGAATCTTTTGAGCTCGGCATGTCAGCATTTTGAAAAACCCTAACTTGACTCTGGTGCCCTGTCACATATAGAAATTTTCTGACATTTGCAACCATAGTAAAACAAAGACTTATATTTTTGATATTTATTTTATATATTTAAATGCCATTTAACAAAGAAAAATCATTCAAAAAAATGAGTTCGCGTGTCACCTCTGACACGCGTGTCATAGGTTCGCCATCACTGGTCTAACTTCATGAATTGTGGCCACCACCTTTTCACATCAAGAATAACATAAGTAGCCTAGCCAGCACGGTTCAGTGGTTGAGCATCGACCTATGAATCAGGAGGTCACAGTTCGAATCTCAGTCAAGGCACATGCCAGGGCTGTGGGCTCTGTCTCCTGTGTAGGATATGCAGGAGGCAGCCGATCCATGATTCTCTCTCATCATTGACATTTCTATCTCTCTCTCCCTTTCTCTCTGAAATCAATAAAAATATATTTTTAAAAAAGAATAGCATGAGACGCTGAGGATTCAATATCTGAGATACAATAAAAAAACCGATGACTAGTCCATGACATTATCACACTGCAGTGAGGTTGTGCTCACGGAGTCAACACTTAGGAGAACAAGGTCGTACTCTGTAATTTCAGGTGCAGCAACGTGGCCCTGGCGGTTGAGACTGTATTCCTGTAAAAAATACAAGATTTAGGATAAAGTGTATTTGTAGACATTCTCACATCTTTCCCTTAGTCACAGTCAAGGACAGCTTCAGTCAAGATAGAACATATCACAATACATACAGAATGAGTTAGCTTTGTCGACATACGTACAGAAAGAACACTGACTCTCATAATTTTCACGTCTGTTGCGTTTCAGGGGCACAGTATGCAGTGTTTGATACTAAAGGCGCCATACTCACTGTCCTTAAAACCTTTAAAACTTTAATTGTTAGATTGGTTCACAGACTGTCTCAACACAATTACAATTTATTAAATCTATTTCATGATTCAAATTCCTCCTTTTCAAATTAACATATCAGAAATATTTAAAATCCAACACAATACTATGTTTCCAAAAATATGAAAAATGGTTATTGAATGGTGTCCGATAATGGACCTAAAAATAAATTAGCAACATGTAAAGTTTTTCTCACGAATTATTCATTTCAAAATCAGCCTTTTCAATGAAAATTATAATTTTTAAAATTAGTTTAATTATCTCTGTCAAAATATAAGAGGAACAGGAAGTTGAAACTATTAAGTTAAAAAAAAACACCCCACAATTTTGTTAAGATATTTTTTAGGGCCAGAATATAAAATGCTTTTTAGATTGTAATTGTATCAGAATAATGGAGAATTAGACCCCCCAAAAATCTTTGAGAATGTCAGATTTCTTAAGTTATCTTTTAGAATAAGATGGATATAAGCAAACTAATCAAAACACCATGTTCTTTAAACACAGTTACACGGGTTTCCTTCAGAACATAAATAGCAGTGGGAAGAAAGCATTCCTACAGATGTTCCTTGGGTTAAGTGATGCCAAATGCTCAGTAAATATCCCTTGAATAGAAAACCAGTACCAAGTGTTAAAAATAAGAATCCAAGGAATAAAAATATAATTACCTTAAAATACATTTCAGAGGCCAGTCTGCTTTGTTGTGACGGCTCCTTATAAAATGATCCTATATAATACAGAGCTAATATGCTGATTAGACTGAACAGCAGAACGACCGTCCAGACAACCTTCTGGGGCTGCAAGGGCCAAGAGAGGCAGCTGGGGCTGCAAGGGCTGAGCCCCTTGCATGAATTTCAGGCATTGAATCTCTAGTTCAGTGCTTCTCTACCTTCTGGCCCTTTAAATACAGTTCCTCATGTTGTGACCCGACCATAAAACTATTTTCGTTGCTACTTCATAACTGCCATGTGGCTACTGTTATGAATCATAATGTAAATATCTGATTTGCAGGATGGTCTTAGGCAACCCCTGTGAAAGGGTCGTTTGACCCCCAAAGGGGTCGCGACCCACAGGTTGAGAACCGCTGCTCTAGTTAGACATAAAGGACAACAGTAAAACATTCTAAGCTAGAACGTTTTCAGTGAGGGCAAATATTTCTCTCCCCTAAAGAAATGTAAGTCTAATTCTTAGAATACTTAAAAATCATACCAACAGGAAATCTGTCACACTACTTCTGGAAATGTTGGATCACCGTTGATGCTCTTCTGCCATATGAACAGTGAGCCTTTATCTGTACATAACATGTATTAAAATACATTATGATGTTTGTGCAAGGTAATTTGTGATCTTGGCTGTCAGATGACATAGCTTTTAATTCAGAATAATCTCATAAAATCAGAGGCAACTCGGAGTCATTGTGACGTGGGCTGGGCTGACTTGGGAGTTTCCCCGCTGCCGCTGAGCCTGCGCGGACTCACTCCTACGACACAGCTGCCTGCCAGCCCCTGCTGCTTTGTCTCAAAACTTGTAGCTTCAGGTGCGGCTTGTCACCCTGGTGTACAACCCAGGCCTGCCTGTTTATCATCCCAAGACGCGCTCCGAGGGGAGTGACCCCGGAGCAGAGGACAATCAAATGCCCTTTGCCCCGAGGACTCGCAATTTATCGCTGTAACACATTCTACAGTTTATAGGGTCATCACCCCCTTCGCTTCTGAGATGCTTGTCAAGCTTGGCTTTGAATCTAAGGTACAACTGATTTATATCACAGAATTGAGAAGAAATGTGACCCGCAGTGTTATCTTTTATAAAGGCCTTACCTCATTGGGAAGTATAACAACAATAAAGGAGGTAATAAGGTAACGTTTTCCTTCCCATATCCATCTCATCTCCGCCAGGAATAACAGCACACTCCTTCGATGGTGAAGTTTCTGCATCGGAGAAAAGACATTTTAACATTAATGTCGTCGGGTTTTGAATAACTACCTTACAATTTCAATTTCATTCTCTAAGCCCCAATCAATGCACCTTAAGGTTATTTCTGAAGAATGAAATAGTAAACAGAACATATTGGTAAATACTATAGAATTTTCACCAACTGCAACCACTACCATTTCCTTCTGAACGTGCAGGAACTTAACTTTAAAACAATTGCCATTTACCAGGAGTGTGTGTATTTTAACTTGAGATCTGAGATTTAAATTAACCATTGATTTGAAGGTAAATATTCTTAAGAAAAAAAAAATTGAAATTTTTCTATCAAGAAAAAAGAATGAATGAAAATAGGTCCTACTGATTCACTAACCACATGGCGTTCACCTGGCCTTACAGATAACATAAGCAGGCAATTTGCACGTATTTCATATGTTACATGTGTCATATGCTGCATTGTGTAAAGTAGAGCTAGAGGGAAAATTTATTAAGAAAATCCTAAGAAGGAGAAAATACATTTACCGTATTTACTGAAAAAAAAAAATACCATGGAAGTGGCCCGCACAGGTCACACCCTGTGGCTAAAGGCGGACTACAGTGTTTGATGCCCCTGCGCCAGTGCAAAGATTCACTCCAGCCCCGGAATCTACGGATCGCGTCCCTCGCTGGCCTCCACAAGTCTGAGGAACTGAAGTGAACACCGTTTTTTGCTTAGAGGAACGTGGACAGTAGGACGGGGGATTCTAGGATTCTGCCCTACATTTGACCCCACCAGGGATGCCCCCACAGCAAAGGCACATGCAAGCCTCATCCTCCCAGGGGATGTGGCCTTGCTGTGGGATCCAGGCCTGGCCATGGGGTCCTGTCCCTGTTGCTCTACAAGCTGCCTACCCCCCACCCACCCACTCACTCACTCCCGGAGGCTGCGTTACCCATTCCCACAGCCGTTGCCCCGCACCCCGAAGAGAAACTCACTGGGCCCGTCAACACTTCAGGTCCGACTTCAGAGTCAAGATGTTCGGTGTCAATCCCATTGCGCTTGCACCTGAGTTCTCCATCGCGAAATCTCCGGCTGCTGACAAGCGGAATGAAGCCCATCTGTCCTCCCAGTGCTTCTCGCTTTTTGTGGAGCGTTTTTAAGTCTTAAGTCTTCTCGGGAACCGTGGCCAGGCGCACTGGCCAAAGTTTTACCGCCTCTTGCCCTCAGCGAGGGTCCGGGAGTCCGCGCGGCTTCTCTCCCAGGTGGTAGCAATTGTGTTTTAATAACGGAGCTGAGCGGGTGCTGAGAGAGGGAGGGAGGGAGGACTCGGGGTCCCCTGGGGCTACCCTGGCCTGGAATCTCCGCTTACCATTTACCCGCAGGCTTGTGTTCGCCAGCAAATGCCGCGGTTTGAGTATCATCTGAGCTGTGACCAAGCACCATCGGGGTGAAGTCTAAGGTGTCCGGTCGTTTGAGAGTGTTTGTCTTTCTGCAGCCTTTGCATCTCAAGTTCCAGAAACCCAGCCTTGGGCTCAGCAAAGCTCAGGGACCGTGAAGTCAGGCCCAGCAGGCGCTGGGGGTGCTGGGGCCCAGCTGCCAGCAGCGCTGTGCTGCTCCTGAGGGCCTGTGGGGTGACCTGGAGTCACCCCCCGACACAGAAAATTTCCAAAGATTGGATCTCTAGTGGTGCAACAGGGTCAATAATCAAAGGACCTCTATTAATAATATAATTATTTATGGACTTTAATTCACCACTTTTAATGCTGTGGCAAAATCCTTACAGGCCCATCTTCTCTGAACTGTTAAGAATTGTCTCCCGGCTGGCATGGCTCAGTGGTTGAGCATTGGCCTATGAACCAAGAGGTCAAGGTTCAATTCCATTCAGGGCACGTGTGGGCTCCATCCCCAGTGTGGGGTGTGCAGGAGACAGCCAATCAATGATTCTCATCATTGATGTTTCCATCTTCCTCTCCCTTCCTCTCTGACATCAATAAAAATATATGTAAAAAATAAAAGAATTGTCTAGAAGGAAATTAATTCCCGCTCCTCACTCAGACAGGCTCCCCTCCCCCGTCCCCTCTTCTGCACCTGCTCGGCATGGCGCCAGGTGGGCAAAGCTGCGTGGTTCCCTCTGCTCCATGGAATGCGGGCCAGTGACCAGAGGAATCCAAGCCAAGCCCACCTGACTCCAGGGCCTCCCTTCTCTCCTCCAGAACAGGGTGCCTCATTCTCCTAAGATGGGAGAGCAGGAGCAGATTAGCTCCACACACACTGCATTTTGCTCCTATTGCAATTGTATTTGGAGGGAAGTTCCAAGTTTCATCCCCTCATAAGCCTGCCCTGGACTGAAGGCTTCCCAGGTACCTTCTGCAGTGATGCCCACACAGTGCTTGGACTGCATGTACAGAAACCGTAGTTTGCAACTTACTGCTGCCAACAGAGGTCAAGGATGGCCTCCATGCACCTAACATCGTAGGTGTGCCTTTGAGGGACTATGGAAACACGGTTGAACTCGCTGTGGCAAGATCTCCTCAAAGTATCTATTCCTGCCCGGCTGGCATGGCTCTGTGGTTGAGCAGCAACCTACGAACCAGGAGTTTACAGTTCAACTCCCGGTTAAAACACATGCCCGGATTGCAGGCTTGATTCCCAGTGGGGAGTGTGCAGGAGGCAGCGTATAAATGATTCTCTCTCATCATTGATGTTTCTCTCCCTTTCTCCCTCTCCCTTCCTCTCTGAAATCAAATTTAGAAAAGCTATTTCTTCTCTTCTTCATTTTCCCCCTGTCTAAAAGAAAGACACATCTACTTCAAACCCATGCTGAGGCTCCTCATGAGTGAAAGGATGGGCATGACGCGGCCCACCTCCTTTTCTCCCCTCCTTTGCTCTGATGTCTCCCTTCCAAAAGACAGAGTTCAGGTCTAATTACTTATTTATCATTTTGCAACTTTATAACATGCGTGAGCACACCTGTCACTTCCCCTCAGCCTAAGGGACACCACCCAGCCCTTGAACAGAGGTGTGAGCTCCTGGGGAGGATGAGTGGGAGAGCCTGACATTCACATTGTATGTCACGAGTGTGTAAAGATCAGATCCACTTCGAGGCCGTGGCTTTCCTGCCACCTGACATTACTTCACATCTGTGGAAATAAGAGTGGAAGTTCACCTCACGTGGCTGTAGAAAACAGTGGAAACCCTTATGGGCTCTTCAATATGAAACTGAACTCTTGGTCCGAGGGGCAATCCCATCTACAATAGGCCCCCCCATGAGGACAGGAGTGGAACTGACCATTTCTGAGGCTTCTCTGTGACACTCGTGTGGGTGTGACATCATCTCTATCCCATCTAATAAAGAGGGAATATGCTAATTGACCCTCACACTGTTACAAAGATGCCTGTGCCCACAGCCAATAAGGAGGGAATATGCTAATTGACTGTCACACCCTCAAAGATGGCAGTGCCCACAGCCACAAGATGGCCAGCAGGGGAGGGCAGGTGGTGGGGACCAGGCCTGCAGAGGAGGGTAGTTAGGGGTGACCGGGCCAGCAGGGGAGCAGTTAGGCATTGATCAGGTTGGCAGGGGAGTGGTTAGGGGGTGATCAGGCTGGCAGGCAGAAACGGTTAGGGGCAATCAGGCAGGCAGGCAGGCAGGCAGGCAGGCGAGTGTTTGGGAGCCAGCAGTCCTGGGTTATGAGAGGGATGTCCGACTGCCTAAACTGGCAGTCAGACATTCCCTGAGGGGTCCAAGATTGGAGGGTGGGCTGAGGGACACCCCCCCTCCAGTGTATGAATTTCATGCACCAGGCCTTCAGTTTCTCCATAAGATTGGTGGAGATTCTATTTTAAAAATAAATGCCATATCCCTCCCTCTGTGTCTCTTCTTGAAGCTCTAGGGTGCAGTTGTGCTTCCTGGGAATCACTGAGGAAAAGAAACAGCCCTTGTCCCCTCAAGGCCTTAATGCCGAGATACATGAAGCCGGGGGGGAAGGGGAAATGCCCCTGAACTCTAACGAGCACGGTCTGGATGACAGGCTTCTGCTCAGGTTCCCTGGGAAGGTGAGTGTGTCCTACAGATTATGTGCAACCAGCATCTTCCCCAGCTGCCTTCTGAGCATGTCTTTATGATCAAAACTGTCCTGAGAGGTAAGTGTGTTCTGATTTTTCTCAGTAAGAATGTTCCATGTACCCCACACTTTTGAGGAACATGCATCCTAACATTTCCTTCTGGGCTTATTGCCTTTGCCAGTAGCACCAGTTTCTAGCAAAGACACACATGCACACACATGCACACGTGTGTGCTCACACATATGCATGTACATGTGCGCACACATATGCGTGTACATGCATGCACACATGTACATATGTGCGCACACATGTACACAGAGCAAACAATTGTAAAGAGACCTGTGAGAAGCATCCGTGTTTGAATGACCTCCGTGTGTAGAAACATCCATGTTCAAATGGCATCTGTGTACTTGCTCTTTGAATTATTTCTGTTTTGGCAGCTCCCAGAAGCTGTTTGCAAGTGGAGTCCAACTTAGGTTGGCTGGGGAAGGCAGCTCCGCGAGGACGAGGAGCCCAGGGCAGGGCCAGGCTGTGCAGGGGGCGCCCAGCGGGGGGAGAGGGGCAGGTGCCAGGACCCAGTCCTCCCAGGCTAAGCGAGGTGGGCAAGGCTCTGTGTGTGTCCATCCCGAAGGGAAAGTGCCCAGGTAAGGTCCTCTGAAGGGGCCACAGCTCTCGGACCTGGCGGGCAGTCTTCCTTCCGAGCAGGAGAGAAAGCAGCCAAGGCTCTGGGCCTCCTCTCTGAGCCTCCTTCCCCAGCAGCCAGCCATGCACCCCACCCTCCAGGTGGCTTCTCGCTGCTGGAATGTGGCTACTGTTCAGATACAGAGGTGGCAAGTATCCCGCTTGACATGCAGGGGCGGCGAGGTGGCAGCCTGGGAACGCGCTTTGCCCATCACAGGGAGCGCCTGGACTCACCTGTCTACACTCACCTCTGGGCCCTGATGGCTGAGGGCACAGTTAGCTGAGTCAGCACTTTCAGAATGTCTACGAATAGTGCCACAGTCATACAGTATCAACTCTCTTCTGTCTGAGTGCATAATGGGATGGATAGGTGGGTAGAGATGTGATAGAACAAATCCTAGCAAAATAGGAATGGTGTTGTCTTGGTGGTGAGTAATCTGGTGTTCACTGTAAAATGTTTTAAATTGTGATGTCGTTTTGAAAACTGTCATCATGAAATATTAGAAAATTACGTTGCCCTTTGATCCTCACCTTCTAGAAAAAGGAGAGGTTAGAAGAGGAAGGATTTATCCATTTGCCTCAGCAGCCTGCAGTGCCTGGGAAATACTGCTCTGTAGTTGAGAGAGATGGCGGGGTGGTCACAGCTTGCTGGGCCATTTTGAACAGTGTAACTCAATTTAAAAATACACAATTTACACAGTCAGAGATATCAGATATATGTTTCTTTGCATTTAGTAGTCTGTATTCAATAAAAATATGTTTTGCAAAAGCCGTGGATACATGTTTTAGGGCACACTTAATCTTCCCAAAAAATGAAACATAAAAGTAAATTGCTAACTTTAAATATTTTCCCTGAAATTCTTGGGGGAACTATTGAGATCGCGCAGGGACCACAGACACCCTAGACTCTCTCTGTTATAATGACTAAGACACCCGACCACAGTTAAACCGAGTGAAATTGCCTTTCAATCCTCTTTTAATAGAAAAGCCACAGGCGGTCACGCACTTCCTTTGCAAAATTACACTTTTCTCCCTTTGGTGGAATTTAAGAGCTGATGTTCCCACATTCTTGCCTGAGCACTGGAAATGGGAACACACTTGAGTAGCAGGTGGCGTGCAATATTTCAGTTTAGGAAAACCCCAAATTCCTGTCCTTAGCTACCATATGTGTACTTTCTAAGTTCTTTTAGCTCTGTGTTCACTGTCCTTTTTCTAAAATATTCTTTATTGATTTCAGAGAGGAAGAGAGAGATAGAAACATCAATGATGAGAGAGAATCATTATTTGGCTGTCTCCTGCATGCTCCCCACTAGGGATCAAGCCCACAACACAGGCATGTGCTCTGACCGGGAATTGAACCATGACCTCCTGGTTCATATGTCGATGATCAACCACTGAGCCATGCCAGCAGGGCCATCACTCATTATCTAAGTGAGTGCAAATCTCAAGTAAAAGCCCAGGCAAATAATCACAGAAATAAGTCAAAGGTTAATAAGTACAGAGCTATTGAGGACATGGACCTGCACACTGTCTATCTTGCCAGTCGGGTCCAGGTGGGAGGGAAACTGGCTGTGCTGCATCCTCATAACTGAGAACAGAAGTTGCTCAACCTAGATTTACACCCAGGCGCCGTCTTCCAAGTTACAGCCAGGAGCCTTGCTCATTTGTCAACAAACACTTCAAAAGCTCTCATGGAACCAGTGTTTGAAGAAATACAAACATGCCCCGCCTTCAACTGTTAGTCTAAGATTGGACTCCGAAGATCTTCTTCCTTGTTCTTTACTAAGGGAAGAGTAGTTTTAAGTTTAAAAATTTTCAACACCAACAAAATAAGACCTGAAGCAGGGAGGCATGGACAGACTGACATACCTTGATATGGAGGTGGGAGGATGAGGAGAGATAAACCAAAGAACTTTTATACTTACTAGAGGCCTGGTGAACAAAAATTTGTGCACTCAGGGGGGTCCCTCAGCCTGGCCTGTGCCCTCTCGCAGTGTGGGACCCCTCGGAGGATGTCCACCTGCTGGCTTAGGCCCCCTCCCTGGGGGATTGGGCCCAATCTGGCAGTCAGACATCCCTCTGGCAGCCTGGCAGCCCTCAGGGGATGTCCACTTGCCAGTGGGAAGCAGGCCTAAGCTGCAGTCAGACATCCCTCTGGCAGCCTGGCAGCCCTCAGGGGATGTCCACTTGCCAGTGGGGAGCAGGCCTAAGCTGCAGTCAGACAACCTTAGCTCTGCTGAGGAGGCGGAAGAGGCTCCCACCACCTCCGCTGTACTGACAGTCATCAGCCTGGCTTGTGGCTAAGCAGAGTTCCCCCTGTGGGGGTGTGCTGACCACCAGGGGGCAGCTCCTGCATTGAGCATCTTCCCCTGGTGGTCAGTGTGTGTCATAGTGACCGGTCATTCCCAGTCATTCTGCTGTTAGGGTCAATTTGAATATTACCCTTTTATTATATAGGATAGAGGCCTGGTGCATGTGTGGGGGCTGGCTGGTTTTCCCTGAAGGGTGTCCCAGATCAGGGTGGGGGCCCTGCTGGCTTGCCTGGCTAGCCTGGGTGGGGGTCCCCACTGGGTTTCCTGGCCAGCCTGGTTGAGGGGCTGATGGCTGTTTGCAGGCTGGCCACACCTCCTTCAGGGTGGGGAGTCCTGCTGGGGTGCCTGGCCAGTCTGGGTGAGGGGCTGATGGCTGTTTGCAGGCTGGCCACAGCCCCCAGACACCTAAGCTCCCAGTGGAGGCTGGCTGGAAGCAGGTATCTGGGATTTATTTATCTTCTATAATTGAAACTTTGTTGCCTTGAGCGGAGGCCACAGCTGGCCAGGCAGGAAGCTTGGCCTCCTGCTTGCTCCAGCTCCATGGCTGCTGGCTGCCATCTTGGTTGGGTTAATTTGCATATAGTCACTCAGATTGGCTGGTGGGTGTGGCTTGGGGCATAGTGGAGGTGCAGTCAATTTGCATGTTTCTCTTTTATTAGATTAGATATGCACAGCCATGGACACGGGCCATAGGGTGGGGAAGAACTGGGAGGGGGGAGGGGCTGGGAGGAAAGGAGTAAAGAGGGGAAATGGGAGACATCTGTAATAATATATATATATATTTAGATCTTTTCAGATTCCATGTAAATACCAAGACTTAGAAATTATTAAAAATAGAAGCAACTCATTGAATTATTTTATATTTTGTTTTCATTTGTATGAAGAAAAAAATGACATTTTAAAAGATATTTTAAAACAAAATATAACATCTTAATCGCCACCAATTTTGAAGTTTATAAGCTGATATTAAGAGATTCCATGTCATAAGAGCTTAAACAAAAGAAAAATAATTCGCAGGTTCATTTTATCTTATGGAAGTATAATTTCTAGATGCCGATGTGGTTTCTGTATTTCCTCTAAAAGGCACTCATTTCTAAAGAAAGAGACATTCTATGACAATTGCGCTTTACAGAAACCCTTTCCTGGTAGGAAGGAACTTTTGGGGAACAGTAAATTCATTTATATTGAAACCACTACCGTTATCTCATGACGTGTTTGTTATGAGGTGTATCAGGTCAACAAAGTGCCCTCGCGTCCCCAATCTCCCTAGCACTGCTGTGCGGTGATTATCTGTGCCAGCGCTGCCAGGAGCAGCTGCCAGGGTGCCCCTCCCCTCCC
>JAWPEG010000011.1:105080839-105114241 GCA_035771395.1 Myotis vivesi
GGGGGTGGGAGGGGGCTGAACACGGGACTAGGTGCCAAGGACGTATCACAAGCCAGTCTCCCTGCAGCTCTGTGTTACCCCTGGGCAGCCGGGCAGCCGGGAGGGGTTAGGTGACTGTTGGCGAACCTTTTGAGCTCGGCGTGTCAGCATTTTGAAAAATCATAACTTAACTCTGGTGCCGTGTCACATAGAGAAATTTTTTGATATTTGCAACCATAGTAAAACAAAGATTTATATTTTTGATATTTATTTTATATATTTAAGTGCCATTTAACAAAGAAAAATCAACCAAAAAAATGAGTTCGTGTGTCACCTCTGACACGCGTGTCATAGGTTCACCATCACTGGGTTAGGTAATGATGCTCCCCTAAGGCCTCTGCAAACAGCGAGCACAGCGTGGCCAGCTCTAGGGAAGACTGCACAGCCTCTAGGACTAAAATAGCCAGACCAGAGCGCAGACAAGACAGCATGTGCGCATGCGCGTGCACACACACATACACACATGCACATGGCCACCCTGACCCGGCTTTAATGCTGTGAAATAATCCACCGCCTTCTCTTTTTCCTGCAGCAGAAGCTCTGAGGCTGGGCACACACTGAGCCAAACAGCTCCTGGTACTCACTTAAGACGGATGGGGAGAGAGAAGAAGGATCCGTTGTCCACTAATCTGATGTCTTTTTAAGCCCTGGCTGGTGTTGCTCAGTGGATAGAGTGTTGGCCTTGGGGACCGAAGGGTCCCAGGTTCAATTCTGGTCAAGGGCATATACCTCGGTTGCAGGCTCCTCCCCCAGCCCAGGCCCTGGTTGAAGCGCATGCAGGAGGCAACCCATGGATGTGTTTCTCTCACATCAATGTTTCTCTCTCTTTTCCTCTCCCTTCCACTCTCCCTAAAAATCAATGGGAAAATATCCTCAGATGAGGATTATAAAAAAAAAAAGGGGACTATATAGTCATCATGGGCTGGATGTTCGTGTCCCCCACACTCACCTGTGGAGATCTCAGCCCTCACTGAGATGGTGTTTGGAGGTGGGCGGGGCTGTGGGGAGGTGGCAAGGTTAGCTGAGACCATGATGGATGAGTGTCCTGCTAAGAAGAGGAGGAGGCAGGGTTCTCTCCCCTCGGGGTGAGGACACAGCATAATGCCTGCCAGCTGGGAGCGGGCTCTCGCCAGCACTTCCCTCTGCCTGCACTCCATCCCAGCCTCCAGCCTCCAGAGCTGTGTGAAATCGCTTGGCAAAGACAAGAGTGTATACTCATAGCAAGGCATCTGCATGGACATGCACATATATGTACATGTATGCCTACAAGTAAATTACCCTGGAATCTAATCTCTAATTTAAAACTCATTCTTCATGAATGAAAAGCCAGCTTATGGTTCTGAGGTTGTCACTAACCATCGTCCCCTTGTTACTTCTTGAGAATACATTTTCCTCTCCTCTCCTGACAAGGAGGATTGTGATTGGCCACGAGAAAGCCTGTCACATTCCCACACCTATGTCCACGTATCTTCACTGGCGTCGGTCCTCTCTCAGCTGCCCTGCCCCTGGGAACCGCCACCCATGGCTCCTTGACCGGGTCTGAGAGCATTAGCGTTCATTCTTCATTCACCTCATCCTTACCTTTTGTGATTGTTGGTCAACCCCGCTCGGCTTCCCCTGCCTCCTCCAGCGGGTCATCTTCAGAGCTGGTGGGGTGGGGCGGGGTGGGCAGGGTGGGCGCACTGAATGGGGCGGGGAGGGGTGGGCGCACTGGGTGCCTGCACCCTCTGTGCAGCTGACTTGCACGTCCCCACCGCACACAGCACAGTTGAAGGGTGTCCATCTGCATTACAGTGGCTGCTGCTCACCTGACCTAAAGAAATGCCCTCGTCCTTAACCCCAGCGAATGCTTAGCTGCTCTCACAGTTTCCTTCTCTGTGAGCACAGGAGGCATGGCCTCGGGTCCTGCTAAAATGCACCAATGGGAAATGCTGACATCAGTGCCGACGCTGGGCCTGCAGATGGAAGAGGTGGCTTAGCCTGGGCTCCTGGCAAGCGTGGAGGGAGTTGATCAGCCGCCACCCCGTCCTCACAACCAATAAGAGCTGAGCAGGCCGACAAGTCAACAACCCTCCTTAGATCTGTCAGGAGTGAGGTCACAGGACAAACCATGGCCCCTAAATTGGAGGGACAGACCAGAGGACACAGAGGGTCACAGGTCCTCAGAGCAGAAACTTCAGCGGGGACAGGGCCAGGGCAGGGCCGCTGACCTGGGGCCTCGGTGCAGACAAGTCTGGGGGACCCACAGTGTGTGAGGCTCACCTCCGGGGCTGACCAGGCTTCCCCGGTGAGGGCCAGAGGAAAGTGCCCAGCACTTGGGGCCCCAGCATGGGCAGATGTACCCCAATGCCTCACCAGGCAGGTGAAGGGAGAAGCAAATGCTATGGGTAGTGCTCCCTCCCTCCTTCGTCACTGCCCAGTGTCACTTCTGGGCCCCACCATCCAGTCTCGTCCCAGCCCAGCTCCCTCCCACCCACCAGTCCTGGCTGTTGTCTGATTGGTAAAGTGCATGGGGTATCTAACATGATTATTCCGGCTTTAACTTTATTTTGGGTTTTGCTCTGGGGTTTTCAGCAAATCAAACTGGAGTCAACTACCACAGCACGCCACCATTTCTTGAACACTGTCCACTGCAAGGAATCTGGTTTGTGAGGAGAAGTACTTCCCTGCACAGTAAATCAGTGAGCACATCCCCTCCGCAGCTGCCCTTTCGCAGGTACCCACCCTGCACAGCGCCCCCTGCTGGGGCCGGGAGGCAGTGCAGCCCTTTGTCCTCCGTGTCATCAGGCATCATCCATCACGCTCCGCCATCAGCTATCACCATGTCCGGGAGCTTGTCGCTGGGACTTATGTCCCAGGGTTTACATCCGTCTCTGAACGTGCCCCACTACATGTATCAGAAAAAAACTCCCTGTGAGAAGAAGGAGAGCAGAACAGGGCTTATTCCTGATTTTAAAACCATTTTTTAAGCATCTAACCTGTTAGAATGTTTCCTTCTGCGAGACTTCTGCATGGAGCCATCCTTGTCTGTAGTTACGCTGATAAGTGAAATCACTAACACGCACGCACTGCTTACATGTCCCGTAGAGCCTCGCAGAGCAGTTCCCCAGGGAGTCTGCACCCCGTCACCTCCTGAGCGGCAAGGCCGGGCTACACCCCTGGCCTCATCTATCCCATCGTCTGAGCTGCAGACCACGAGCCCTGTTGCCCGCCATCTTTGATGTGATTTCGTTTCATTATTAAATGGGGGCTTAGGTAACTAGAAAAAGGGGGTTTATGTCTTAGTTATTCATTTTGGTTTGGGTCCTTACAAATTAGGAAAAATCCTGCAGGTCGCAGGCCATACCCAGCCCATTGGACGCCTTCTGCTTGGTCTGAGAAACGCTGGAAAATCTTGAAACTACGAAATCGTATTTTAAATCAGAGGTTGGAGGTGAAACCTGGGTTCCTACCTCCCCTTGAAAGATCGGATGCCCCAGCCATGAGCCTGGGAAAGCGCCACTCACACAGCATCCTGGCGTTTCACAGCTGCACCCAGGGGAGGAGCGGATGGTGCAGGGTGTGACCACCGCTCGCTCTTCCCAGGAAGGAGGCCTGACTCTGCCGCTCTGCACGGTGTCTCTCTTTTCCCGACACGCAGAACCACACACATGGCCAGAGGCACGCGTGCGGTAGGTTTTAGAATGACCCCGTGACTGGGATCTCCACACTCAGATGATCAGGAACATTTGTTTTGAATTTTTTTAAAACTTTATTTAGGAAAACAGTATGGAGTTTCCTAAGAAATTAAAAATGAAGTTCCCATTTGACCCAGTGATCCCACTTCTAGGAATATAATCCAAGAAATCAGAAACACCAACCAGAAAGGATATATGCACCCCTATGTTCATAGTAGCACAATTTACCATAGCTAAGATTTGGAATCAGCCTAAGTGTCCATCAGCAGATGAGTGGATTAGAAAACTGTGGTACATCTACACGATGGAATACTATGCTGCTGTAAAAAAGAAGGAACTCTTACCATTTGCAACAGCATGGATGGACCTGGAGAGCATTGTGCTAAGTGAAATAAGCCAGCCAGGGCAATATAAATATGACATGATCTCACTCATGTGGAATATAATAAACAACATAAACTGATGAACAGTAATAGAGCCAGAGACAGAGAAGCATCAAACAGACTGTCAAACTTCAGAGGGAAGGTGGGGGTTTGGGGTACGAGATCAACCAAAGAACTTGCATGCATGCATATGAGCATGACCAATGGACATGAACAGGTGTCCAGCACCAACCATTATCCTGGATGCTCATCATTGCTTCATCTTTTGAACAGACTGAGTTACAGACTTGGGTCCTGTCCATGGAGACACTGGTTCACACCAAAAGGCCCTTGTACGTGGTCTGGTGAAAACGCCCAAGCTTAGAAAACACCCCTTGGTCCCTGTAGCCCATGACACTGTTCATCCTTTGGGTTTAGACGGATCATATATAAAATACTATCAAGTTTACCCTGGCCGTTTGGCTCAGTGGCTAGAGCATCAGCCTGCAGACTGAAAGGCCCCAGGTTTGATTCCAGTCAAGGGCACATACCCAGGTTGCAGGTTCAATCCCCAGTAGGAGGCAGCAGATCAATGATTCTCTCTCATCATTGATGTTTCTCTCTCTCTCTCTCTCTCTCTCTCTCTCTCTCTCTCTCTCTCTCTTCATTCCTCTCTGAAATAAATAAAAATATACTCGTATTTAAAACACTATCAAGTTTTATTGGCCCAATAATTGTGATGTGGCTGTATTGCCAATACTCACCTTCCTTGCCTTGGTAGCCTGGCCGGTCAGGGCACCAGAGTTACAGAGACGGATCAATGTTGACCATCTGTGTCCTTAGATGTTGGCACAGGACCACCTTTGAAGGCCCACATTTCCGGGACAGTTCCCACGGGCAGTATGTCTCCATGGACGCTTAGATGGGACAGAATGTCCGAGGGCAGGAGTTAGTGCCAGGCCTTAGGACCTGTATGACTATAGAACAAACACAGCACATGCAGAAAATATGTCCTCTTCAGATGCAGCTGCACCCGATTTAGGTGAAGAATGTGCCAATAAATTTGACAACAGTCATTTTAAATATGTCTTCAGGGATGATTTATTGAAGAAATGTCAGCATTGTCGCCTAGATGAAGTTTATCACTCACTTCCTTACGTTATTTTACTCTGTATTGTGCCTCCATCATTTGAGGAAGGTGAGTCATGGCGTAATAATTCAGAGCAAGATGATGGAGTGAGCTCCATGCCTCACACACGTAGGACGTATCCGCGTGTTAATCAGCACCATCTCCCATGAGCGGCACAGACACGCTGCGACCACACTGGTCCCATTAAGGCATCTTTAGGAAACGTGGCCAACAAGGGACATTGAGCATGTTTTCCCCACATGACGATTTAGAATAAAATACAAAGAACAGCAATTGTGCAAACAAAGCCAGACCCTTAAAGTCACCGGTGCCTGGGACCATGCCAGGGGAGTGGACAAGCGCCGCTCACCAGCCCACGGCCGGCCTGAGTGGCTCTGGGTCAGAGAAGGGTCTGGCTGTGAAATCAACCACATGCCTGACACTTCCGTGGGCATGGTGAATGCGGGCTGGTAACGGGGCTGGGAGCGCTGTTCACCCGTGAGCAGATGGTGGTCACACCCACATGAAAGCCCTTTGCTAATGACGCACATGCACACGCACACGCACACGCGCACATACACACTTCTCGCTGCCCGGAGGGCTGTCTGTCACGGGACCCCACGCAGACTTGCTCATCAGCAGGCTCTCTCTGCGCTGCTCCTCTCAAATGACACCCCCCCCCACACACACACACACACTACACCTGCATCACAGCTTCTGGGACAGAGGCTGGCGTGTCGGGAGGGGAAGCGAGCTGGAAGTTTCCATCAGCTGTCGCTGCCCGAGCTTCGCCTGACCCCGGCTGCGGGAGCCTTCGCTGGCGTGGCCCAGGACACACCACCCTCAGCCCCACAGCACTGGTGGCCCAAACTCAACCCGGAGGCAGCCCTTGGGATTTGGGCCGCCCTCAGGCTATCGTAAATTGTTAAGTCTTCGGTCCCACGCGAATAGATGACTGTCCGCACTTACAAATGAGAAAGCTGATGTGGGTAAAGACGGAGTAACTTGCCTAGAGTCAGGATGCACCCCTGGATGCTCCAGACGCCCGCCCCTTCCCTGGACCCCGTGCCGTATTCCAGGGCCACGGGAACGGAAGAAATAATGCTGCCCCAGCACCCAGCCACCACCATCACATGCAGCTCAGAGCAAAACAGTATTTTTTAAAAACATCCCAAAGACGATAGCATGAGCTGGAATTAAAGACATTTCTATAGGAAAAGTGCCTGTAAGGTTCTGATCAATTCATTGGTCGTGGGCTTTTCAAACTCTATTTCCAGGTAGTCCCTGTTTGCTGGTGCCCCGTGAGAGGGTAGGGGAGTCTGGCGAGGACTGCCCACTGGGCTGCCTTACAGGAAGATACCTTCATGTGTGATCGATACCACACACAGTCCTGAGCCGCAGATGCTCTGGCTGGCCTTCTGGCCTCGCCTGCCCGGAGAGCCCGTGGAGGCCATGTTTGGGCTCATTCTCATGCTCGCCCAGATCCCGTGGGGCTTAAAGAGATCAAGCCCTTGTGGCGGCCAGATTGTTGGCAATTAACGCTCCATTACTCACCCTCTGCTGGCTCAGGGGCTGGCAGGCTGGCAGGCTGGACGGCTCCCAGGCAGCAAGTGACGCAGTCAGCCAGCGGCCACGCTTTCCACTGCCAAACCTGCTGGTGACCCCCGAATAGAACACATGTGCTCTCCAGGAATGCCGTGTGGAAAAGCCCCTATGTCTGGCGTGCTTCATGCTCTGCTTTGTGGTTACGGATCAAAGGCCAGATGATTTTCACAAGCACGGTGTCGAGTGCCCCTTTTCAAGCCAAATGCTGACTGTAAGCCTTTCTGGGGCTGTTGGGAGATAGTCCTCCAGAGTCACCTGCATGTCTGTGTGTCATACAAACACAGGCATGTCCCTTCATTCTGGAACTAGAGGCCCAGTGCATGAAATTCGTGCACACGGTGGGGGTGGGGGTGGGGGTGGGGGTGTCCCTCAGCCCAGCCTGTGCCCTCTCAAAGTTTGGGAGCCCCACAATTGATTGCCCCAAAGAAGTAGGCCCCTTCCACCCGGCCAGGGCTCTGCAATGGCTCACCCCACAGAGGGAGGCCCCATTGGTGGCCTGGGCCTCCCTCTTTTGGGGTGATCATGGAGCCCCCCAATCGATTATCCCACTGGCCAGTGGCCTTGGCCTCCCTCTGCAGAGCAATCATGGTCAGGCCCCCAACCAATTGCATCGCACCTGCCTTGGCCTGGTGCCAGTGGGTGTCATAGTGTAGTCATCCAGATGGTCTTTCTGCTGTTTGGTCATTTTGCATATTACGCTTTTATTATTATAGATTATTATTATAGATACCCAAGTAGCCTTGGAGGAGAGAAAAGGAGTCCCCTCAGAGGAACGGTGGGTTTGATTATCATGAAAGCAACGTCTCCCTCTAGAGCTCAGGCAGGCCGACCTACTGCCCGCTATAAAAGAGTGGGGTTCCCAAAGCTCAGGGCACATCTTTTCTAACACAACATGTAGGTGTCACCTGGCCCTCTTTCTGTTGTCCCCTAGGACTTGGGGTCAGGAGTGGATGCAAAAATGATGACACTGGCCATTGCTACAAGCAACAAACTGTTTTTTTGTGTCTGATCCAGGAGTCTTGAGTCTTCTGCCAGCAACTGTGACACCAGCAGGCCGGTTTGTTACCTTGTAAGTAGGGGGGAATTTCAGACCCTTCAATGGTTTTGACAGGTAGCTTTCAGTGCTTAGCATTTCATAAAGGAACAGGTGTTATATGTGTGAATGTGTGAGTATATACATATTATTTATCTATTTACTTACCTCTATGTGTGTATGGGTAACAAATAGATATTGTTATGAATAAAGGCGCAGGTGAAAGTACTGTTTTGCCATTGTACCATGACAACTGTACCTTCATCACTTGAACCAAAAGTGCCTACTTTAATATGAGCTACTAATAAAGGCAGAACTCAGAATCACACTCCATTATTTTAAAAATTCACTTGCCTTCTATAGGCACACTCATCACTAATTATCATGGTAATTACTAGTTGTTGAGCTTCAAAGAAGAGGAAACTATAGACCTTTTTGCTCAAAATGACAAAGCAAATAAATGCTCCTTTAATTGTGTGGTAGCTAACTATAATTTCAAGTCTTGGAATACTTTTACTTATCTTAAAAATGATGTGGTGTTTTGGGGTGCATAATGATAATAATAAATATAATAATAATCCTATATAATAAAAGGCTAATATGCTAATCAACCGAACAGTGGAACAACCAGTTGCTATGATGCACACTGACCACCAGGGGGCAGATGCTCAATGCAGGAGCTGCCCTTGGTGGTCAGTGCACTCCCATGGGGGGAGAATCTGGGCTCACGGCTGATGAACGCAGTGGTGGTGGCAGGAACCTCTCCTGCCTCCACAGCAGCATTAAGGGTGTCCGACTGACGGCTTAGGCCCGCACAGGGAGTGGGCCTAAGCCATTATTCAGACATCCCCCGAGGGCTCCTGGACGGTGAGAGGGTGCAGGCCGGGCTGAGGACCCCCCCCCCCCGCACCAGGCCTCTAGTAATAAATATAATATTGGCTTCAGAAAACTTTGAAACCTCAAAAGGAGTTTTGTGGGATAAAGTCATGGCATACAGAGTGATGATCATGAAGGACCACATCTGCTCCCATCCTTCCCAACACCTGAGCCCTCTCTATAACATCATGATTGGAGACAGTCACTCCACCATCATCTCTAGAAAGAGACAAGCCATCTCTTTGAACACCTTGCTCAAGTTTCTGACAGGCCAAAGTCCTTTGAACCCTTTATAATAATAAAGGAATATCTGTGTCTCTGAATTTCACATCCGATTCTGCTTCTGAACCAAATTTCTAACACAGATTCCACCAGTAGAGGTGACGTTTCCCAGCTTGTGAAATCCATCTGGCACTTTAAACCTCAGTTTCCTCATCTGTACAATGGGCACAGTCATGCCCAGTTCCCTGTCTGCTGTGAGGGTAATGTGAGCTTTAGCCCCTAGAAGTGCCCAGAACACAGACTCCGCTCTTCCTCACCAGCAGTTTATGGCCTGCTCACAGGCAATGGCATTGCCATCTCCTGGGGATGATGTTGGGGGGTGGGGAGTCCAATGCCCACACTACCCACATGCACCTCCCTCCATTCCTACATCACATCCAGCCACGTTCCCGTGAACACAGTCCTGGGTTGAAATTCCCATGGTTACAGTTCAGGGCTTGGTTTTGTTTGGAATATAGTGTGTGGGTTCTGCATGGAAAACGGGGTCTTCTCTCCTCTTAGACGAGTTACTGAGTGAAAGGTAGGTCCTCCACCATGAAGACCTGTTCAACCTGACGGGGACTCCTATGCAGCTCCTTGGGGTCCAGAACTGAACAAAGGAAAACACGTGGAATTACAGTCAGCTCCCAGCATTCCTGGAAATAAGATCACCTTAGAGAAAGATGCCTCAGTACTTAGAATCTCAACAGTTCTTCCTACTTGGCTGCACTTTATTTTGAATATGAGAGAAATTTTCACATTTGAATGTGTCCTCAACCTCTTAAATATTTTGAATAGGCGTACTCAATAAATAGCTTTTTATTCATAAAGCATATACATATCCTACCATATTAATGTATTATCTATACTAATAAAAGGGTAATATGCTAATTAGAATGGACATCTTCCGGACGTCCTTCCAGACAAAGCCACGGTGGTGGGGCCAAGGCAGAGGTGGTTAGGGGTGATCAGGCAGGCAGGCAGGCGAGTGGTTAGGAGCCAGCAGTCCCAGATTGAGAGAGGGATATCCAACTGCCGGTTTAGGCTTGATCCCACAGGGCCTAAACCAGCAGTCGGACATCCCCTGAGGGGTTCTGCATTGGAAAGGGTGCAGGCCAGGCTGAGGGATCCCCCGCCCCATGTACAAATTTTGTGCACCAGGCCTCTAGTATACATTATAAAAAATACAAACTGAATCCTAAGGAGAGGAGTTAAATTGAAAGACAGCATTTCAGCTTTAATCAGCTTTAGTTAACGAGAGTAAATTTAAGTACTGACACAAATGATCTCTGATGAGTTCAAACTGCTGCAGCCACTGTCCCAGGAGCCTGATTAGATCATCATTGCTCTTCTGGGACATGAGAGACAGCGATGGGGGTGGGGGTGGAGGGGTGCGTTCGCATTGCTGTTTCCTGCCGGCTGTCTTCCCTTGCATTATTGGATTATTGCTAATGCACTATGTATATGTAGATTTTTTTAAATATGTATTGATTTCAGAGAGGAAGGTAGAGGGAGAGATAGATACATCAATGATGAGAGAAAATCGTTGATTGGCTGCCTCCTGCATGCCCCACACTAGAGATCGAGCCCGCAACCCAGGCATGTGCCCTGACTGGGAATTGAACCATGACCTCCTGGTTCTTAGGTTGATGCTGAACCATGCTGGCCGGGGTATTTGTAGAGATGTTTTAAGCCACATGTTTGTTTTGTGAGGTGCCATGATGGAAACGAGATAACAGTCCGTCCGTTCGTGTGACCTTGCCTGGGACGTGCTGACACGCTGTGTGTGAGGGCACACGTGGATCTCCTTGCCTCATGGGAGTCTCATCTCACTCACTTTCCTAGACCTGCGGCCTCTGATGTGTGGACTAAGCAAGGAGCCCAGTGTCAACCTCTGCACTGAGAAATGTCAGCTTCTTCCCCTTCACATGAGGGAGGCACTACCCACAGCATGGCAGTGTCACCCACCACCCTGGTGGCCGTGCTTCCCACGTGAGTGCTCGCTCTGGACAGGCACAGGATGGCTGCCCTTCTCAGGTGGGAACTTGGAGGTGTCACCCTTTAGAAGAAGAAGAATGCTCGTACCAGTGTGCCACAGGGGCTGCATCTGAAATTTGGGGGGGGGGCTGCACGTCTCAGCCACAGAGCCAGTGGGGGCCTCACCCGCCACACTTCACCAGCACACACAGCTGAGACACTGAGGCGAACATTAACCTCCCAGGACCCGCCTGAGTGACGAGGCCGGCCGTCTACCTGCCCAGCGCACTGCAGGTGAGTGAGCCCTCTCATCTTTCACCTGGGACTGTGCTCCCATCCAGGGGACACGCTGCGCATTGAGAGGCGAAGAAATGGATGGCGGCTTGGCTCCTGCTGAGGGACTTGCCCCAGAAACTCTGACTCTGCCAAGTGCACAATTGATTGCGCGCATTAACTCAGCAGGAGCGAAGCGAAAACAAGCAGGGTCCCCGGGGCTGCAGCTCCAGATTGTCCTGCCGAGGGTCCCCTCCATCACTGTCGCTGTGCTGCCAGCTGTGATGTGATGGATGGGAGGGGCCCCCGCCTCTGGGGCCCGATGCCACCCACCCCTCTCCTTCCCCAGCTGCTTTGCCCCAAGTGTCAGCCAGCAAGGTCCTCGTTGGAGCTGGGGAATGTCCAACCCCCACTCCGGGGTCGGAGAGAAACACGGACGATGGTAGAAACAATTACACAAAGCAAGTGGCAAAGCGGTGAGTTAGTAAAAGCCACGCTGGGAAGCAGGCCAGAGGGAGGCGGAATTCATTCAGGTCTCTCCGGAGCATGCGGGATGCAAAGTCCCGCTGGCTGGGAGGGATTTCGTAAATGTTGGGGGTGCCCCCACCCCCACCCCCAGTCAGCAGCACGCAGACTGCCTTCACTTCACAGGGACTGGCCGGCGCGGGGCCAGCAGTGTCCCCACATTAGGGAAATGAAGACGAGGCACAGGGAGGACGGGAGCCTCTTAGAATGGAAACTTTCTACTTAAAATCTTTTTAAAAAATGACAATGGCACATTGCCCAGCAGACGAGGTGTGGGGGACTGTCCATCACAGGGTTTACGAAGCTTTTAGTCGCTTAATACTCTTAACACCGTCCATCAAACATTTCCACAAATAAAATCCCTCTAAGCCCCCTAAATCCTGTTGGAAAATGAAAGGTTTATTTAAAAATAAAATAAAATCCCGGCTGGTGTAGCTCAGTGGTTGAGCGTTGACCTGTGAACCAGGAGGTCAGGGTTCAATTCCCCATCAGGGCACATGCCTGGGTTGCAGGGCGTGCAGGAGGCAGCCGGTCCAAGATTCTCTCTCCTCATTGATGTTGTTTTATTTTTTGTTTGTTTGTTTGCTTTAATATATTTTATTGATTTTTTACAGAGAGGAAGAGATAGAGATAGAGAGTTAGAAACATCGATCAGCTGCTTCCTGCACACTCCCCACTGGGGATGTGCCCACAACCAAGGTACATGCCCTTGACCAGAATCAAACCTGGGATCCTTCAGTCCGCAGGCCAACACTCTATCCACTGAGCCAAACTGGCCAGAGCTCATCATTGATGTTTGATGTTTCTCTCTCTCTCTCTCTTTCTCTCTCTCTCTCTTTCTCTCTCTCTCTCTCCCTTTCTCTCTGAAATCAATAAAAATATATTTTTAAAAAAGAAATCCCTTTAACAACAAAAAATAAAAGACGTTATGCTGTGTGGCCCTGGATCCACGTTTCCTGTTGTCCACGAGAATGTCCAGAACCCGTGGACCCTTCATGCTGCGGAGCCTCTGGGCTTTGCCAGGTGGTGGTGGTGTTTTCAGAACAGTGGTGCCAAACGGTGTAACAGCCGGGCCACCCAACCACAAAACTCGTTTCTCGGGCCTTTTGTGCATCTTGTTTGATCGAATCTGGTGGTGCCGAAAGGCACAGCACAGTGGCGTGTAGGCCGGAGAGTCTTCAGGCTGGTGAAGAAGGAAATAGAATAGTCGTGTTACCATGCAGGCTGATGCCTTGCTGCTCCGGGGACCCGGGCTGTGAACCCGCTGAGGCAGGTGGGTGCCGCTGCCCCACCGCCTACAGGAGGCGGCTCACGAATTGCACCGACTGCCGGCTGGGGCTGAGGACAAACTCGGACAATTTGTGTGCCGACTAATTACAATGAAAACCTGGCAAACCCCCGGTTGCTCTGAAACGCGCTGCCTTTAGGTGGGAGAGAGAGGAGCGTCTGCCGCAGACAGAGGCGGGTTCTGCTGCGGGGACCATCACTCCTCTGGCAGCTGCTGTGTCTCAGGAAGGAGGGTGCGGGATCCCCAAAGTTAGCTTCAGTTCCCAGAGCAAAGCAGAGCCCTGGGAATGAGTGGGGTCGGAAACCCTCACCGTCCTCCGCAGCCTCTAAGAGCTTCCAGGCAAAGGGGAAGGGGCAGGGCCAGTGCTGAGGCCAGAAAGCAGCCCTTGCTGGGGCCTGTCAGTCACTCCTGCACCTGCCACTCTTCCTCCTATTGGGGCCTCAGTCCACTGGGTACCTCCGTTAAGTCGTTCTGCAGAGCGTTCTGCATGCTGAAGTCCCAGGAACATCTCCTACTCAGGCCTGATCGTTTATCTCGTGTTGCTCTTTGTTCGGGAGCCTTCCAAGACTTGCTCACCGTTTCTCAGGATCATATTGAAGGTGGCAGAGCTGGTCACAGCCTTCCAGTCCCAGCAACGCACATCTGGGTGAGGGGCTCTGAGCTGTCCACTCACCTGACTCTACAGGTCATCCAGGTCCCAGGACCCCTCGATGGAAAGACAGCTCTCTCCATCGACTGCCTTGCTCCCTATCAGCACCCCGTTGCCCCATGTCCGTGCCGTCCTGCTCTCTGTGTAACCCTGATGTCCGCACTGCTGGCTGGGGCAGCGTAACCGGTGGCAGGCAGCGTGGGTCCTCATTTATTCCTTTCCTAATGGCTCAGCTGTGCTCGGTCATTCGCATTCCCATGTGAATTTCAAAATCCTCTTCTTGATTTCCAAACAAGCCACAAAGCCTGTTGAAACTTCTGCCTGGAGACATCAGTTTGGGGAGAGTTAGCAGTTTAGCGATATTGAGCCTTCCCACCCATGAGCGGCATTTCAGTAATTTCGTCGTTTTCAGATCTTACGCATCTTTTATTAGATTTACCCCAAAGCATTTTGTGTTTCTGATGCTGTTCTACATGATTTTGCTTTGTTTTCTTCCAGTTTCTGATTCATTCCTAGCACTTGGAAATGGAGTTGACTTTTATAACTGTCTGTGTCCTGCGCTTCTTAATGAGCTGCTCTCCGCCGATGCCTCACTCTGCCCAGATGGCCGTGCTGCCTGCGAGCCGCTGGCAGAGTCTGTGGGGCTGCAAAGTGGTGAGAGCGGCTGGCCCCTGCTGAGCTCAGGGAAGCCCTGTCCTCTGCTCCCAGGCGGTGCTGGCTGCTGGCTTGTGCTTATGGCTCCATCAGTGGAGAAAGCCGCTTCCTGTTCCTGGTTTGCCAAGGATTTTACCTGAGCCTGAAGCAGCATTTTGTCAAACGCTCTGTCTGTGCCTGTGAAGATGATTATCTCATTGTATTTTTTTACTTTGTAACACGTTCCACCACCCATGTTAGAAAGCTGTATGTTCCGAATGAAGGTCCCCAGGTGTGCGGGGTCCGAGGAGGGGCCAGGCCCAGGGACCGTGGTTTCTGGCCTGGCCTGGGAGAGATGGTGACGAGACCCGAGTGTGATGTGGCACCTGTGGGGCTGAAGGTCTGGACTCCTGTCCCCGCCCCGTGTCAGCAGGACACTGTCTGCACTCCTCACGCCGACCGTGCCGCCCTGGCTGCGGACCTCCCCCCGAACCTCGGCACAGCACCTGGGTCTGCCCCCGTCAGCACGTCTGTGAGGCCACGTCCTCCGGTCTGTGCGGGCTCCTGGCTCGGCCGTCTGTCCACAGTCACACCTCCCTCAGGCTACTTCCCACCGGCACTGCAGCAGGGTGGGCTCGGGATGGCACGGCGTCCCCCTGGGGACCTCTCTGCGTCATCCCTCTGTCCCCCTCCGTGGCGACCTCCTGTGGTCAGTCGGCTGTTGTGCCCCCCACTCCCCCTCCCACTGAGGGTAGCTGCGCTGTACCAGCCGCACCAGGCACATGGGTCACCTTGACACCGGGAGGCCTTCAGGTTTGGTGGCATTTAGAAATCTCCACCACAGCCTCTTCCACCACTGACTAACCTAGGTCTGTGTTGATAGTTTTATACTTTGCTCGTCTGCACTCAGGTCTGAACACATGTAGTGAAGTCACACGTGCACTAACGCTCGGGACCAGAGGAGACGGGACTGGCTCAGCTCCCATTTCCAGCAGCCATGTCGTTGGCACATCGAGGCTGGTAGAGGAAGGGAGGGGGAGGGGTACCCACGGGCACCCATGGCACAACTAAATGCCACCTGCTGATGGGCAGCGACCACAGCTGCGGTCCCACAGTCCCAGTGTGACAGGCAGAACCTCCGGGGCCACCCACCTGGGGTTCCTCGCCCCCAAACAGCCCATCACACTTGAAAGTACCTTTTAGATTCATTCACACAAACTAGTTATTGTTTAAAAACTATAAAACGGCCAAAACCGGTTTGCCTCAGTGGATAGAGCGTCGGCCTGCAGACTGAAGGGTCCCGGGTTCGATTCCGGTCAAGGGTATGTACCTGGGTTGCGGGCACATCCCCAGTGGGGGGTGTGCAGGAGGCAGCTGGTCGATGTTTCTCTCTCATCAATGTTTCTGTCTCTCTATCTCTCTCCCTTCCTCTCTGTAAAAAATCAATAAAATATATTTTAAAAAATAAAATAAATAAATAAAAACTATAAAACGTGCCCAGTGAAGAGCACAGAAGTTTGTGGCACGCGATGCTCGAGGTGTGGCTCCATGGGGAGCCCTGGACGAGGCCACGAGGCCGTCCCCGACACGGGGACGAGCGGCTGCGGTGGCCCAGCTCGCCTGCAAGACGGGGCCTGGGGCAGCGGCTCTGGAACCTGTTGTGTGCGTCTCTGTGGCATCTCAACATGAGAAGCCTGAGTCCTGGGCCCCTTCTCGTTGCAGCTAATGCTACACTCAGTAAAAGCAGGCGCTTCAGTAAGTGGGAGCTTCTTAGGGGAACAGCTGGCCCTTTAAACCTCACGAGGCACATCCTCTCATCCCCTCGCCTAGCTGTGAGGCCCGCTGCAGGCAGCACACGGAAAGGACAGTAATAGATGCTGAGTTTGGGTCATGGGAGTCGTTTTAAAAGACGTGTTTAAGCTCTTGGTTCTCTGGAATTCAGCAAGTGTAATTCATATTGAGACCATTACAATTGTTCCAGGAATAAGAACCTAAGGATAAGGTTAGTGTTACTGAAAACTCGCTTAGGATAATTCTGTATAAAGCTTTCCAAGTGTATGAATATGCGTGCACATACACACATGCTCACACTCAAATGCATACACACTCACACGCACACACACTCACATGCACACAAAATACATGCACTCATATGCGCATGCATGCACACACATGCACATATACACTCACATGCACACACTCAACTCACATGCACACACATTCACTCATGCACTCACATGTACACTCACAACTCATGCACATACACTCACACTCATGTGCACACACTCACATATGCTCACATGCACATACACACCCTCACACCCTCACATGCACATGCACATACTCACATGCACACACACGCACACACACATGCTAGAAGACATAGTTCTGGGTATAGAACAATTGTGGGCTCACTTTATCCTAGACACTGGCCTGTGGGGAGCGCTTTGGAAAATGCACAGTAATGTGATTTGTGCCTGTGCTGCCTCTCGGCATTGGCAAGGCGACCGTATTGTACCTAGTGCTGCCTCACTCCACACAAAACATGTGTCTTCAAGCAGGTGCAGTTATTATTCCTCATAATTCCGTGGTTTCTCTGAGGTGGTTCTGCTGCTACATGTGGGTGGGCTCAGCCACAGGACCATAGTCCAGCTGGGCAGCAAGCAGGTGGCCCCGGGTAGACAGTTGGGTGTCTGCGTGTCTCTTCCTCTCAAGGAGGCTGGACTCTCCTAATGACGGTGCTGGCATTCCCAGAGGCCGGATATAAGATTCAAGTGATTTCACACCTGCTGCTGACCCACAGCCCAAAGCAAGTCACACAGGAAGCCCACATCACACAGGAAGCCCACGTCAGTGTGGGGTGCGATGGTCCAGCCGGACCAGGCTGCTGCGCTGGGTGACCTCCTCACTCCCTGGCTGCTGGGCAGGGCCTGGTGGGTGGGACCCACAGCTGTGATCTGCTGCCTGGGTGAGGGAGGTTCCCTCAGTGCTGCATGGCCCTCATCCAACCCGGGAGGGTCATGGAGCAGATGCTAAGGTCTCCCAGAGAAGAGGCACTGCCCCATGCAGAGCACCGGCCGGCCTCAGTCTCAGCCCTGATGTCCGCGGGCCAGTTCCTACAGCAAATCTCACACCACCATCTGTCTGTCCACCGAGGGGCCCAGTCGGACACCGTGGGGACCACACTCTGACGGGGGAGAAGGTGAGTTCCCAACCGTCAGCTGTGGGGCAGCCCTGATCCCCACAGGGAAGGTCAGGGGAGGGCTGCCTATGTTTCGATAATCAAATAGATTTAGGACAGTCACAGCAGTGACTGGTTAACATCCACATAATTTGATTTCTCAGAATCCCTACTTACTGAATATAATCCTATATAATAAAAGGCTAACATGCAAATTGTCCCCTTGACTGGGAGTTCGACCAGGGGACAGGGCTGGCCAGCCAATTGCCCGAGGCCCCTCTCCACGGCCCGCCTGGCCCAATCAGCCCTAATCAGGGTAGGCCAGCCAGACCCCACTCGTGCACAAATTCATGCACTGAGCCCCTAGTACTCCGTAAGACTCATCCGTGTGCCACGTGACACCCAAGTTCCAGGAGCCATCACGTGTGGCATCACACCCCCTCTGCATGCTGCTAGTTCCCACTGAGCAGGAACTCGTCTGCCTCCATTTGAGGAAGCTAATTTCGGACCATCCGAGGCACTTCGGCTTCCCAGACACCAATACCTACTTCAGGAAGGAAAAAGCGTAGAGGAGGAAGCCCAGCACCTCCGTTTGCGGGTCGCTTTATCAGGTTAAAGAATGAGTGCAGGATGTGCTGTCCCACAATCAAACCCCAGGAGCAGGGGGTGTGTGCGTTCAGATCCCTCAGCTGTACTGGTGACCTGGTCCCCAAGCCTCTGGAACACGCCTTAGGGAATCTCCTTTGCTGTGTGTGGGTTGTGGGTCAGCGAGAACCATCCCATACAAAGGGGGCTTGGATTACATCCAGCGTCAGGCTTTGGTCAGACTTACATGTTGGTGCTGATGCCATTCGTATGCTAGGGGTAAAGGATATATTCCTCGCCCTGACTGGTTTGGCTCAGTGGATATAGCATCGGCCTGTGGACTGAGTGGTCCCGGGTTTCATTCTGGTCAAGGGCACGTACTGGTTGCGGGCACACCCCCGGTGGGGGGTGTGCAGGAGGCAGCTGATCGATGTTTCTCTCTCTCATTGATGTTTCTAGCTCTCTATCACTCTCCATTCCTCTCTGTGAAAAATCAGTGGAATGTATTTTCAAAAAAAAGGACATATTCCTCTCCGAGCACAGACCCCCCTACCAGCCGCCAGCCGGCCACACGGAAGCCGAGGAGTCAAGGGGGCAGGGCAGTCATCCCCACAGACTGAAAACTCCTACCCCAGCTTGTTTATTAAAAACACACTGAAAGCTGACATATACCCAACAGTTCTCAGAGAAACCAGGGGAGAAAAACAGATCCGCCCTTTAAACACGTAAAAGATGTCAGACAGAATGAGCTGGAAGGCCAGGGCATCGGCTGCTGTTCTCCAAGACACGCCTGAGAAATGAAGGGATGGGAGGCGCTGGAGCCACGGTGAGCTGGAATCTCTCATTTCTAGACTATTTAGCAGCGGCAGGCGGACTTTTAGGGGCTGCCGATGTCATTAACTTCTGGTCAGTCTACCGTGTTTCTTGCAAGAAACGGTGGTATTTTGCACGAACTCCTTCACGTTAATTTAGATGATCAAGTTTCAGTGATCTTATTCCTTTCTCCATCTCCAACATCTACACGATCAACATTTCTTAAAATCTTAGATCAGTTTTCTCCTGCTGCGTATTATGCGCAGCCGAGGAACAAAAGTTTATTCTAACTGCCTCAATGTTTGCAGAATTAGGACGTGAAACATGCTGTCCAACAGTGAGGTAGCGTCTTTAGTAAGGAATATAAACATTTGCTTTACAGCATCGTGCTAAGCATTTTTCTCAGGGAAGGAAATAAAGTTGGACCCGTTGTAGTAGAAGAAAGCTGTTGCATTCTGTCCCGTTCATGGCCGAGGAATCCAGGATGCTGACAGGGCCCAGGCTGAAGGCTCCTGAGCGAGCTTTCACACTGTCACACAGCCCATCAACAAACGGTGATGACATCGTGTTGAACCCAAGGCGGTCCAGGCAGTGAGGCCGGCTGCAGGGGATGGCGCCCCGCCGCTCGGAGATGGGTGCTGGATGAGTGAATGCAGGGTGTGCGATCCCGCACGGGGAGGACATGAGGATGGCGAGGATTCTCCTTTCTGTAACAGGGACACCTCTCAAGATCGAAGCGCCACCAAGATGCTGAAATACAACTTTAAAAAACAAGAACACCTAAAACCTAAGCATGACTTCTATCCCCCCTGAATTTGGGACCCTCAGGACGTTCTTGCTCAGATGCACATTTCCTCCGACCTACTTATCTCCACATATTCACAGCCATAAGACGAATTTCCCAAGTAACACATCAGCGAAGGGAAAATGAGTCTTTCCAGTGCCTGTCCTCCCTCCCTTCCTCCTTCCCTCCCTTTTTTCCCTCCCTCCCTCTTTTCCTTCCTCCCTCCCTGCTCTGGGAGAGGGGGCAGTGCAACAATGTAACACACCAAAGAGGCCGCAGGGCCTTCTGGGACCCATGCTCACACTCAGCAGTGAGACCACTGCGATAGGAAGAGTCTGGAGCAAAGTAATGGACTTGCATGTGTGAGCTTCGCATAAAATGATGCTCTCTAGACACACACCCATGCACACACACATGCACGCACACACACGTGACATAGATGTTTCTTAAAAGCAGCATGTGAACTATCCTGTGCAACCCCAAGAAGGAATCCCCAATGCATATGCTTATGCTGCAACTGCCAGTCATGATTAATCTATAAAGTGCTCTCGCTAGCGAACAACTGAAAATCGGGGGATGAGGAGGAAGAGGGGAAGGGGAGGAGGAAGAGGGGAGGGGGAAGGAGGGGGAGGAAAGAAAAATAAATAAGCCAGTGACTATGAAACAGACAGAATTGAACATCCACAAAGACCTTGAGTGCCCATAGTCAAAGCTAATAATTAAAGAAGGACACGGGCCCCACCGTAGTACTGAATCCCTCTTGGAATCACTGAGCTCTGACTCCATGGGACCTGCGTCTGTCCCTTACCTGCGAAAGGAAGGGAGCAGGGAAGAGGAGAAGGTTTCTTCAACGCGGCTCCCTTCCTGCCGCTCGCCTGCAGGCTTCTCCTCGACGCCCATCGATGCTCTTAATGCCCATCGGACCCGCAGAAGGGCCATGCGCCATGTGCGCTGTTGCTAAGGGCTGTAGGAGCCACAGGGCCCAGTGCTAACAGATCGAAATGCTTCTCAATAGGGTGCTTTGGAGGAACGGGGACCGCACCCAATTCTCAGGGTCGGGCTGGTTTCAGAGCCTCGAACAGGCAGGAGGCAGGTCAGGCCACAGCTTTGTCTGCCGTGTCCTCCAGGACACAACCTCCAGCCTGGGAAGGCCCAGCACCTCTTCCCGCTCACGTGACTCGTGGTTTCAGGGGTGGCCTCCCCAGCGGCCCCGACGGGAGGTGCTGCGATCACACCACCCCGTATCTGGCTTCCTTCCTCGCCTCATGTTCCCCACATCTTGGGGCGGGGAGCACCCGCGGGAGAAGGCAGCACCCCAGCCTCGGGCAGACGTTCTCTGACGCACCCCGCCAGCCGCACAGCTGTCCCTTTATGTGCGGCGATGGGAGCGCAGCCGTGGGCGCCCGAAAACACAGGATCTAAAAATACGCCGTTCAAACAAACGAAAGGAGAAACGAGACCAAGTCCGTCCTTGTGAAATAGTCTATAATTTCAGATACAAAATGCTGCAGAGCCACCCTTCGACAGCTAAATGAGACTCTGGGAATTTACATGTTTTAAAGTTATCTCCGGCGAGCTCCAAATTTCGTATTTTACAGAGCTGAAGTGTCTACATGGAGTCTTTTTTTTCCTTCAAAACTGAAACTGAGCATGAATATAATTCTAAAATGAGATTATTGACTATAAAGCATTGTGTGTTCAGGTAACCTTCCTAAATTGTTAGAACCAAGTAACTTCTCAGAATGACACTTCTTCTCTATGGCGCGGCTCCAACTAGATTGGTTCAGAATTTGGGCTTCATTTTAATTTGTTTCTGGTTTTGGATTCCTCTATAGTATATGCTCCTTGAAACCACTATCACATTTTCTCATCTCTTCTCCCCAAACGAACTGTGCATTCTGTGCTGCTCTCAGCTATTTCACTGAAATGGAACCTAAAGGGAGAAACACACTTCTGGCTCCAAGTTCCCTTCAGCATCCATGACCGTGTCAATCCTGTGGATTCCTAGTATCACAGGAAGGTCGAAGGTAAGGCAAACGTGTTTGAGAATCGCTACGGCCAGGCTTCCGAGAAGTGTCCTTTCCCAGACAGAATGTCTCTGCTCTGAGGACTCAGATCCGGAATAGCCTCGGGCTGTGGAGCGGGAGGGCGGGCTCGGTCCCCGTCGGACACTGCCCCTCATTGCCCGCCGCCGCGGTGGGCCACCCTCCTGCTTCCCTGTTCGGTACGTCCGCTTGTGTGTTGCTCACTTCAGGAGGTCCCCACCTGGTGACCGTGTCACTGCTATGGTCGCTCCTGTGCAGATCTTATCACAGTGAGTGCCTGCCGTCTGCGTGACGGGAGCAGTCACGTCTCCTCAGAATTGCTGAAAATGAGCAGCAGTGCCGTGGGGGTGTGAGCGCTCAGCTACCTCTTTATTTTAAACTGACCTGCGGCCGCGAAGTGTCGCATAAGAGCAACACCTGCTCCATTTCACAGGCCCTGGTAACAGCGAGTCCCATGGGCCATCGTGTGGAGATGTGGGACCTTGCCCGCATCCTGTCCACAGTGAGGAGTCTGGAGAATCTAAATTTCCTTATGGCTACGTTAGCAATAACCAGAGGCAATAACACACACACACACACACACACACACACACACACGCACACATATGCACACGCACACAACGCACATACACAAAGAGCATAATAGAAAGGCCTACAGTGTGCATGTGAATAACCTTCATCAGCGAGATGGCCAAGACTCTCTTTCCATTTTTATAGAAACAGAGCACAAGTCTATTGTGTAAGGCTACAAAGTTGTCTTTTTTTTCCATTTGCACCACTTCTTGGTAGAGTAGGATTGCTTTCTTGTTGCAGGTGCGTCTACAGACTCTACAGGTCGGCACAAAGGGCTGTGAGGCCAGTGCGTGCCGCTGGCTGCCGCTGCCACGCTAACGGGGAGAGCTGGGCTCCGCCAGGCCCCCTCCGCGGCCCCACCATCAGCTGTCGGCCTCGCCGTGGATGTTGTCCATGTGCACCTTGAGGTAGTCGTTCCGCGTGAACTTCTTGTGGCAGAACTGGCACTCCGCCAGCGGGCGGTTGGGGTTGTGCGTCATCTTGTGTCGGATCAGCATTTTCTTCAGGCTGAACGCCAGGTCGCACACCTAGGAGAGACCGAAAGGTACCAATGACCCCGCTCCCAAACACCTGCAGGCACGCAGGCCATCTGTACAGGGACACGGTGCCCACATGCACCACAGGCCACACGGCTCCTGGAGTGAATGGCAGTTAATGTCTGGCATAGGGGGATTAAACAATTCCAGTTTCCAAGAGTTTCTGCACTTCACGTGTGTCCTCTGCACGCTGACCTCCCTCCCTCCCCACTGCTGCTGCATCCAATCGTCTCTAAGGAACAACTGAAAACAATTAATTTCTCGCCAGAATGGACGTATCGACAATTTCCTATTAAACCTCCTTAAACAAAATGCCTTGAGGCCGAAACTGCATAAATGGCACACTCATGCATACACATGCACTCAGACACATACACACCCACACACATGTACTCAGACACACATGCATGCTCATGCACACACAGGTGAATTGATACACATGCCCACTCATGCATATACATGCACTCATACACACAGGCACACAAGGCACTCAGACACACATGCACACACATGCACTCAGACACATATGCATGCTCATGCATATACAGATGCATTGACACACATGCCCACTCATGCATATACATGCACTCCGATACACAGGCACACATTCACTGATACACACATGCATATGCACTCAGGCACACATGCACACTCGTGCACACACATAGATGTATGCACTCACACAGACACACATGCACTCACACACACTGAGGCACACGCACGCGGAGGACCGGGACAGGAAGGAGAAGGTGGACTCACATCGCACTGAAAGGGCTTCTCCCCGGTGTGCGTCCTCCGGTGCTCGTCCAGGCCCCGCTTCTGGCTGAAGGCCTTGCTGCAGTCCGAGCACTTGTAGGGCTTCTCCTGCAGGAGGAAGAGCCATGAGTCCCAGGGCCAGTGCCCCAGGGGGAGAAGGGAGATTCTGCAGCAAGTTCAAGGCCCCAGCAGTGACTTTCACAGCCTGGAAGCTTGCCAGGTGGGCCCGGCCCCACATCGGACACCCGCCCACGTGTCGCAGGAAGCTGCGCCTGGCACAGCCGCACTGAGTGCCGCCAACATCCCCCGCTCAGCCAGCGGCCTGGGCTCCTGAGGCCTTGGAGCCGTCCTCTGGGCAGGTGTCGGGGTTTGGGCCGCACCTGTGACTTTCCAGGATCCACCAGAGCCCCAGTGACTGAGCATGCCTGGCCCTGGGGTGACAATGACACTGACTGACCAACCAGAGCCGCCGTGGTCTCTCTCGGATGAGTGGTGCCAGTTCACCTGACGGTGCCCCAGGAAACAGGTCTCCGAGCATCCCGAGGGACCTGCTGTGTCTGCAGCATCCCTGGTGCTTAAGGTTCCCATGGCCTTCACACAGCTCTGAGCTCCTAAAGCACAGGAACGGGTGCTGTGGGCTGGGGCGTGGTTACACAGCTTTTAATCCGGGCACCAGGACTGACCGATACGTATGATGGACACTGTTTACCACTGTTTCTGAGTGGCACATGCAGGAGAAATGACACATGTGACCGGCTCATCAGCTGCAATGGACACAGAAGATCTGTGGAATCACGGTGCTGACCAGCCACAGTGTTGACCAGCCACTGCACTGACCAGCCACAGCGCTGACCAGCCACGGCGCTGACCAACCACAGTGCTGACCAACCACAACACTGACCAACCACAGCGCTGACCAGCCACGGCGCTGACTAACCACAGTGCTGACCAGCCACAACACTGACCAGCCACGGTGCTGACCAGCCATGACATTGACAAGTCATGGCGCTGATCAGCCACAGTGCTGACCTGCCATGGTGCTGACCAGCCACAGCACTGACCAGCCATGGCACTGACCGGCCATGGTGCTGACCAACCATGGCACTGACCAGCTATGGCACTGACGAGCCACAGGACTGACAAAACCATAGTGCTGACCGGCCACGGCTCTGACTGGCTATGCACTCACCAGTCATGGCACAGCCACAGCACTGACCAACCCCAGTGCTGATAGGCCACACACTCACCAGACATGGTGCTGACCAGCCACCGGCTGGCTGGCCGCTGAAATGTGACTTACAGGTCACTGGTCAAGCCCGTCAGTGAGGCTTTGGTTACTTATCCCCGAAATCATCCCGTTGTCCGTATGTCCCTGCACCAGGCCAGCCAGCGCCCCGCCCGGGACAGAGCGCAGCCAGCTCACACTGCTCACCCTGTGGCGGGAACGCTGAGGGGACAGAACCTCTGGGCAGCGGCTGGCCACTCACAGCGTGACCCACAGCGCAGCCTCAGGACGCTCCGGACACACCAGGGTCCTCCACAGCAGCCTCTCTCCACGCGGTGGGCAAGGAATGGAAGTACTTCTGCTGATAGGAATTCGGGGAACAATGGAGACGTGTGCCTTTGAAAGGCTGTCCTTCCTAGTCCTGGGGAAAAGGCATGTGGTGAGTGGAAGACTGTCATTATGTAAATTATCTAAAGGGAAACTTGTGGTATTTCTCTCCCTGCATAATAACCAATCGTTTAGATTTTTTTCTAAAAAACCTTACAAAAGAAGGCTAACCGGATACACAGAGAAATTTTATAAGGCAAAAATTAGGCTCAGCATCTTAAAAGATTATAAAACAAACTGAAATACAAATGATAATGAAAATATAAGAAAATATATGGGAAAGTAGAAGAAAAAGAAACACAATAGAAAGTATAGAGGATATGACAAGATACACACATACACATCCACGCACACACACAGCACACACACATACATATATGTATCCAAGGCAACCACATCAAGTTTGGAACAATAGCCAGAATGGCACTGCTATGAAAATGAAGGGTCAGCCTGTGAGGCCACAGGTGGCTAATGCACCCTCTTCCCTCATCATAGGCTGTTTCCAACATTTGTTTTGGTTTGTGCCCTAAAAACCTGCTAATGAAGATCAAAGCAAGTCCCCCAAGTTTAAAACAGTTTAGGTTGTTTTGGGGTTGCTGTGTTTTTTTTTTCTTTTGGGGGCATATATTAGGGAGCTTCATTTACCCACGGAAAGTTCCTGAAAAAATTATAGTCTCAGACACAGTAATCCACCAGCAGAGGCAAACAGAGGAAGGAAAATGCTCACTACTTCCTCAACAAGGCCCTTTCCTGTACCTAACCTAGTGCTGGCAGCTCGCCAACCAGTTAATGTCGAAGTCCCGCTCTAGTGGCAGCAGTGGGGAGAATTCCCACCATGAGAGGACATAACGGAAGGGCCATCCACAGCAAATGTCGCCTGCGTACTAAGCGAGGCCTGGTGCCAGGGACTGTGGGAAACGCATGCTGAAGACGTGGCCCTGGTCCCAGAGGCGGGTCCCCAAGTGTGCAAAGCAGAGATGAGGCAGAGGGGCAGGCAGAGTCCCGTGCACCTCTGCACCGAACGGAGCTTCTGTGGCTACTCAGTGACCAATTTAGGGGGCACGATGTCAGGTACAGAGGATGATGTGAGATGAGGGCACGCTCTGCTCACAGACGCCTGCACCGAAGAGGCAGCCCCACGCGGTCCATCGCGCACTGGTCTAGTCCAACCCGCCTGCCTCCCAGAGTAACTAGCAGGCATGCTCTGTGGCATGTGTGCTGGCAGCAAGGGCAGCCGTCTCTGAGTCAAACCATCAGCCACGCCGAGGCCGGCGGGACAGAGGAATTGTGTCAGCATGAGCCTGGGAAGGGGACATCTGATTCCAGAAATAACATGCTTGTCCCACTGCACAGCTCTGAGAAGAACAAGAACACAGCAGAAAGGTGCCGTCGCACATGCAACTAATTCACCCGCAGCCACGAGAGCGCTCACTCCAGCCAAGTGCATGTCAGCAGGTGAAACAAAGCCATCAAGGGGGCGAGGGGCAGGGCCGGAGGTGGTCAGATCATGCACAAATCACATCTCCACGTCCCTGCGCAGAGGGCAGGGAGCTGGGAGCTCAAACCGCTCCTCTCAACCCTCAAAACTGCGGGGGAACCACCCCATTTTCCCAGGTGAGGACCCAGGGCAGCCCCGGCTGAGGTCTCGCCACATGTGCACATGCTCAGGGCGTCAAGGGTTTTGACAAAATATCAGTCGCCCTAGGAGGGCAGAGATAGAGAGAAAGATGACACGGCAGGATTACTGCAGTCAGTGGCCAGTTTTTGTTCTCCACACGACGACTGTCCACATTTTTTAACCCCAGAGGGACCCACAGAGCACAAGTTTTATTCCTACAATTAGCACGTTCCCTCCCCTCCCCCTGCCCCCCCCCTTCACCACCTCCCCCCACCTTCTCCTCTGGCACAGTTTGTCCCGCAAGTAAATCAGAGCTCAATCTTCCCTCACACACGGGTAGGTGCTTTGTGAAAACTGTAATCTCTGCTGGTGCCACCTCCTGCAAAATCCCATTCCCGCCCCCAACATAAGGGGACCTACATGACCAACAGGGACCAGTAGCAGCTCCGAGCCCACCGCCTAAGAGAAAACAGTGGTGACTTTACCAGGAGCCTCCCAGTATCTGGTCCCTGTGTGCTCCTGCGGAGGGACCCCTCATGCCTTCCTTACAGGCACAGGCCCCATGTGCCCGCCTGCACCCGCTGACCCGGTCAGCCCTGTGTCCGCCCTGCAGGGTCCTCATCCCAGGAAACTCATCCATGTGGGGAGAGGAAGGTGGGGCCGGTCGGTTTCTATAGGAACAGCAGCACCTGAACTTCAGAGTAATAGCTGCGAGTCCCCCCAGTTGTTCTCAACCTTCTGGCCCTTTAAATACAGTTCCTCATGTTGTGACCCAACCATAAAATTATTTTTCTTGCTACTTCATAACTGTAATGTTGCTACTGTTATGAATCGTCATGTAAATATCTGCTATGCAGGATGGTCTTAGGCGACCCCTGTGAAAGGGTCGTTTGACCGCCAAAGGGGTTGTGACCCACAGGTTGAGAACCGCTGCCTTAGACCCACCTGGGGGACCGGGTGCACCCTCTGCACTTCTCAGCCATCACCTACCTGCTGTCACAGGGCCTGCCAGCTCCCAGGTCCCACCTCCTGCTCTCCCGTCCTAGTGTCATTAGAGGGTCTACAGTCCCAGGGGCGAGGTGAACTCAGCCACCAGGAAAAGTACAGACACCCCGCAGAGAACATTGGCTTCCCATGCGCAGCCAAGGACGTTTTGAGAATGGAGGCACGAGATGGGGGTCCTGTAGGGGGAGGGAGGAGAGCAGGGTGTCAGGGGAGGCCACACTTCTGTTCCTTGTTGTGTTTGAAGGAAGAACATTCTGACCAAGGAACTTCCCATGTCACTCAGAAACTATCCAACTCTTTCGGAAACGAGGAGACAGAAGAAGACTGAATGCGTGTAGTTTCCTTGTTTTGGGTGAATTCCAAGACAGAGGCCACATTCCAAGACAGTTTCCACCGTCGAGATCGCGGTGCAAACCGGTCCCTTGCATCCTGAGATGCTCCCAATGGACTCTGTAAGGCTTTGCATTCGTTCCTGGGCTGAGATCTGTGCTCACATGTCAGAGAGGCACTGCCGGCCGGCACAGTCTCTTAGAAATGCGTCTCTCGTCTATGATCCCAGGGACAGTCCCAGTAGCCAGGCATCCATCCTCCAAGTCCAACCAACACCAACAACATGTTTGGGGGAGTCAGCTGACGTGATTCTCACCCGCACCCTGGACCTCGGCTCAGCGCCCACGAGTGCAAGTGTCCCTTCCTGTCACGTGACGTGCAGGACCAGTCAGGAGGAGGGACCACACACATCTCAGGTCACACCCATGGGAGGGGCGGGGGGAGCAGGCTCTGGGTCCGAGCCCAGGGTCCCTGGGCAGGACAGACAGGTGGCTGGGTGGCCACAGTCCTCGCTACCACCCTCACCAGGACAGATGTTGGAGAATTCACTCATGTCCTGCCAACCGAGAAATAGAAACAAGATTTAATATTAAAAAAATGCAGAATCCAGCCACACGTTCCTGGGCAATAAACTGTCCTGCATGTTACAAACTGTTTTGTCACTGGAACGTCACTTTTTGGCAATGACGTGGTACACTGCTTACATGGCTAAAAACACATGTTCATTCAGTGCCTTGACTTCTGCTGCCTCTGCAAAGCCAATATACTTAATAGATCCAAAGCAGGCAGCATGTCACACTCCAGCAAAATGCTCATTTTCACTCACATGGGCCCAGTGAGCCAGGGCTGTCCGTCCGCTAAACAGAAGGAGCAGCCGATCAGCAAGCCACGTGCCAAAGAGAGAATATACGTGATACGGGCTGTGCACACACGTATGATGTATGTGAGACTGACAAAGGTGTGAGTTCAGTGGAATGCATTCAGATTAATTAAGTGAATGCTTACTGAGATAGGCCCAGGCAAAGCCTCTGACTGCCCTCCGAGGGGCCGAGTTGCGGGGGAGGGGGGCATTCAGCCTGTGTCTGGCATGGATACTCGGGATGTTCGAGGCCTGGGCCGCAGGCTTTGGTCTGGTGGCCGCACTCTGGGAGCCTCGAGGTCATCCCGATGCTGACGGAGGTTCTCAGTCGTCCCGTTTGCTGCAGCCGGATGTGCTCCGCCCTCTGCGTGCACCACGGCGGGGCTCGGCCACACTCTCCATCGTGATAAGGACCGGCCCCTGGACCAGTGTTTCATGTCACTCACAGCTTGCCCTCGCTCGACCTCTGACCTTGTGGGGCCAGGCTCGGCTCTGATCACCAGTCCCAAGGCCCATGCCCACTCCGCCTGCTTCACATCACCAGAACCCCAGCCCTCAAAGAGCCGTCTGGCTGGTGGACCAGTTACAACCGCATCAGGGCCACGAGCCATCGGCACCAGCACAGTCGCCGTAAACTTCACAAAGGGAACGAAACAATGGCCTGACGGCCGGGTCTTTCTGGTGTCGGTCAGTAGCACTTAGGGGCAGAGATGCACTGAGAAGTAGCTTTTCATCCTGGTCCCATGGCTTCTATGTATAACCTTGAGCATATGACACAGGAAACTAAATGTAAAAATGCGTGTACATATAAGTACATGGCACATATTTACACATTTTAATTTCTGTATTTTATATTTATGTAATTATAAAAATTATATATTTTATATAATTAGGACATTATAAAATTTTATACCTTAGGCATCTATTTCCTATCTATTTATATTACATATACAGTGGGACCACGCTTCTCAACCTGACAAACCTTACACGCCAATGCCTGTATGACGAGCCACGCCATCTCTCAGGCCACAAAGGAGAGAATGAGCGAGTCTGAGTCAGTTTCTCACTGTTACAGTCTCAGGATCCTGTGTTGTGAATACGTGTTCTTTTTGCTGCTTATTATTGTTAAGTTTTTATTTTTCATAGATATTTCCTTTCCTTTTTGTTAAATTTTCATTGACGTTTCATGTCCTTTTGGTTTTTAAAGTGTTTATAGATTAAACAATAGACATGTACTATGTATAAGAAAGGTTAAAACAGGGAATCATTTGGGGGTCTGGAATGGATTAATTCAATTTACATGATTTCTAATGGGAAATTAGAAATCTTTATTATATAGGATTAATATATAATAGAGCCCCGCCGTGGTGCACGCAGAGGGCGGAGCTCTTTATTATATAGGATTCTTTCTGATTCCATACAATAATGGTTTCAGAGAACACTTAGGATCCAAGTATGCATTATCATAAAAAGACCAGCTGGTCTTTCTGTGGTGAAAGCCAGCTTTCTGTGCAAGGGGGTGACACCACAGGACTTGTGCCTGGTTCTCTCATCTTTCACTTCCCCCCCAAACAGCATCCAATATGTCCAAACTCCTCTGCCTCGACTTGCATTAGACACACGTTGTTAATGTTGTAATCTTCATACTTAAATACCGTCTAGAACAACAAAAGTCACAGGAAAGGGTACACTTTCCCATAATAAGATAAGCTAATTAGAAAATACACACAAGAAATAGGATTTGACTGGAAAATACCCAGATCTGTGACCAAAATAAATAAAAAAAAAAAGGTCATTCACAGCTGAGGACTGAGCGTGGACCTGAGAGCTGGAGGTGAAGAGAGGGATTTACAGGAGCTGGGTCAGCAGCCGCAGCCACAGGGGCAGGGCCGCCGGAGGAAGGGGGTCCAGACCGAAGAGGCCACTTTCTCACTGATGACTCACTGGGATACAGAGCAGAGGACTGGGAAGGAGGGGGCTCGTGTTCCTCTGGATATGCAGACTTCACCTCAGTGTAAGCAGGGGCTGGTCAGTCAACTTGAAAATGACATTCATGTTCTTAGAACCACCAATGGCCTCTTATAGCGAGAACAATAAATCCAAGGTTTTCTTTGTCTGGAGAAAAAGGGAACAGCCACGATTACAACTGCAAATAAAATAAATGACCTCTATCCTAAAGGCCCTTTGCATTGTCATGAATCTGAAGATAAATTTAAGAATAAAATTCCTAGAATTACTAAGATGAACTTATTTAAGAACTAGTTGCTTTCTCAAGTCCCTAAGAGAAGGCAGTGTGACTGTGGCCAACAGCTCCTTCAAAGCCCAGTCCCTGGCGGGACCCCTGCCCAGGTACGGACTTGGGGCGACCTCCTGAGAGTGACTCTTGCCTGGATCTCTCTTCTCAGGAAAAGACCACACCTGACACAGCCACCTGCAGAGATCTGAGGGTTCCGACCTTGAACACGCTGTGCTCACCTCCAAGGAATCAGAGAAGCTTCCAGATGAGAAAGTCAGGCAAAATGTGAGGTGTCAACCTCTGTCCGTGACATTTCACTTATTTTTTTTTCTTTTTTTTTCTTTTTTTTTTTATATATTTTATTGATTTTTTACAGAGAGGAAGGGAGAGAGAGAATTAGAAACATCAATGAGAGAGAAACATCAATCAGCTGCCTCCTGCACACCTCCTACTGGGGATGTGCCTGCAACCAAGGTACATGCCCTTGACCGGAATCGAACCTGGGACCTTTCAGTCCGCAGGCCGACGCTCTATCCACTGAGCCAAACCGGTTAGGGCGACATTTCACTTATTAAAATGGATTACAAGGGGCGAGAGATAGCCATCCCTGGTTGTTGTAGTAAAATATAGAAATGTTTAAAAATACTTTGAAAATGTCTAAAAAATGTTTTAAAATGTTTGAGTTAACTTTCCTTGAAACTGAAAGCGTGATATTAAGGACACATTCCCCACTGCCCTGAAGCGTGAGTACCTCATAGATAAGGATTTGAACTTCAGTTTTCAGAGTGACTTGCTAAGATACCATTTGTGTGAGTGATGTACTCCCCCTAGATAACCACATGTAGCCCCTCGCCCTGTTTGAGATTAACATGTGTGCATTGACGTAGATCATTGATAGCCACCTGAACGGCTGCGGGTATGGAACAGGCTTTAAAAATGGGTCCTGACCAGCCAACGGTGCTTGCCTGTCGAGACAGCCACAAAGGCATGTCCTTTTGCCAGTCCGACAAGTGACGTGCTCCACGCTCCTCTTTCTGCCAGAAGACAGAAAAACGGCTAGTATCCCCCCTACCTCATCCCCCTGATCAAGACACAACTGAGCTCTGGGGTGAGGAACACTGGCCACCTGCATCTGGACCGCACCAGCTGCTGGACCCCAGAGGACAGCACCACTAGGATCCCCCATTAAGCCTAAACTCGAAGCATCAGGAACTTGTATGAGTAATAAAGTGCTGTGTGATTTGCAATTGCATATGTTTCATGTGGTGTAATTCTTCTGGCAGTTAATTGGATTATTTTGCATACGCTTAAAACTGAAATTAAAGCTCATCTTTTTGGTTCCAGGCCTGCCCTTGGTCCTGCTTTCGTAGAGCAGCCTCTTCGCTAGCAACTACTTCAATGTCCCACGCCTGCACGTTAAAGTTTATCTCAAGGGGCGCCTTACACCCCAGATCCTTTCCCGGGATCTACTTGGGACACTGGTGGCTTTCAAAATATGAACAATCTTAACTGAAAATAGCTTAAAGAGAGCACTGACAGGGAAACGCCTGTGGGTCCCACGGGGACTTCTGAGTGATGTCCCAGGAGGGGTATCCTCCTGACAGCCACCTGGGAGCCGGCTCCTGCAGGACACGCTGCAGCCCGAGTCCTGGGCTCCTTGCGGGGGGCAGGGGGAGCAGGAAGGGGTCCCGGGACGCAGGAGACCCTTGAACTGACAGAGAAATCAAGACCACTGTTCTTAGACTTTCTGCAAAAGATTGGTTCACACAACATGAAGCATAACCCTGTACAGCATCTTGACACCTGAACACACCGGCATGAAGAATGCAGCCTTGCCCGGGAGGGGTGGCTCAGGTGGTTGAGCATCGCCCTGGGCACCAAAAGGTTGCAGGTTTGATGCCCCGTCAGGATGTGCGGAAGGCAAGCAAGTGACGTTTCTGTCTCACATCCATGTTTCTCTCTTTCCCTTCCTCCTCTCGCCTCTGATGATGATTAAAAAAAAAAATAAGAATCCAGCCTTGAGCAATGAAGAGATCTAATTTCCCATGTCTGCGCTGCCTGTGACTAGTCCTACAACCCTGGACAATCCACCTACTCTCTCCACTAGTCCTACAACCCTGGACAAGCCACCTACTCTCTCCA
>JAWPEG010000011.1:105151322-105187900 GCA_035771395.1 Myotis vivesi
TGGTGAGCAATGAGGGGAACACGGATGGCAGTGTGTGATGAGCAATAATGAGGGGAACACAGATGACAGTGTGTGGTGAGCAATAATGAGGGGAACACGGATGGCAGTGTGTGGTGAGCAATGAGGGGAACACGGATGGCAGTGTGTGGTGAGCAATGAGGGGAACACGGATGACAGTGTGTGGTGAGCAATAATGAGGGGAACACAGATGGCAGTGCGTGGTGAGCAATGAGGGGAAAGCCGTTGTCTCCCGGCAAATGGCCCCCTTGATCTAAGTGGCCCTAAAAAGAGGGAGCAAGTGGGGACACAGAACCCAGGGCTGCAGTCTTGGCCTACATTCTGAGCCCAACGAATGGCAGGTCGGAGGCTGACAGCCACCTTCGCTTTGGTCAGAGCTGACTTGGTGAGTCGGCCAAGGCAGTTGGGAAAAGCAGGGAAAAGGGAGAGAAACAAGTAGAAGCAAAAGATGTCGTCCCACTCATCTGACTTGCACCCCTGGATGCAGGGCCTCCAATCTGGTCAGGAGATGGGCGGGGTCAGAGAGCTCCAGGTCCCTCGGAAAGCCAGGCGGGGCGCATAGCACTCCCACAGCCAGGACCACCTGATGCAGAGAGACCCTGCCTGGGACATCTGGAAGGCAGTCCCTTCCACCATCCGAGGCCCACCCACAGGAGCAAGGGTACAGCATGCACTGTTTACTTAAAGATAGTAAGTACGGGTCCATATTCTTAAACTATGTTTCTATAACACATGAATAATGCCCTTTATAATGGCAAAATGCTCTAAGAAAGATGAGATGCCTTCTCAGCCACACATAAATGAAATCGTATTTATTTTCATTTTTAATGCTAAACTTTTACTAGAATCTACAACATAAAAATGATTAATGCATTTATAAAATGGAAACTTAAAATACTGCAGAATAATAATTATATTTGTATACTTCTAACTCTCATGGCTCCTGAATCATGAAACACTTTTAAAGGTTGAATTGAACTGATATTACCCAAATTATAAAATAGAAAGTATTTACTGCGTATGAAAGCAATTTTGCATTAAATATCTTCTTTATAGTGGAAAATTCAGGCCAAAGCTATTTTCAAAACTCCTAAAAAGGTTTAAGAAAACAACCAGATTTAAAGTGAAAATGATAAGTAATGCTATTTATTTATGCCTAACGTTAAATAACGTACATAAATGTCCATTGATATGGGGGGGGGGTAATAACACTAATTTCAATCCCAAACTAAGTAATTTTCAAGAAGGATCATGCCCCAAATGGCATGGCTCAGTGGTTGAGTGTTGACCTAAGAACCAGGAGGTCAATGTTCGATTCCTGGTCAGGGCATGAATGATTCTTTCTCATTATTGATGTTTCTCTCTCTCTTTCCCTCTACCTTCCTCTGTGAAATCAATAAAAATATATTTTAAAAAAAGGATCAGAGTATATCTTATTGGAATATAGGATAGTATACAGTAATGTAGGCTATTACACTACCAGTGGTTCTCAACCTTCTGGCCCTTTAAATACAGTTCCTCATGTTGTGACCCAACCATAACAGTATTTTCGTTGCTACTTCATGACTGTAATGGTGCTACTGTTATGAATCGTCATGTAAATATCTGATATGCAGGATGGTTTTATGCGACCCCTGTGAAAGGGTCGTTCGACCGCCAAAGGGGTCGCGACCCACAGGTTGAGAACCACTGCACTAGATGAAAATGTAATTTGGCATCGTCTTAAAGCACCACCTACTGGCAATGTGAAATACTGCAACCAACCTCTACTAGACATTAGATGTCCCCAACCATGTGGATCCGTCAAAGCTGCCTATGGCTTCAAAAGGGCTAAGTCAGAGGCACGAAGCTGCAGTGGAGAAAATGCCACCTCGAACTCATCAGTGACACTAATATCCTTACAGACAACGTGGGTGCTGTTCTCCACCCCCACCAGCTAGGATCGAGATCTACCAAGACCTGAACAAGCAGCCAGGATCAAGCTTGTAGGAGAAGGAAATATTCAGGAACTACGTCTACTGATTCTGAACAATAGCTCAGAATATTCTTTGGACGAGGTTACTCTTCTACATCCCAGTCTTTCATTTTACAATGTTTGTATTGAAATCAATGACAATATAAAAAAAATCAACTTAGATGTACATGGCAGACACCATACATGACTAAAAAAATCGGACGCTCCGATGGGCACTCATCTTTATCCCACTGACCTTCCTGTGCTCCTGTAGGCTGGACGCTGAAGAACACTTTTTATTGCACACGGAACAGATGAGCTTTTTCTTAGGATCTCCTGAAAGAGAAACAAAACACCACCAAGAGCTAAATGAGGAGCATAGGAAGTAGAGTTTCTCAGTGTTTCCTCTTCACATCTTCTCCTCTTCCTCCTAGAATTGGAGTCCTAGCTCCTCTCAGAAGAAATCGGGGGACAGTTTATGACTGTTCACCTGAGAATGGAGATAAATGCTATTGCCCATAAATACAAAATCTCAGTTAGCATCCACAGGATCTGGGCGAAAGGGAAAGGTGGGAAGGGGGCTAAGGGATTTGGCACCTTCACTCCGCTTTGTCCTGGGTGACCCTAAAGGTTCTCTCCACCCTCCCAGCATCCCTAAGTTCAAGGACAACAGCTCCTACCAAGCCAACACTAGCCTGTACACTACTTCAGTTTTCCTGTATTCAGGCAAATCTGATACCTGACTTTCAGATTTCATTTTCAAAAATATTCAAGGCCCACCCTAGCCAGTTTGGCTCAGTGGATAGAGCATCAGCCTAAGGACCAACGAGTCCCAGGTTCAATTCTGGTCAAGGGCACAAGCCTGGGTTGCGGGCTCCATCCCCAGTAGAGGGCGTGCTGGAGGCCGCCAATCAATGATTCCCTCTCATCATTGATGTTTCTCTCTCTCTCTCCCTCTCCCTTCCTCTCTGAAATCAAAAAAATATATTAAAAAAACAACAACTCAGCTTCTCTCTTCTCAGCATCTTCAACTCATATCTCTAAAAGGGCCATCCGTCGCCATCAGTGTAACAGTGGGGAGACTGTCTCTCTCCTGGAATACCAGCCTTCCCAACAAAGGATCCCACCGCCCTGTGTGGACACTGCTCTCAAGATGGAATATCCTTTCCCCAAAAATCTGTGCCAGCCACAGAGGAAAGGAAGAAGCAAGAGAGGCTCAGAGCAAGCAGACAGGGTGCCAGGCCCAGTGGAGGGTGGGCACAGAAACCTCTGGCTGCACAGTAAGCCCCGCATTTTCCATGACTCACTTCAGAGCAAACAAACACTTCACTTCATAAACGCTTTCCTACAAAACCGCCAGGAGCTTCCAGACGAGAAGGATTATAACGCCCAAGGCCAGTGACGAGCCGCCTCAGAGCCGGGGCTGGGGGAGCCCAGGCTGGAGGCAGCCCGCCTGGTGACGGCGGGAACGCACGGTCCCAGAGGCGGTTCCGGCATCTGGCTTTTCACTTACGCCGCAGACTCACTTCACAAACGACAAGAAAGATTTGCTGTAACACATCACAGACGGAGACGGAGAAAAGGAGAAGAGTGTGTTACACCCGACAGCTCAACACAGACCATGAAGGTGGGCCATGCAGAGCCAGGAGCAAGGAGTGCAGACAACGAAGCTTCCTCAGATCCACGCACGCCCTCCAGGAAAGGGACAGCACAGCCCTGGGATGGAAACTTCTGCTCAAAATGTAAAACTTAAATACGTTAAAATTTTACAATAACGAGATTAAGCATTTGGAAATTCTATTATAGGCTCTTAAAAACACTCAAGGGCTGTGCACTTTAACAGAGGTTAAAACTGCATTCCAGTCAGATTTTATTGTCTTTAGTATTATATATTCTACACCAAAGACACTTTTGCTGAGCTGGCTCGTACAGTTAAATTAGGGACTATTAACAATCTTAAAGGGCCACAGATGCATGGGCATCCGGAAGCTCTGTTTCCAGGCCAGTCCTTCCTCCACCAGGGCTCCCACACAGCTCACACCTGAAGGAGCTCACACACAATGCAGCTCACACCCGAGGAGGCTCACATGCAATGGAGCTCACACCCAAGGGGGCTCACACACAGCTCACACCCAAGGGGGCTCACACACAGCTCACACCCGAGGGGGCTCACACACAATCAGCTCACACCCGAGGGGGCTCACACACAGCTCACACCCAAGGGGGCTCACACACAGCTCACACCCGAGGGGGCTCACACGCAGCTCACACCCGAGGGGGCTCACACCCGAGGGGGCTCACACACAATGCAGCTCACACTCGAGGGGGCTCACATGCAGCTCACACCTGAAGGGCAGCCCAGACTAGGTGGAAGTGCTAGCTCACTCGCTCACACCAGCCGCCAGGACCCAACATGTTAGCATTAGAGACAAGGCACAAACAGGGACCTTGAGGCTAACCCGATCACCCTTCTCTCCTAAATACGAGGGTCGAGGACAAGAAATCCAGTTTCCTCGTATCAGAAAGACATGTCACCCACTTCCCAGAAGCCGAGGCAGCAGGATGCCCTGGAGGAAGTATGGGTGCAGTAGGGGCTCCAGGGACCGTCCCCTCCTCTAAGGACACGCCTCCCGGGGAGGAAAGCGAGCTATGAAGGTACGGGGTCTGCTTGGCTCAGTGCAGTGCATTTGGTCCCTGAACCAAAACAGTCAGCAGGTGTCAGGCGGAAATCGACTTGGAAATGAAACAGTGTCGGAGGAAAGGGAACTCCTGTCCGCACACGCGTGGAGGGAAGGCCAGCTGTCTGCTCCACAGTGACAGACAGAGGGCTGCAGACAGATAGACAGCTGTGGACAGACGGACGGCTCGGCCGGACGGGGACAGTCCCCTCCAGGACCCCTCACCTGCGTGGACGTTTTCCTGGTGTCTCCTCAGGGCATCCCTGCTCTTCAGCCGCTTCCCACAGCTGCCGGCCTTGCACACGAACCTGGCTTTGCCCCTGCACGTCTCCTGGTGCTGCTCGCAGCTGCGGGGCAGGGAGAGGGGCCAGAGGCAGCTTTGAGCGCATGCCCCAGCCCGGGCCAGGGTCACCGCGTGCATTACTGGGCAGAAAGGACAGCGTTTCAGGTCTGTAGCCCGGAACACAGAGCCATGGAGAGGCCTGACGCGTGCACTCCAGTGACCCGCGGGGACCCCGTGACCTCACAGCCCTCTGCTCACCCACACACACCTGGGCGCCGAGCTGAAGGGCGCATTGCAGGCCGAGCACTGGAAGCTTCGGGGAGAGTCCTTCGGGCTGCCTTTGGCCGGGCACTGAAGAGCACTGAGGAGGAAAGACAAGGAACAAAGACACATGAAATCGCATCTGCTTTGAACAGTCAGGGAGCGCGCTCTCTTCCCACTCGTCTGTGGCCCTTTAAGACTGGGAGGAGACCCTAACTTAACTGTAACATAACCTGGCCAGCTCAGGTGTAGGATATATAAGACCAAATTCAATAAAAGCTGACCGGAACGCAGTCTTAACCTCTGTTTAAAGTGCGCAGCCGGTGTGTATGTGTGTGTGTGTGTGTAAGAGCCTGTAATAGAATTTCCAAATGCTTCATCTCTTGTTAGTATAAAATTTAACATATTTAAGTTTTAAGTGTTGGGCAGACATCTTCCTCTCAAGTTTCACAAGCCAACTCGGATGTGTACAACACCGGGCAGTGACTAAGAAACGTGGCCGATTTCAGAATTTCACGTCAATGAATGAACGAATAAAACCCTAACCCTATGCTGGGGAGTTCTTGCTCATGTGCAAATGACGCTCTGTTCAAAATAAACATTCCCAAATGCATGCATCTACTCTCTCACTTTTACTAGTAGTAATCCCTGATCTTGTAAAACACTAAAGTGAAAGAACAGTGTTACATGCTGCTGACATATCCATCAGGTGACAGAGGGTGCGGAGCGATGGGCGGGACCATGTACGCCATCTCGGTGCCATGGCCTCACACATTCACGGAAGTGACTCCTCAAAGTGGCTGGGAAGCAGCAGAGTCCGCACCGTCCCTGCCCTCCTTGTGCTCTGAGCTCTGCGTGTCCCACACTCGCCTCGCCCTGGTTTCAGCGGGAACATCCACGCACCCGCTGCAATTTGCATGTCTAAGTTCAGATTAGTAAAGCAATCAGCCGGGGCGTGAATGGCCAGTTAGCGAATGGACAAATACTGGTTTGCATTAGCCATGTTCACTAGTTAAATTCACAACCGGGATGTTTCAAACGTCAACACACTACAAGGAGATGAGTGAATGACAATGACTCTGGGAGCTCTGACCTGACCCCCCCGTGTCTGCCCCCCCCCCCACACACACCCACACGCAGGTTAGAACCACGGGGAGCCAGGGTCACTGGATCAGAGCTGCGCTCTGCGTACGCACTGTCTCTGCAGGGCCTGGCGCACGGGGAACTTCTTCCCGCAGGGCTTGCACTTGAACTCCTTCTCCCCGTCGGGTGTCCGGTGCAGCGCGTGCAGGTGCTCGGCCAGGACCTCCTCACTGGGGAAGCTGGACTCACACTGGGGACAGGCGTGGTCCTCGCCACAGCTGTGGCAGCCTGCGCGGTCACAAGGGCTCGGGTTACCGGACTAGAACGAGAAGAGCTCTCAGGTCGCCCCGCGTTTTAAAACCACATCAGCTGTGCTGCCTGGGATCAGAACTGAACATTCGTCTCGTCTCTATGAACAGGAACAGTGTTGTCCATGAAAAATAATAGGAAGTGTGACTAGAGAGAAAGACATTGTTGTGTTTTTTAAAATAATTTCACTTGTGTTGTACCAAGTTATTACAAAATCGTGTTTCTCTTTCTCTGCAATGTTAACTGTTCACGGCAAGGAGCTAGTGGTACGTTACAAAGGGGGGCAGGTTCCCCCCAAAACGGGTCACCTTGAGCTCACATTTAGCTGCACGAAGAGACCGTCCAGCCGAGGAATATGCTGCATCCTCAAGGGGAATGTCACGCCTATGAGACAGGCCCTGATAGCAGGCCAGGGAGACCCCGTTGCTGCTGGCCATCCTGCCCACCACCACAGGTCTGCCTGAGCGTGCATTCAACTTACATATCGTGTCTGATTATCAACTGAGCATATAAGTAGAAAATACAGAAAATCTGAAGCAAATAAAATTCACCAACCATCCAGGAAGGAAGAGACAAGCACTCCATCCATTTCTGATGGGTTCTGTGCTTTCANTGAGTGAATGACAATGACTCTGGGAGCTCTGACCTGACCCCCCCGTGTCTGCCCCCCCCCCCCACACACACACACACGCAGGTTAGAACCACGGGGAGCCAGGGTCCCTGGATCAGAGCTGCGCTCTGCGTACGCACTGTCTCTGCAGGGCCTGGCGCACAGGGAACTTCTTCCCGCAGGGCTTGCACTTGAACTCCTTCTCCCCGTCGGGTGTCCGGTGCAGCGCGTGCAGGTGCTCGGCCAGGACCTCCTCACTGGGGAAGCTGGACTCACACTGGGGACAGGCGTGGTCCTCGCCACAGCTGTGGCAGCCTGCGCGGTCACAAGGGCTCGGGTTACCGGACTAGAACGAGAAGAGCTCTCAGGTCGCCCCGCGTTTTAAAACCACATCAGCTGTGCTGCCTGGGATCAGAACTGAACATTCGTCTCGTCTCTATGAACAGGAACAGTGTTGTCCATGAAAAATAATAGGAAGTGTGACTAGAGAGAAAGACATTGTTGTGTTTTTTAAAATAATTTCACTTGTGTTGTACCAAGTTATTACAAAATCGTGTTTCTCTTTCTCTGCAATGTTAACTGTTCACGGCAAGGAGCTAGTGGTACGTTACAAAGGGGGGCAGGTTCCCCCCAAAACGGGTCACCTTGAGCTCACATTTAGCTGCACGAAGAGACCGTCCAGCCGAGGAATATGCTGCATCCTCAAGGGGAATGTCACGCCTATGAGACAGGCCCTGATAGCAGGCCAGGGAGACCCCGTTGCTGCTGGCCATCCTGCCCACCACCACAGGTCTGCCTGAGCGTGCATTCAACTTACATATCGTGTCTGATTATCAACTGAGCATATAAGTAGAAAATACAGAAAATCTGAAGCAAATAAAATTCACCAACCATCCAGGAAGGAAGAGACAAGCACTCCATCCATTTCTGATGGGTTCTGTGCTTTCAGATGTTACACTCAGCCTAGAAAGAGCTACATGGATGATCACACTTCATATGCAATGTTATATGCTGCTCTTTTTTTCCATTTAACATGGAAAAGCAAAAAAAAAAAAAATGAGCTGTTTTACGTGAAGGTTCCATAATTTGTTTAACAAAGCTCTTCATTGTTAGACATCTGAGCAGTTTCCTTTGTTTCTCTTTATCTTGTACTAGAGGCCCAGTGCAAAAACTTGTGCACAGGTAGGGTCCCTCGCCCTGGCCAGCCATCAGGGCTGATCTGTGGGGCAACCGGCAGGGTGATCAAGGGGCATCTGCTGGCACCCACCTTGGCCGGCCTGGGGCCTGCGGGCTGGGGGCAGCTCCTGCATTGAGCATCTGCCCCCTGGTGGTCAGTGTGCAGCATAGCAACCAGTCATTCTGCCGTTCAGTCGATTTGCATATTAGGCTTTTATGATATAGGATTATTATTTTTTAACCTCACCTGAAGATATTTTTTCCATTGATTTTTTTTAAAAGTATATATCTTTATTGATTTTAGAGAGGAAAGGATAGGGAGAGATAGAAACTTCAATGATGAGAGAGAATCATTGATTGGCTGCCTCCTGCACATCCCCTACTGGGGATCGAGCCCGCAACCTGGGCATATGCCCTTGGCCGGAATCGAACCTGGGATCCTTCAGTCCGCAGGCCGATGCTCTATCCACTGAGCCAAACTGGCTAGGGCTCCATTGATTTTTAGAGAGTGAAAGGGATGGAGGGAGGGAGGGGAGGAAGGAGGCAGAGAGAGAGAGAGAGAGAGAGAAACTTGGATATGAGAGAAACACAACGACTGGTTGCCTCCCACACGTGCCTGACTGGCCTAGGATCGAACCTGCCACCCAGGTAAGTGCCCACGACCGGGAATCGAACCCTCCACCCTTTGGTGTGTGGGCCAGTGAAAAAAAACACCGAGCCACATCTGCCAGGGCAGCTTCTGTTATTTATTGATTTGTTGGTTGTTTTGGTTTGGAGTTTTATTCTAAATAAAAATAGCAACAATATAAGTACTTAATTCGTATGTTTTAAAATCTATTAATTTTGATTCTCTTCACAAAAATAATGGAAATTGCTATTTTGTTAACTAAAGAACAATAGGGGTGGTATCACAGAAGTAGGAGACATATTTAAGTAATGGACACTATTGCATGTCCCGGGACAAAGGAGATAAAGTCTCAGAGACGCGGGGACCTGCCAGGTCACAAGGCAGGTGCAGGGCTAGAGCTGAAGTCCTCCCTCCTGCTCCACCCCTCCACGCCCCTGCCCCCGTGCACCTAGAACAGCTGGGCTTCCTGTGACCGTGGCCGTGATGCAGGGCACACCTGTCACCACGCCCAGCATGCTCCCCCCGCTGGCAGAAAACTGGGTGCACAGCTGGGCACCCCCAAGCGCAGTGCTGCCAAAGCTAGCTCCATTTTACAATCACCATTCACCCCAGTTCTGTTTCTCCTCCACTTCCGTCCGCTGGGTCGCCGAGGCGAGGTCGTACCTGTCCTGCCAGGTGTGGACTCCCCTTGAGCGAGGTGGCCTCCCCCCTCCGGGGCCATCGGCGGGGTCTGCGGCTCCTCCTCATCGGCCTCCATGTCACTGTCCAGGTAGCCGATCAGCAGCTCTGTGTCTGACTCTATGTCTTCAACCGCCAGGTAGAAAATGTTTTCTCCTTCCTGTTGCATGACCAACACAGCTCAATGGAAACCGGGGAAGTTCCGCAGGAATTAAGAAGTCATTGTAGAGGCTGGGGTGCTGTGCACCCTGAAAAGGCACTATTACTGCTTTTATATCCAGTTAGTCCGGATACTGAAAAGGGAAACTGACAATATTCAGTCACCTTTACATAAAATACAAACATATATGTTATAGACAGTGACACTTATAGACATCAAATAAAATGAGGGTAACTGTTTAATCTTCTGAAAGTGACTGGCGCATCATTAATTGGCCTGTGCCGGCCGCCCTGAGGCCGGTAAACGCATCAGGAAGGACCTTGCTAAGTGAGTGTCCTTTCTGCACCCAGACAGGGAGCGAGGACATATCAATGAAGTCATGTTGAATAATGTTTCATGCAAAACCGGAAGAAAAACAAACTTTCAAGTCTCAGCACACACCAAGCCCTGAAACCATTTCCAAAGCGCTGGACCGGAAACAGTAAAAAGACGTGGTACCTGGGCGCTCAGAGCATCGTCTGGGTCCCCGTGGCACCCAAACCCCACCTCAGGGGCAGAGGGAGGGGAAAACAAGTCCCACTCACGCACCAAAGCTTCTCAGAAAATTCCAGAAGACAGAAACCAATGGGGCTGAAAGGATGGCTAACCACCGCAATGGAAATCTCAGCCCCTAACAGACAGGGGAGGGAGGCCCCGGAAGCCCCGGGGACCTGCACGCTGGCCATCACTGAGCACAGGGCCTGCTGCCTGGGCCAGCTGCAGGGAGCCACCGGGCAGCTGTGGTCCCGGGAGGAGCACCGGACGGCTGGCTTCACAGACCTGGGGACTTGTCCTGTGAGGGCTCCTGCCGTGGCTGCTGAGGGTGGAGAGAGGCAAAGCCAGCCTGGACTTACTGAAGCTTGAGGGAGGATGGTGGAGGAGGGAGGGGCGGAGAGGGACAAAGACAAAAGCTCCAACAGGAGTGAAATCCCACTAGGCCCAGCACAGAGGGAGCCTCCTTCTCCTCTGGGGGTCACAGTGCTCGTGGTGAAACGGGAGGGGGGAAGCGGGAGGAAGAGGAGTGTGTGTTCACACGCATGCATGTATGTACTAGTATGTATACACGGAAAGACTGGGAAAATATGCATCAAACTGTTTACAGTTCTCGTTTTGGGGTGGGAGAAGGGGGAGTCTATATTCAACGCTCTTCTAGATTTTTCCCTCCACAGACAGATTACTTTGTAATTTTAAAAACAAAATACATTAGAAAATGCCTTGGAAGGGAGAAAGGATGGTCATGTCCATCAGATACTGCACACGGGAGGATGGGTTCAAAGTTCAAAGCCGGGAGCACACCCGATCACGGGCTACAGCTCCTGAAAGGAGGCGCCTATAACACTCAGAGATTCCCGGAAGTTTTTGAATCCCGTGCCTCCCGGACCCTAAAAAGTGAGGTCTAACTGAGAACTCGGAACTAGCTTCCAAACAGCCATTACTCTGCATGCAACCAACACCAACAAACACCAACAAACAAGGACGCAGACACGCAGCACAGCGGTCGCTTCTTAAATTCACGCAGAAGCAGAACTTTCCGGCAGTCTTAAGCCACCTGCTAAGCGTTACCCAAAGCAACTGAGGACGCACCCGGCGAAGCCTTCAGAACAGTCATAAATCTCCGTGCTTATCTCGTCAACACCCAAGAAAGCTAATTAGTTAAACGTCTAGTGTACATATTAGTCATTAATGTGGTGCCGGCCTTCGCAGCGCCAGGAAAAGAGCGATTTTTAATTTTAAAACGTGATACACGGACTGAAACTGCCTACAGTCACAAGACACACATGCCTATCTGGGGCTCTGACACAAGAGCGGGTCTGAACGCAGCAGTCACTTCAATCTAATGAGAGGAATGGCAGCGCTGCGGCTCCAGGGACCACCTGCAGGATTCCCCCGAGAGCCAGGAGCGTGTAGGAGCAGCAGTGTCCTTCTGGCTGTGGCTCCAACCCATTCACTCTGGGAACTATATAGACAGCTTTTCCTACCGCTGCCTGACCAGGGCCTCTTCCTGTCCCCTGGCTACCACAACAACTTTGAGAAGTATCCCCCTCAATTGCCTCCTGGCCTATAGTGAACGGGTTTCATCCCTCAACAGCCATTCATGATCTTCTCCTCCTGTCAGGGCCTCCCCACGGGAACCTGCCAGAGGCCTCGCCTCCGGACTTGGGGTGATCCCCACACCCACTGCCTCTTCCCAGCCACTACTAGCCCCTTGGCCCAGCCTGAGACTTAGCACCCGCTCCCTGCCGGCATCTGCCCGCCCAGCCACTTACTACCAGATGCTCACGTGTTCATGTTCAGATCCCCAGATTCACTATATCGCAGCCACCACGGCCGGTCACTGGGTTGGCTGGCACTGCCCTACACACAGTCCCTCCGTAACAGCAGCTCCCTGCATGACACCCCACGGGCTGGCCGCCTCCTGGTACCGCTGGGCTCCTGCCACCGGCTCTGGGTGATTCCACTGAAAACGCTTTCGCTGAAAGAGGCTGTTCGATGTCACAGCCTGTCCCAAAGCAACCGCTCTCAGCCTCTGGTGGCCGTCGTATTGGGGACGGGGAGACCCCCAGAGGGTGACTTGACAGCCGTCATCATCTCCTGCATCCCTGCCCATCACTCCGAATTTCTTGTGGTTTTCAGGCTTCTTTCACTTGGTTTTATGTGCACGTCATTTTCAGCTACTTACTTCTACTCTATGCTGTTCATTATACCAAAGAGTGACAAGAGCTTGCCCGGACGGCGTGGCTCAGTGGTCGAGTGTCAACCTATAAACCAGGAGGTCTCGGATCAATTCCCAGTCAGGGCACATGCCTGGGTTGCAGGCCCGATCCCCACTGGGGGACCTGCAGGGGGCAGCGGATCAGTGATTCTCTCTCATCATTGACGTTTCTGTCTCTCTCTCCCTTTCCCTTCCTCTCTGAGATCAATAAATGTGTGTGTGTGTGTGTGTGTGTGTGTGTATATATATATATATATTTATATATTAAAGTTAAAACAGCTTAAATGCCCAAGGATGTAAGTTAGAAAGATAAAATATCTAATAATTGGTTTTAGAAGATCTATTAAATGTAATATTTATGGAAAAAACTGTACACTATATGTTTATATATATGTATTGTGTATTTGTGTGTCTGCACACGTGCACAACTGTGTGCCTCCAAATGAACAAGCTATTGACAACGGTGTTACAGCTCGCTTCTAAGCAAAGGGGCTTTGAGGAATTCTGCATGTTCCTCTGGCAGCCCCTATGTTACAGTCTTTCTGGAACTGCATGTAGTACTTGGGGTAAAAGAGAACAATAGTCTGGACCCTGGTCCTTGCTGCCAGGCAGTGGCCGGTGGGGCTGCCAGGCAGTGGCCGGTAGGCCGCAGTGCCTGGCGGGGTTGGCAGGCCCAGTCTCTCCCTGCCATGAATCAGCCACGGGACCCCACAAGCCGCTTCCTCTCTCAGCCCTCAGTTCCTCATCTAGGAGGTGGGGGACATAACAGAGCTGCTCTAGGCGGGTCACGAGGAGGAAGACCCAGCAAGGTGCCCGGCACACAGTAAGCCTGCATGACGGGGAGCGCTTAGCGTGCGATAACTCCGGAAATCCAGTGGTTACAATTTCTTTTCAAAACTGTCACATTGCCCTGACCGGTTTGGCTCAGTGGATAGAGCGTCGGCCTGCGGACTGAAGGGTCCCAGGTTTGATTCGGGTCAAGGGCATGTACCTTGGTTGCGGGCACATCCCCAGTAGGGGGTGTGCAGGAGACAGCTGATAGGTGTTTCTCTCTCATCGATGTTTCTAACTCTCTATCCCTCTCCCTTCCTCTCTGTAAAAAAATCAATAAAATATATTTTTAAAAAAGCTGCCCCATAAACCAAGTTGCTCTGACACTGCAGCTTTTCACCAAATGTCATCTGGTCACACTGCGCTCCGCCAAACCCTGAGCCAGCTCCCCTGCCAGCCGCCCACTCTGTGGGGTGGCTGCCCTGCCCTCTGCGGGCTCACCTCCTCCCTGGCCTGGTCCTCAGTACCACCTGCTCGTCTGGTCTGTCTTTAAAGAGTCAGGCACCCGTTTCGCCTGTAACTGAGGGGGTTCCAGGACGTGGGCTAAGTCAGGGAGCCCCAGGCCACGCTCACTCCAGCCCCGTGCTCTGCAGAGCCACTGTGCCCCACGCACAGCCTCTGTCTAGTGCTGGCGAGCCCATGCCCCTCTGCCGCCCCAGCCCAGGGCACTCAGCACACAGTCCTGTCCCCCCACAGGCCTCCCCGGGATTAGCAAGGGGGCTCTGTAACCTGAACCCACTTGGTCCTGGCGTCCCAGTGGCCTTCACGTGAACCTGCCTCCTGTGTCCACCCGGCTCACTTCCCCTCCACAGCCCCGGGCACACGTCGGTCTCTGCATGGTCACAAAGGTGCCGCTGCCGCTGCTCGGCCCAACCCCCTCTGTGACACCCCTCCAGCCCCCTAAATCCACGCCATTGCTCCAGAGGAGCTCGCTCTGCCTCAACTTCAGCTGGAGCTACTATTTATTTCTGTGCTTCTGTCATGTAATTCATCTGATCAGTGGCTTTACTCGCATCCCACAAGGTGACTTCCTCAAGGCAGGGAACAGGCATGCCCATCGGTGCCACAGCAGAAGCCATCCCCGCGACCGCGGCTCAAACAGGTCACAAACAGGAGTCGTGTACACAGAACGGGAATGTCTGCGTCTACAGAAGAACAGCGCCCATTAGGAAACACGTTGGGTAAGATTCCCCTTCAGCGCTTACAGTTGGGCACCCAGTGCCGTAATCCGGGTCGGAGAGCAGCCACCTGGAAGGGCTGCTGCGGGGAACAGAGGGGGCGCTGAGATGTAACCGGATTCCTGACTGCAGAGGAAGCGCCCCCACTTCCTGACAGACTATGTGGGGTGCGAGCGAAGGGGCGGGTCACGGACAGGTCCGAGGTGAAGTTTCCCCTCAAGCGTTCAGATGTCACTCCGTTTAATGGTAATTCTTCCTAAGTGTTCACATAAGACACCAGCCACAGATGTTTGCTTTGAACTGTTATACTGTGAATCAGAAGGCGCCTTAATCAATAAGCCACATTGCAGAATGTCTCTGTCAAATTCTGGGCCCCGACATGGTGGAAGTCTTTCCTATTTATACTTTTTTCGGCTCTTTGTCTTCCAAATTTGGAAAGAGACTTCCTGGCCTTCTGAGAAAAAGTCCTGTGTGCTGGGACAGGGCCGTGAGACCGTATCTCAAGGCCTGGCCTGGCGCCAGCACTGACAGCTCTGTCTGGGGCAGAGTTTACGGCCTCTCTGGAATTGGAGTAGTCTTATTTTCCCTATTATTTAAGCCAGGAAGCATTTACAGAAGCCAGAAGAGCAGGGCTACAATTTCAAACAGCAGTTTTTTACACAGGATGGAGGTTACTGTGCTTCAGAACCTCTGCCTCCCCCCCACATAAATATATTCTCACATGGTCCTTCTCACAGGAGCTCAAGAACATCAGTCCCTGCAACCACTTTGTAAGCTAATTGCTATTCTTCAATCTGCAAATGAAAACTCACTCAGAATCCCACCCCCCCAAAAAAATCATTTTAGGTCATAAAATAATTGCAAGGCCCCTCCTTTGGCCAGCTGAAAAATTCTGGTAAGAAAAGCAAAAACTGCCCTGACCAGTTTGGCTCAGTGGATACAGCGTCGGCCTGTGGACTGAAGGGTCCCAAGTTCGATTCCAGTCAAGGGCATGTACCTTGGTTGCGGGCACATCCCCAGTAGGTGGTGTGCAGGAGGCAGCTGATAGATGGTTCTCTCTCATCGATGTTTGTAGCTCTCTATCCCTCTCCCTTCCTCTCTGTAAAAAAATCAATAAAATATATTAAAAAAATAAAAGACAGCCTGGAAAATATTGTAGAAATTTAATTGTATGAACCTGATAAGAAACAAACAGAAAAAAAACAACAACAACAATTGGAGGGACTATGATTTGGGCTGTTCTGATGTTTCTTTTTGTTGTTTGGTTGCTTGGCCATGTGTTGGTACCACTGTGCCCTGGACCTGCGTCAGCACCAGTGACACGCCAGGACCTGGCGCTGATGGCAAAGGGGACGGTCCAATCCGTGCTCACAGCATCCAAACTGCTGCTCTGTGTGGAGACCCACAGTCTCTCCCAGCTCTGCCGTGTCAAAAGCTCCAGGAACACTGCCTGGGTCTGTTCTCACACAGGCAGGGCTTGGGGGGCAACTGCTAAATCACCAAGCCGGTCTCCAGGTAACGGGGACCCAAACCAACTTCAGAATTGGGGTGCAGCCATGTTGATACCACAAGCTCAGCTCAAGGCCCGGTGCCCTCTGGACTCCCTGAGGCCATCTCTGCAGCCTGACCCCTCAGAAGGAGGGCAGGTCCCAGCTGGGTCTCCATAGGCTGCTCTTCCGTAGACACCAAGCACCTTTCATTTACGCTGATAACATTTTGCACAAGTCCCGGGAGGATGAAGGAAACCACATCCCAAAGAACATGAGATGTAACCCTTTCTCTGAAAAGTCCAAGGAATTCAAGTTGCAGCTTGAAGTGAACTAATTCTGTACTTAATCAAATAGTTTCCTATCACAAAAGTTTTGAAAGCTTGCAAAAACACTGAGGTCAAATAATTTTTCAACTATGATATGTACATTTTTCCCCTCAGCGCTATAAAACTAACAGTTAAGAATCATCCGTTTCTCATAGAGCTTAGGGATTCTTTTGGTTCATTTTAAGCCACATCTTTCATATTCAGAATTTCCTGGTTTACTTGGGACATAGTTTTCAGAAGTCTGAACAAACAGTTCACCTAATGATTCTGAAATGTGTGCCTGTGGAGAGAACTGTTTGCCTAGGAGATCCTTCTTCAATGATTCAGATACTTTAAATCATCATGTCCAAAGCAATTTTTCCAAAAATCTAATAAGTTACAAAACTAGAAATATAATCGAGTCTCCACAAAAGAGTTCCAATCCTCCGTGAAAACAGACCTCGCATTCTTAATCCCTTGTCCAAAAAAAAATTTGGACCAAGTATTGACGTTTACCACCAAGAAAGCCACAGAGCCACAAATGGTTCTCATTTAAGCCACTCCTGGGACGTACAGCTCAAATAAAAAATTTCCTGAATGCCCCGCATTTCAGATGCAATTTGGAATGCTGGGGACTCATAATATCATACAGGACACAGGACGATCTCCTCTCACCAAGTCCGAGCTTCTGGAATGCGACCCCAGGAGGCTGCCCCCACCAATGGGGGGGCTGGCCACTGGCAGCCAAGGGAACAGTTGGGACCCAACTGTTCCGCTCTCTGCCCCCAGGGCGGATGCGAATTTGAGCCCTGAGAGATCTGCTGCTTGAACTACTGTTCAGGTAGGAAAAACGCTACCCTGGGGGAGCGAACACAGATCCACATTTTGATCCACAGCAAGAGATGTGGTCACAGTACACGCTCCACCCTCTGAGCAAAGGGGTTATGAGGAATTAAGGCCCTGTCATCACTTCCGCACCAAAGATGCTACCGGGGCCTCTGAACAGACGCACATTCTAACTGGGTTCAAGCTTGAAGCTTCCAGGAGCCGCTGGCTTGTTTGCGGTCCATTCTGGTCCTGCCCACCTCAACCCTGTTAGGTTGCACAGTCACCTCTTGGAGCACTGACGGTGGGAGAGTCGGCTTCTGTAGACCCCTGTTTCCTCCAAGAAAAGAAACACCACTGATAAAGAGGAAGAAAAGCCCTACCAAGTGCACTGAACAGACCTGGGCACTGTGTCGGTCTTGAAAACCATAGTTACTCACAAAGAGAGACCTGCCAGGGCCTGGACTCACTACCTCATCTGGTTGGAGCATCATCCCATACATCAAAAGGTTGTGGGTTCAATTCCCACTCAGGGCACATATCTAGGTTGGGGGTTTGACTCCCCAGTTGGGGAATGTACTAGAGGCAACTGATGGATATTTCTCTCACATCAATATTTCTCTCACTCCCTTCTTCTCTTTCTAAAACCAATGAGTATATCCTCGGGTGAGGATTTAAAAATAATATTTTTTTTTTAAGAGAGAGAGACCTGTGGGATAACAAGAGCAAAGAGGGGGCAACTGTGGGAAATAAAAGATGGAGACAAACATGTACTGACAGAGCATCCCATTCGCTAAAGGGATCGCTCGCTCTAAGGAAAAACCAGGAGGGGAGCAAGGATGGCCTGCAGGACTCTCATGCAAAGCTCAAAGCTCAGCATGTGACGCCCGGAAAGACTGGGGCAATGGAGAGAGCTACCGATGCTACAGAAAAAAACAACAAAAAAACAGGAACGAGGAAAAAATTCCTCAACTTAAGGAACTTGAGGAAAGCTTAAAATCATTGCTTAAGCATAAGATGAAAAGAATCTAATTTGAGCCCTAACCAGTTTGGCTCAGTGGATAGAGTGTCACCTGCAGACTGAAGGGTCCCAGGTTCGATTCTGGTCAAGGGCATGTACCTTGGTTGCAGGCACATCCCCAGTAGGAGGTGTGCAGGAGCCAGCTGATCGATGTTTCTCTCCCATCAATGTTTCTAACTCTCTATCCCTCTCCTTCCTCTCTGTAAAAAATCAATAAAATATATATATATTTTTAAAAAGAATCTAATTTGGAAAGAATAATATTATCTAAGACCCAATAATAAAAAACCTACAAAATAACAGGGTAGCCAAGTAAATGTCATAGCTCTGTAGGCAGCACTGAAATCAGTAATATTTACAAAAAAACCCAGACAGAGTCTATAAATTAAAATTATGACAGAACTGAGACCTTGTGAGATGAGTTTGCCTCAGGAAACTACAAAAATAGATAAGATACCTGAAAAGAATGAATGTCTCCACATTAAAAAAAGATCCGTCTAAATCGGTGGCTGGATCAACTGGATTAATGTGTGTCATAAATAATTTTAAAAAGTGGTTTGCATATATCCAGCTGCCAAAAGATCCCATTCTCCACTCTAGGAAGAGCCATCTCTCATTTTTCCATACAAAAAGAGACAGTAATCACACTGGGTATCCGACTCTCATTTGTACTGAAAAAATGTGGACAGCCAATGACATCAGGAAATGAAATTTCTCTAGGACTGTGGCTTCTAGTAAATATACAACCTAATTCTGTGCTTTCTGCCTTTTGCCACTGTTGGTTTCATACTCATAACCAGTTGACATCAGCATGATGCTCAGCCAATATTAAACTCTCAGAAATTTTATGAATAAATGACATGATGTGTGTGAAGCTTCACATGCGGTAAATACTCAACAGAATGTTGGCTCCCTTACTCTTTTTCCCTCTTCTGCAGTTTAAGATACAGGGGCTGGGTTTTCACGTGTGATCAGTCAGTTTCTCAGCAGAATATTTCTTTACTAGAGGCACAGTGCATGAAATTCGTACACGGGGGGCGGGGAGAGGGGTCCCTCAGGCCAGCCTGCACCCTCTCCAATACAGGACCTCTCAGGAGATGTCCGACTGCTGGTTTAGGCCCAATCCGGCAGTCGGACGTCCCTCTCACAATCCTGGACAACTGGCTCCTAATCGTTCACCTGCCTGCCTGCCTGTTCATCCCTAACTGCCCTCCCTGCCAGCCTAATGGCCCCCAACTGCCTCCCCTGCTGGCCTGGTTGCCCCCAACGGCACCCCCCCCACCAGCCTGGTCGCCTTCTGCTGTTTATTTGTTTGGTCGTCCCTCACTAACACCCTTGCCAGCCTGGTTGTTGGCAGCCATCTTGTGAGGGCATGAGAGTTAATTTGCATATTACCTCTTTATTATGTAGGATTCTCTTTATCACCTAAGTCCAACTCACAGTTTGCACCGGAGCCTAACGTTATAAGCAGCGCTATGCTAGAAGACAGGAACACAGAATTCAAAAGCCATGGCTCCCTCCTAGGATCATTATTTTACGTGTCAACTTGCTGGGCCACGGGGTGCCCAGGAAGTTGTCCACACATTCCCTGGGGTGTTTTGCATGAGCCTGACACCGAAGCAGATAGAGGTGACTAATGGTGAGTAACGCAGACTTCCCTCCACGGTGTGGGTGGGCCTCGTCCAATCCATTAACGGCCTGAGTGGAACAAAGGGTGCTCCTCCCCCGAGTAAGGAGAATTCTCCCGCCTCATGACCTGGGACACCTGCCCTTCCGGTCCCATAGGACGTCAGCTCCCCCTGGTTTCGGAGCAGCCTGTGGCCTCTGGACTCAAGTGGGCCACGGGCTCTGCAGGTGTGGGTCTTGCCAGCCTCTTTCCCCCACAAGTTAGTTTGTTATAACAAATCTCTGTGCCTCTCTGTCCCTAGGTAGGCAGGTGGGAAGTTAGGCAGACACACAGACAGACAGAGAGATATACACCCTCCTGGCGGCTTCTCTGGAGAGCCCTGGCTCCCACACTCTCCTAAGAAGTTCAAAGCTGTGGGATGCTCCTGAGTACGCTTCCTCCAGACAGCCTTGCCCAAACAGCAACAGACTATCGTGTGAGGAGCCAAATGTGCCAGCAAATTAAAAACCGATCGATAAACATCCACGGGATGAATCAGCAGCACTTGACAGCAGGAGCCGCCAAGACAATATCAGAGCATGTAGCTCATGCCCTCCGGGTTCTCAGAACGCCGAGTCTGGGCCAGGTCGCCGGGGCCACAGCGTGCCCACCCCTGCACATGCAGGCGAGCTTTGATGGCTCTGCTTTTACAAGTTCCTGGCTGTTTATGAAGCAGGTCACCGGGGAATCAACTGAGTGCACGGAGCCCCGTTACAAAGGAGTTGAGCCCCTCTCTGAGCACCGTACGAACGAGAGGCAACAAGCTCACCTGAATGGCAGCCAAGTTCTTCTGCTCCTGCGACGGGGCCTCGTGCACGAAGCGCAGCCAGTTGGAGTGGCGCGGGTTGGTGGCATCCAGAACGTAAAGGACCTCCCCCTGGCTCCCGCGGACCTGGAACACAAAGGCCGAGATACCGGAGGTCAGCATCCGCTGCTCCGAAGCCACCGGGGTCGGAACACGGCGTCGTACCCTAAGTGTACACCTTGCCTGTTGGCAGGCATTGAACAGACGCTGGTTAACACCCCTGCTTCCCCGGAAACACTCGAACCAACCGGGCCCGCTGCTCCGCCTGGCAGGCTCCCCGGTGACTCACAGCGTCATCCGCTCTCAGGAGCTCCACACCGGCCACTCTCCTGATCTTACTGTATCAGATAAAGCAAAACCAGCCAACGAACTTATCTTCATGATACATTTGGACAATCGTTCATCATTTGACAAATATGTGAGCCTCTTGCTTATGGCCGGACACTCTCCACGAACGAGGCCGAAGAAGCACGAGGCCCCACAGCTGAGGAACCAGCACAGACCACAGCCCCAGGAGAGGGACACGCTCCACGATCCACAGAGCAGGAGCAGCAGAGTGAGAGCTGAGGGCTCATCGGAGCAGGTGACCTGGGATGGCTCTGAAGGAAGGACGCTCCAGTGGAGGGTGGGGGAAGGAGCCAGGCAGGGAACAGAGGGACGAGGAAGGTGGAAAGGCCCCATTCTGGGAACGGTAATGAGGCCCCGCTGGAACAGAAGGGGTGCGGAGAAAGTGGTGGGTGCCGAGATCAGACGGACGGAGATCAGACCCTGCACAGCCACAGGCTGTCTCCTGAGGCCACTCCAGCCGTTCGATTACCTGCTCACAGGACTGGCATCTCCTTCCGGCCTGCAGCTCTCTGCTCCTGGGAATGTCTAACAGAGATGTCGGGAGAGAATCTAGGCCAGCCTTTCTCTCCCCAGAGAAACCAAATCCATGCCCCCTACATGGACAGCTGTGACTCAAGTCTCCCTTTACCTATTTTCATCTGATACCGAACCCTGGGGCAACACGTGGGACATTTTTTTTTATTTTTTAAAATATATTTTATTGACTTTCCACAGAGAGGAAGGGAGAGGGACAGAGAGTTAGAAACATCGATCAGCTGCCTCCTGCACACCCGCCACTGGGGATGTGCCTGCAACCAAGGCACATGCCCCTGACCGGAATCGAACCTGGGACCCTTCAGTCCGCAGGCCGACGCTCTATCTACGAGCCAAACCGGCCAGGGCCACGTGGGACATTTTTAAAGTCTCACAAACAAAGAAGACAAAGCTCCTCTCGGATCCCATCCCAGCCTCTGACCAGCCTTTGCAGCCTATTAAGGTTCACCTGCCAAGCACCGTCTTCTGTATTTGAATCTTCACGGGAATGAAACGTGTTGGCTACTGGCCTGCTGAGGGCGCGGCCTGCAATGCAGCCACATTCTCGTCCTGCCATCAACCCACCGGATCCCAGACTCTGTCTGATGGGCACCGGCTTCCTCCGCCAGCGCCGCAAAGCGTTGGCTACAGTGGGAGGGCAGATGGCTGAGACTCCACGGGAGACGGGAGCCCTCGTGCTCCGCACGGCGCACGGATCGCTGTGACTGTGCTGCTTTACAGCAAAAGACGCCATCACCGCCCAGGAACGCGGCTGTCCTGCCTGTTAGATGCCGGCGTCACTAGTCCGGGGTCTGGGGGAAGTGCTCTCTGGGGCTGTCCCTCTCCGGCCGCGATGACCAGTACTGCACACGGTCACCGCTGGTCTGTCTCCCTGCCCAGCAAGGACAGAGGACACCAACACAGACTCAGCTCAGGAAGCGTACACCCTTGTTGGAGTCCAGCCCCAGCGAGTCCAGGGATCCCCAAAGGTGTGGACGGAGTAGGCGAAGAAGGCATGACACGGAGGCAGCATTCAGTTGATCATCATGGCGAGGTTCTCCCTCCAGGATCTCCAACCAAGTTCTGTAGCCAGGTTCTGTCCAGGATCTCCAGTCAGGTTCTGTTGCCAGGTTCTAGTCAGGTTCTCTTGCCATGTTTTCTTGCTAAGTTCTGTCTCTAGGTTCTGTGTAGGATCTCCAGCCAAGTTCTGCAGCCATGTTCTCTCCCTAGGTTCTGGTTAGGTTCTGGTTAGGATCTGATGAGGATCTGATGATTATTGTCTTGTTACATCCGTATTTATACCAGCCGATTTTAATCTTGTCAATTTCTATTACAAAGGTTAGGGCGTTTCTTATCTCCATTCCAGGGAGTAAAGATTATGTAGCTTAACTACCCGCCTGGCACTTAATTAAGGGGTTGTATCCCCTCCCTAACCTCAGGGGAAAATCTCCACCTGGGGAAACAACCTTNNNTGGGGGGGTTGGAGTGGGCGGTAAGAGATCAACCAAAGGACTTGTATGCATGCATATAAGCATAACTAATGAACATAAGACACTGGGGGGTAGGGGAGGCCAGGGGATTGTCAAGGGCGGGGGAAAAAAAAAAGGAGACATATGTAATACTCTTTGTAATAATTTAAGCAATAAAAAAAAATATATATTAAAAAAAATAAAAAATAAAAAATAAATTTAGTTTGGTATGCAAGTGGTTTTAGCTTCTGTAAACATCTGATTATGCCTATGTTTTCTTTTACAGTTTCAAGATTGCCATTTCTGGGAGAAAGTTGTTCTGTAGTCAGAGAAGATAACACCAATGTTCAGAGGCCAAGGGAAGAGGAAAGGGAAAGTCTCAACACTGGACTTTCATTCTACTCATCCCTTCTCTTCCAGGAAGAAAATCAATAATGTTATGCCCAGATTTCAAGATTCCCAAGAAACCACATCAGGGAGCCAGCCAACCCGATGCAAAAGCAAAAGAATCTGTATTTCAAGCTAGCTTGAGCTCCCCATCCACCAGACTCACTGACACCACGGCAAACAAAGTGGCTGAGAGACAGAACCCCGCCTAGAGACGGGTTTTAAAGGGGGGGTTGGAGTAAGGGGAGGAGAAAGGACTGTGCTCTGCCGATTGGCCAGGCGCAAGTGGATGTCTTGTTCCTGGGTGTGGCTAGCAGAGTCTTAGACTTCCTGGAAGAAGGTCCTTGCCAAGCACGTGGCCAAGGTAAGATGGAGAACGTAGCCCTTACCCTGGGGCAAGGTGGAGGGCCTAGCCCTTACCCTTTCAAATAAAAGGTCTTTTTTCCTTGTTAGTCCAAATTGAACTTCTATTACTAACAACTAAAAGAGATATGACTAATAATGTGATGTACTTACTCAACTGAATTTAAGTTTGTCAGACTGTGGTTTTTATGCCAGGACTCAAAAATCCACACTATATAAGTTATTTCCCATTCTCATTACCCATATCAGTTTTCCTAAATCCCCAAGTTTGGTTTTTGTTTTTGTTTTTGTTAATCCTCACCTGAGGATATTTTTTCCATTTCTTTATTTTTATTTTTACTTTTTTAGAGAATGGCAGGGAGGGGGAGAGAAGATGAGGGTGAAGAGATGAGGAGTGGGAGAGGGAAGTGTGAAGGGTACACATTGATTGGTTGCCTCCGCACAGGCCCCAATGGAGGCAGAGGAGGCAGGGATCCCATGACCCTTCCATGTGTGAGTTAACGCTTTAACCCAGCAGTTCTCAACCTGTGGGCCGCGACCCCTTTGGGGGTCAAACGACCCTTTCACAGGGGTCGCCTAAGACCATCGGAAAACACATATATAATTACATATTGTTTTTGTGATTAATCACGACGCTTTAATTATGTTCAATTTGTAACAATGAAAATACATCCTGCATATCAGATATTTACATTATGATTCATAACAGTAGCAAAATTACAGTTATGAAGTAGTAATGAAAATAATTTTATGGTTGGGGGTCACCACAACATGAGGAACTGTATTAAAGGGTCGCAGCATTAGGAAGGTTGAGAACCACTGCTAACCACTTAGCACACAGGTCAAGGCCCCACATTTTTAACTGAGTTTATTGGGGTGATGCTGGGGTCCAATCCCAGCGGGTCCAGGGGTCCCCAAAGGTGTGGACGGAGTCGGCGAAGAAGGAATGACACGAAGACAGCCTTCAGTTGATCAGCAGCCTAGTCAGGACCTATAGCCAGGATCTCCAGCAAAAGCTCTGGTCGGAGTTCTGGTTAGGAACTGATGAGGATCTGATGAGGATCTGATGTTTATTGTCTTGTTACATCCATATTTATACCAGCCGATTTTAATCTTGTCAATTTCTATTACAAAGGTTAGGGCGTTTCTTATCTCCATTCCAGGGAGTAAAGATTATGTAGCTTAACTACCCGCCTGGCACTTAATTAAGGGGTTGTATCCCCTCCCTAACCTCAGGGAAAGATCCCCACCTGGGGAAACAACCTTTCTCGGAGAGGTGACCTTGGTTAAAACACATGGCACTAAAGGGATCAAACATATTAAGAACAGTATGCCACACACGCCAGGTCCATTGAAACACATGCTGTGCAGATGCCTCTTTCCGGCAGCGACTGCGTCAAGCAGCAAGGATGGACGGGCTTCCGGCACACCCTGACAGGTAAGCGAACAGGAAAAAGTAGAAATAGGTCATCAATACAAGTTTTCATAAATGTCGGTCTTGTCTTTGTGAAATTGGGTCCACCGTAGACCAGGAAGCAGGTTTAGTGTTTGGGTGGCTGGTTGTCCCAGGAGCAGGGCTGCAGTACCAGGTACGTTATTTCCCTTCAGTGATTCCGAAGGCCTGAGATGTCTCACTCACTGCATGCAGGCCACCCGGCTCCCGGGGCAAAGCCAACGGGACAGACTTGTCCCAGACGTGACTGAATGTAACCGAGAGAACTCGATTCCACGAACAGTAAAACTGAATGGCAGGGACACACACTCAGTTCCCCAGCACACGCACAGACGCCCTAAGTGAGGAACCACAGAATGGGAGGCTGTGACTCACTGATAACAGCAAGGCTGTGTGTCCATGAGGAGTGTGATGCCTTTCGAGTGTAAAATGTCGTATTTTCTTACTTAAATTACAGGCGCTCTTTTGCCGTTGCGTGTAATGAGGCAGAAGCCTCTGCTGGATGCTGAGTTAATCAGAACTCAGAGTATCTTCGTGAGCACAGGACAACCAATTCTGACGGAAGCCAGAGGGGTGCGTCCACATACCAGCAAGCTCATCCCTAGGAAACGGCCGTGACCTGTCATTGCTAAACAAAGGGCATGATTCTTTCCCTGCTGATTTTTCAAAGGATTCTGGCTAAGTCTTGCTTTGATTCTTATACACGCACACACACACACACATACACACACACTCACACACACACACATTCGCACACAGACACACACACTCACAAAGACACACACACTCACACACACACTCATAGACACAAACACTCACACACACACATAGACACACACACTCACACAGGCACACACACACACTCACACACACTCACACACACATTCATAGACACACACTCACACACACACATAGATACACACACTCACACAGGCACACACACTCACACAGACACACACACTCACACACACACATAGACACACACACTCACACACACACTCATAGACACACACTCACACACACACACACACACACTCACACAGGCACACACACTCACACTCACTCACACAGACAGACACACACCCACACACACACTCTCTCACACACATACCCTGAAACACACACACTTGCATACACATACACTCAGACACATACAGACACACACACACACACACATCACTGCAGCCTCTTCTCTTGCTCCCACACCACCCTGACTATTGAATAATCCTGACCCAGGGCCTCCCCACCTTCAGATGGGAAAGCAGTGAAGGGAGGCCACAGGTTTTCCGGGCCCCGGTCCCTGCGCTGAGCTGCAACGAGAACCTGGTACACACAGCATGGGATAACTTAGGGGCTGCAGGCACAGCGATCTCCTCTCCGGTGCACGCGTCTCAGGCTGGAAGGGCCGCAGGCTGGCACTTGGTGGTGACAATGGGGACCCGAATGGAAAGCCAGGGCCCACACTCTGACCATCACTGTGGGCGCCACACCCTCTCCCAGAGCCCAGCCAGGGTCCCCTGACCTCTCAGGTGGGGACTACAGTCTCTGCCCATGGCCTCACTGACACTGTGCAAGCCTCTGATGGAAGGAGGCGCATGACCACTGCACACCGTGGGCATTCTGCAATCACGAGTGTAAGTGAACTGAGGGAGGAACCCAGGGCTCACAGGGGCTCACAGGCACCTTAGAGACAAACCGGCTTCAACACACGGCGGGGGACACGTGCCATCTTCCTGCCACGTCAGCTTTTCCAAGGAAAACGCGTGACTGACCCTGAACACCGATCCTCGGACCCAGGTGCACCTCAAACGGCCTCGCTGAACCCTGGCGCGAGGGCAGGGCCATCACAAGGCAGGAGCAACCCCGATGCCACTCGGCTGAACAGACACTCCTTGTGCCAAATCCTAACACTCTGCGGCTCCATGACCCACAGCCGCCAGCTCCCGCTCTGGCCACCTATGTGGCTTTAATTTCTCTTCCACGTGAGCCCACCAAGCTCTGAAGACAAGAGTCAGGACAGGAAATCTCTGGAAACAGTTGATGGTGTAAAAAGCAATGACAATCTCTAGGACCCCAGCGAGCACAGTTTTGATGGTGTTTTTTAAAAAAAAGATGCTTTGGCCCAGCCGGCGTGGCTCCGTGGTTGAGCATCAACCCATGTACCAGGCGGTTGCGGTTCGATTCCCAGGCAGGGCACATGCAAGGGTTTCGGGCTCGATCCCCAGTGGGGGTCATGCAGGAGGTGGCCGATCAATGATTCTCTCTCATCATTGATGTTTCTCTCTCTCTCCCTCTCCCTAAAAGCAATAAAAATATATTTGTTTTTTTTTTTAAAGAGGCTTTGTGTCTGAAAACTTCAGGGCACAGGCTATAGAAACACTGAGCAGCGAAGATCCCTGTGCAGGGCGCGCGGAGAAAAAGTGGAAACACAGCCACTGTCCTCTGGCCTTCCACACCCAATCCCATGCTGCGGGCATCCCTCCTACGTACACGGTTTTTCTGTTGCTTTTAACATTGAATCTGCCCGACCCATTTAGATTAATTGTATTCCCTTCACTCACGTCTTTCAAAATGTACTCAACTCAGTACAGAAACGAGTTCTCGGTGCAAAGATGCGCCCCAGACAGCCACACGTCTCCTGGGCTCTGGGACGCACCCTGTCCCTCCACATCGTCACCTAGCTACCACAGTTCTGCGCGAAGAGTTTAAAGAATGGGCTCGGCTCTCCATTCACTTGTTGGAACACTCGCTGCACTTCATTGGTTACTTGAAACTGTGCCATGAAAAGCTGCGAGTGGGATTCTAGAACGCAGTCCCTTCACTCAACGTCTTCAGTATTGAAGAGGAAACAGAAAACACAGTAAAAACACGGCACAAAGCGAGGGGCGATTATTATAAAGCAGGCACACCTGTCCCTGGGCCTTCACTCGTATGGGAAGGGACGCACAGTGCCGGTCCGAGGGCGGAGGGAGGGCAGGTAATTGTGAGCGGACGGCGTGAGGAAAAGCTCCCGGCAGACAGGTGTGCAGACATGGACACAGCCCCATGGGGCTGGCACCACCCAGCAAGCGCTGTGGTGAGACGCCCCGGCCAGCAGGCGGGAGAGCTGGGTTCCCAGCAGGTCCTGGGCCTGCAGTCGCAGGCAAGGCCGGTCCTCCGTGTCTAGACTGAGTCCACAGCATGGTGTATAGGGAGCGCTGCCTCCCTCCCGGGATCTGGGTGTGGGTACACGGTAGGCCCCCAGGAAAACCCCTTGGTCCTGAGCTTCCAGGGGCGTCCTGGGATAGGACAGAAGCATCATGTGCAGGTGGCTGCACAGAACTGTGCTGTGTGCCCCTCTCGGGAGGAGAGAGCGCAGGGCGATCTCTCCATGGCCTCCAGCCTCTGCCAGGGCCCGGACGTCCTGTAATAAATTTCAGCTAAGTCCCTGAATCCTGACAGTGAACCTCCAAATCTGGAGCGGTTTGGGGACCCCCAACACACAAGATGAATTCAGATCCACGGCTGAATACATGGCATACACGCCTGTCAACAGACGAGGCAGAGGCCACCGCAGAAGCAGCAGTGCCATCATGCAGGGATTCGCGCCTCCCACCAGTGCTCACCCGGGGCAGCACCTGCTCCGGAATGGGCCGCATGCCCATGCCCACCGCGTATCCGACTGCAGCTCACGCTCACGGATTCTGCCGAAAGGCTCGGCTGCCGAAGGCCAACTCAGGGACAGGGGCACTCCCCGCCCCGGACAAGGCAGGTCTGGCCTCAGGAACCGCTCTGGCCCCGAGGCCGGGCAAGGAGACCGTCCAGTCACGGACACACAGCGCAGAGGTGGGCTCCTGAGAGCGCAGGGCTTCCCGGCCCGCCAATCACCGCTGCAGGGCCGGGTGGGCCTAGGAGGTCATGGGCAGATCTTCCCAGGTGGGGCCCATCAGACAGGAATCCAGGGGTTTCAGAGGATCCGTCAGGAATGTGGTCCCTCCAGAGACCTGGGGGCCCCTGGGCACTGACTCCACCTCAGGCCTTTAGTGCCGCCTCTGAAATCCCTCAGGCTGAGGCCACGGTGCCTGTGTAAGAAGAGACTGGGCGGACAGAGCCCATTATCGCTGACTCAGCCGCACACTGAGCCCATTATCACTGACTCAGCCGACATCCATCCTGGTACCACGAATCTGAAGCTGCGTCTCTGATTTGTTCTCCTGTGGGAAGATCTAGGACTCTTCTCACAGCACCACCACCCTGGTCGCTGTGCAGCTGGCTCCATACCCCTGCCCCACCCTGCTCACTGAATCTCTCTCTTCCTTCCCGACCTCTGTGGGCAGAGTGGCCATGCACCGAGGATCTCCGAGGCCCAGGGTCACCATGCACCCTGGATCCCCGAGCCGGTGAAGGCCGCCTGTCCCGCCTGCAGGGCCACTGCTCTGGGACGGACCCGGGATGGCAGGCACGGCTCCCCTGCATCCGGCTCACAGGGCAGGAACCTTTTCTCTGCCGAGGGCCATTGGATATTTAGGACATTACTCTCAGGTGAGACAAAATGACCAACTTAAAAGTTAGCCTGCTGTATCTGGTCAAACATTTCATTAACTCACCCTAATGCCCTAGCAGGGCCAGACCCAATGACTTCTCAGGCCTCATAAGGCCCGTGGGCCGGAGGTTCCCCACCCCTGCTCTAGAAGCTCCCGGGGACGGATCTCCTGGAAGCACCTCTACTCATGGATTCAACTCTCACGTGAGCCAGACCTGCTCTGGCTCAGCTGCTCTGCCTCCCTGACCAGGGCACCCAGGACCTCCCGGCCCGCCACCCGCCCCCCAATCAGAGCTTCCTCCGCGTTCTCGTGACGATGTCAAGAGGAGCTCTTGGATTCGGGGCGTGTCCTGACAGTAGTGACACAGTATCTGAGTACCAAGGGCATTTTCATTATGAGCATTTCTGATGTTGATTTAAAATCTGTCTCCACACCCATCCTTCCACAGCCCTGAGGCCTCCTGGTTGCTCCCCACCTCCTCACCCCAGCACCTGCCCTGCCTGTCAGGAGCCCAGGGTCCTCAGCTCCGCCTCCCAGGCGCCTCCCAATGGGTTCTGCCTCAGCTCAGGCCCTCTCCCCTCTGCCACCTCCTCGCATGGGTGAGGTGGGCACATCTGCCACCCAGCCTCTTGGATGCAGTGGCGGTGCCTGACAAGCCTGGTGCTCTCACCTGCAGGGAAGGTGCAGCTAAGGAGCATCCTGCATGGGAACAGGGCCCGTCCAGCTGCAAGACTGGCTCCAGCAGGGAGGGCGTGGGGGCGGCCACACTAGTCCAGGCCCAGGTGAGTGTCCTGGGCCTCCACCCACAGCATCGCTACCACTAAGCTTAGACTGAGACTGGCGCGCATGCACACACACACAGTGGCCAGACCACCTGAGAACACGCAGCCTGAGCCTGAGTCGGGGGACATTCCCACAGGAGGGCGGGGGGAGCGGCCTGGACTGCACTCCCACCGGGAGGAGCTGCCAGGAGTCAGATGCCCGAGGACGAGGGCTCCCATTTCCATCTGAATGATGTCACTTCTACTGAACAGACGCTGGATCTCGTTAAATTCCTCCCATGAAAACGGGAACGTCAAGGAAAGAGGCCCTGCTTTAAAGAGCAAATAGTGATCATCATGACAACTAAGAGATAGGAGGTTTGTTACGCTCAGCCCTCCGCTGCCAAGCTGCCTGCACACAGCATAGAATCCGCTCCCCTAAACAAATCTATGAGGCGGGTGCTACACAGGAACCACATTTAACAGAGGAGGAAACTGAGGCACAAATACAGGAGGTCCTCAGGTTACATCGGAGATCTGTTCCTACAGCGCGACGTAATGTGATTTTCGCTGTGAGTCAGAACCCACCTACATAAGCACCTACGTCACCCACAGGGTGCACATACACAGCGGTAATGATGTGAAACAGTAAAAGAAATTTAAAAGAAAGATAACAATTCCTGACCTTTACTAGTGGTAAGTAAATAATAAAAAACATAAAGCACATATGCACATTCATCGAAATGACGGAAATTTTTTTTAATAAATAAATGGGAGATGACGACGTAACCACAAAACAACATACATCGAGTCTGACGTAACCTGAGGACTGTCTGTAGAAAAATCGTTTATCTAAGGTTTCCCAGCTCGCTAAGCACTGGAGCCAGGGTTCAAACCAGGATGATGTGGTTCCAGGCCCACCACTGTCCTCCCTCGACCTCCCTCCACCTGGGCACCAGGTGCCACCTGGGGAGCAGGATGCTGAGAATGACCCCCCCCCCATGGCCCTCGTCCTTAGGGAACGCCTTCCTGTTCACATGTGGGTGGCACCGGTGAGTGTGACAAGTATCGCTCCTACGATCCTGTTGGATTAAAAAGGGAGAGTACCGGGGGAATCTGACCTGATGGCAGGAGCTGTTTAAAAACAGGGTTTTCTCGCCTAGCTGGAGTGGCTCAGTGGTTGAACATCAACCTATGAACCAGGAGGTCATGGTTCAATTCCCAGTCAGGGCACATGCTCGGGTTGTGGGCTCGATCCCCAGTGTGGGGCGTGCAGGAGGTAGCAGGTCAATGATGCTCTCTCATCATTGATGTTTCTCTCTCTCTCCCTCTCCCTTTCTCTCTGAAATCAATAAAGATACATTTTTTTAAAAAAGGGTTTTCTCTGGCCAGTGAGCAGAGAAGTCACAGAGCTGGGGAGCACAAGGCAGAGTGACAGGAGGGGGACTCTCCTGTGCTGAGTTGGAGGCCACTGAGGGCCTAGGAGTGGCCCCTGTGGGTCCAGGGACTGAGACAGTCTCTGGCCAACAGCCAGCAACAGAAGGGATACCTCAGTCCTACAGCCTCCAGGAGCTGAATTCAGCCGACCACCTGGAGGAGCTTGGGAACACACACATCCTCAAGCCTCCTGATAGGAACCCAGCCCAGCAGCACTGGGATCCGGCCTTTAAGACCCTTAACCGCAGAGCCCACCTGGTGCCCCACCTGCAGAGCTGCAAGGTGAAGGGCAGGGTGTTGTTCTAAGCCACTGAGCTCGGGGTCACTTGTCAGAGGTGACCAGTCACGCCTGGCAGCAAACCAGCATTCGGATTGGACGGCTGCCCATAATTAGCGCCAACAGGAGAGCTCAAAACAATGCTGCTCTCATCTCATCGTCCACAGGTCAGAAGCGGGGCCGGGTCTGCTGAGGGCCACCTGGAAGGCTGTGCAGGCTCAATTCTCAGTGTGGGCTGTGCAGGAGGCAGCTGATCCATAATTCTCTCTCATCATTGATGTTTCTCTCTCTCTCTTCCCCTCCCTTCCTCTCTGAAATTAAAAAAAAAACACATATATTTTAAAAATAATAATAAAATAAATTTTTAAAAATGCAAAAGCCTTTATGAGACTGACGCGCTACCTACTGCGCTAACGAGGCACCTAAATGCAAAAGCCTTTAAATATAATGTAGACATATGTTTCATGTAAGGAATTGATTCTTATATTAAATGAAGGAAGGGAAGGAAAGGAATAGGAAAGGAAGATATTCTAAATTTTAACTCTAATTCTTTATAACCAGTTCCTCTTATAAAATTAAATATATATATATATATGTGTGTGTGTGTGTGTGTGTGTGTATGTTTCTACATTTCCCATTTCATCAATTTTCGCCAAATCTAAAATTATATTTTTTATATTTATTATAGGGCTGCCTGAGTAGACTTTCACTAGTGTATATAGAGATATCAAACTTATATAAGGAAACGATTGACATAAATACTCTTCTATTGCATTTTCACCTCATAAAGGCACAAGAAACCGTAAAAGCACAGATGGAGAACACGCGGGAGAGAAGAAGGTGGGGAAAGTGACATCACCAGGCATCACATGACACTGGTTTGAGTGTTTTAAAGTGGGCTTTCCCTCAGGGAGTTGTTTTTAATTTTGCAACGAACAGCCTTTCAAGACACATCAGCTGAAATTACAAAGTGACCCACACCCCTTCTCTGTCCACAGGCGCCTCCTTCTGTGGCCCAGGCTTGAGGACTTGCCCTGCACCCGCGGAGGCCCGGGCACGGAGCTCTAATGCCCAGCTCCCTGCCCATGCCTCCACCTTCCAGTGCCTCCCTGGGCGAGTGGACACAACGCGAGAGTGTTGTTTGCAACGCCCCCCTGGAGGAGGAACAACTTGTGCTCCTGTGATTATCATGTCTGACTCCTGAATATGCACGGTGCTCCCTTTCATTTACAAGGAGACCCTCCCTGACTCTGCAATCCACCGCTTCCCTCAGGACCGCTGCCCGTTCTATTCCCTGTGCTGGCTCTCTCCCTCGGAGAGGCCTGTGGTTCTTGGGCTGTTACCTAAACAAGCATCTGCAGTGCTCCTATGCAATGTCACCATTAGCTTTGGGAAGTGGCACACAGTGCGTGCAGGGAGCTCACAAAACACTCCACAGGGTCGGAGCACTGTCCATAAGGACCATTCCTACTTCTGTCACCCGATGGATGAGGAAAACAACGCCACAAGCAGCCTCACCTTAGTCCGTGTCAGGCTTTGCTGCAGAAGAAGTTGTTTTTTAAAGAAGCTTGGTTCCAAAGATGTTTGTTTTTTATTTCAGGTTTCCAAGTGAGTGCCTATGACCCAGAGGATGAAATGAGCCAGGGACAACCCATCAGGGCCCTTTTGCTCTGCAGAAATGAGATGCACTTACAAGAATGAGGACAGATGCTCCGGCTGCGGCCCCAGGGGAAGCGCAGGGCCACGGGATTCAAGGAAACCACGCTGACTGGCCCAGCGAGACGCCCAGGGGCTCGGCCTGACCGGCTGCGTGGACCGCGGTGCTGCGTGACAGTGAGGCTCAACACACGCCTAAGCGGACAGTGTGTCCTGGCCGAGAGCACCCCACAGATCATAGGTGGGCACAGAGCCTCAGACCCGGTCTCTTCGGACAGAAGAGCACGGTCCTCCTCCGTCACCTGCCAGCTGCACATTAATATTCAAACTTCGAACAGAGCCGGACCTGGGCAGTGTCAGCACAGCCCTCCGCTGGGCTTCGAGCGTCTGAGGTTGAAAAATACAGAATTACCACCGTAAATGAGGACACGAGAATATGCCTGTGTTTCCACTGATCTCTGGGGCTGTCAGAAGGAAAGGTTTCTACAAACATGACTCATGCCCTGGCCAGTGTGGCTCAGCCAGTTGGCTGGGCGACGTCCCTTGCCCTGAAGGGTCGCTGGTTCGATTCCCAGTCAGGGCACATGCCCAGGTGGGGGCTCGGTCGCAGGTAGCGGGTGTGCAGGAGCAGCCAATCGGTGTTTCCTCTCACATCAGTGTTTCTCTCTCTTTCCTCTCCTTTCCTCCCTCTCTGGAAATCAACTTAGAAATCTTAAAAAATAATAAAACAAAATGATTCATTCACCAGAAGTTAAAAAGTAACAAAGATGCACATGGAAACATTAGCTATGTGAGCATCCTACACATTCTTCAGGGAACAAAGTCCTGTTCTGAGCTCCTATCGCACAGCAGGGCGATGACGGGCCGCGTCGCTAAAGGGGGTTTATTCCAGCCCATGACATTCATCTCCTTTACAACAAAGGAAACCACGGAACACTAGGACCTACAGTCTCTCTGGACATAAGAGCGCATTGCTCCTTGGCTCACCTGTGATCTACACATTCATATGCAAATCAGAGACAGCCCCTCAGGTGGGAATCATGCAAACTCCAGCAGCAGCTTGGAGAGGCGCCAGTGACGGCGAAGCAGTTACATGCATGCGAGTGGTTTCTCACTTACATAAAACCCCACACTGACTTCAGGACAAATTCATCAAATCCACCTTTTACACTAAGTATAAAATAGCGCTAGAATTTGTTACTGAAACAGGCCAAACGCTGAGTAACCACGCAACGGCTTATATGCTCAGCTATACACAAGGCAAGCCGCTCGGAGATGCTCGGCCTGCCTGTGCTTTCGTGTTTAACTCACTGCTAACAGCAAAGGATGCAGGCGAGGATGTAACCGCCCCGAAGCACAGGCGCCGGTGCGGCTGCCCTGTTCACCAGTCCACAGGGGCCGGCATCAGGAGACGGACACAGACGCCAACGTGAGCAACTGGGAAGACAAGGGAGTACGATGGCCAATGTGGAGGCTGAGCAAGGTCTGTTGGAACCGCATCTACCACATTTGAAAAATACACCTCAGCCAGCACCCAGGAGAGCTGGGCCTGCTGCAGGGCCGTGCGCCTGAGGCCCAGGGACCTCGGGTCCAGGGAACCGATGCCCGCTGTGCCCGTGCTACAGCAGAGAAGCCTGCCAGGCTCCGCAGGAGAGCATGGTGCAAGCAGATGACACCCACTCAAGGAGGGCGGGGAGGAGGGAGAGGAGGAGAAGGGGGAGGAGGAGGAAGAGGCAGAGAGGAGGAGGAGGAGGAGGAAGAGGCAGAGAGGAGGAGGAGGAGGCAGAGGAGGAGGAGGAGGAGAAAGTGGAGGAGGAGGAGGAATAGGCAGAAAGGAGGAGGAGAAGGAGGAGGAGGAGGAAAAAGAGGCAGAAAGGGAGAGAGAGAAGAAAAAGGGGAGAAGCAGGAGGGAGGGGAAGGGGGGCCTGCTAGCCTCTCCCTGAGACTCAGCTGCACACCCACCACATTCAGGTCTCCAGAACCGTGTGCAATGCTATGACGGAATCTGAAACAGAAACCTATATTCCACTCCTCCTTCATCCCCAAGTCCTAAGCTACCACAGTGGGTCGGGCACCGGGCACACAGATAAAGACCCCTCCCTTTCACTTAATGCAATAAACATGTTTCATTTGTGCCAACACATCAAAGACCAACGACATTCAGTCACCATGGAGGAGCTCCCAGCCCAGGGAGCGGGACAGACACCCGTGTGGTGCCCACAGGGTCACACCCGCCTCAGGTGTTGGGAGCAGTGAGAAGGGCCACCTGGCCGGGCAGGAACAGGGCGGGTCTGAGGGAGAAAGGGGGTGACGGTGCAGGGAAGGGAGGAGCAGGCACAGGGGTAGCGCCTGGGGCCTGAGATGTGAACTGTGATGGAGGCGGGTGCACAGCAGGAAGCGCTGAGAATGGGACGGGCAGTGGTGGGTGGAACCTGGTGGCACACGGGGACGGGCAGTGGTGGGTGGAACCTGGTGGCACACGGGGACGGGCAGTGGTGGGTGGAACCTGGTGGCACACGGGGACGGGCAGCGGTGGGTAGAACCTGGTGGCACACGGGGACGGGCGGCGGATGGAACCTGGTGGCACACGGGGACGGGCGGCGGATGGAACCTGGTGGCACACGGGGACGGGCAGTGGTGGGTGGAACCTGGTGGCACACGGGGACGGGCAGTGGTGGGT
>JAWPEG010000011.1:105217493-105264901 GCA_035771395.1 Myotis vivesi
GGCTGCCCGGGGCCTCCGCCCCCGCCCGCCCAGCGCCGGGTCTGCCCCTCCGAAAACCCCAGATCCAGGCTGGGGGTTACTCCCAGGATGCAGAACGCAGTGGGCCTGCACAGCCACAGCCCGGCGCCCCCAAACCAGCTCCCCCCAATTCCAGCTCCTGGGGCCCGGGAAGCATGGTTCTCCCACAGCCTGGGGATGCGGCTGCGTTTGCTCCTGCTTCTCTGGGAGTTGGAGTCATGGGGGGCCGAGGAGTACGTTGTCCAATGTACAGAGGAAAGGAGTGTGCACCCCCTGCAGCCCACCCATTTCAAGCTAATCCCAACTTTACCGCGAGCTACTTAAGCAACATCTAAATGGAGGAGAAACTACTTTTTTAAATGGTGCCAATGCCTGGTTAGTTCTTCCACTTCCCAGGATACACTGTTCCTGAGCCTCTCTTACTCCCAGATCACCTGACCTGATGGGTTTTCTTCCCGACCTGCACGGCGGTGGGGGCTATGGCAGGGAGGCCCCGCAATGCAACCCACCATCACAGCAGTACAGTCAGCCACAGTCTGGTTTTGGTGTTTTTAGTCAAGTTAGTAGGTATCATAGGACAAGCCAGGAACTTTCTATTCTTTTGATAATTTTTTATCCAGGGTCTTTTCTTGGAAACCATTAATGTTCCCATAAACAGAGATGTTCCTTATAAACCAATAAAATAATAACGTAGGCGAAATTAATGACCGCACTCATAAAACAAAATTCAACTGAATCCATCTTGGAGACCTTGCTGAATTTATCTAACAATCCAGGAATCGGGCAGCATCCCACTCGACAGATGGGACCTCAGGGGAACTTGACAAAATGAAAGGCTTTCCTGGGCAGAAGGGAGCTGGGACACCGACGTTCAGGCAACGCGGCAGGTTGGCCACTGCAAGGTGGCTTTATTCCAGGGAAGGGCAGATGACGTCATAGCGCTGTCAGGCAGATGACGTCATAGCACTGGTCAGAGGAGTCGTGATTCTCTGGTGTAAATCCAGTTCTGGCAGATCCGGCACTATGGTCTCAGCTGGGTCGCAGGGCTTGGCGAAAGTGACTCCATTGTGGGCCTGTCCTTATGCGTTCACAGCATTCACTTTGGAAAATACTCCTTTCTTCGGGACTAAGGAAAGCCTTGGATCACAAATAGTTCCTAATTTCCCAAGTAGAAGAACTTTATTAAAGTTTAGAAAAAGTAACTTTTGCCCTAACCGGTTTGGCTCAGTGGATAGAGCGTCCACCTGCCGACTGAAGGGTCCCGGGTTCGATTCCCGTCAAGGGCATATACCTTGGTTGTGGGCACATCCCCAGTAGGGGGTGTGGGAGAGGCAGCTGATCGATGTTTCTCTCTCATCGATGTTTCTAACTCTCTATCCCTTTCCCTTCCTCTCTATAAAAAAAAATCAATAAAAATATATTTTTTTAAAAAAGAAAAAGTAGGTTTTTTTGAAGCCTTGTGAAGAAAACCAAAATAGCAATATTTGGGGATTTTATAGGATAGAACAAATGACCCTTGGGGGTGGGGGGTGCTCAGGGAGGCTTTGCCAGCGGCGGGAGGAGCAACGCCTTCCTCCTTCTTCTGAGTTCCGACCTTTTTTGGACCCACCATTGAAGACGTTACCTTTCTGCCGGCGGAAATGAGTGCGTACATAAGCACTATGTCTGTTTGGGGTAAATTTGAAATTAGGTGCCTTTTAAACACATCGTAACTTTCACTAAATGTTTATTCATTAAAAGTGAATTCTGAGACCAAGCTGAGATGTTCAGACTAGTTGATGGTAAACATAGAATTCGCTGTCATGCCTCAAAGATTCTGGATGAAGGAGCTCATCCCCGGACCTTTTACCCCAGCGCTAAACCCCAGCCAGGCCAGGTCGGCTGGGCCAGCTGGAACCAGACCGGAGGGCGGCCCATGGTATTTCCCCAGGAAGTGTCCTCTGTCAGGGGCTGTCTTTCAGCTTCCAGCCCTGACACCCCACCGGCTCCTCAGGCCGATGCCCAGCCATGTCCTTGGGCACAGACATGGCCACAGCTTTTGATCAGAGAGCAAGGTCTGGTCTGACAGCCCTCGGTCACTGGTGGCCTGGCTTGGCCTGATTCCCTGTTGGTTGTGGGCTGTGTTTCTGGGAACAAAGCTACCAGCTCGAGAACGCACATCTTTCTGAATGCAGTCATCTTTACTAATAAGGAAGCGGTAAAAAATAAAAAATACCATGGTCAAGGTAAGTCTGAGAGTACTCAGCTGAGAACCCTCCCAGATCTCTTATGAATCTGCATCAGGCATTTTGTTACGAAGCAAACGGTCTATCTCATTAAAGCGTGCGATGTTCTTTTTCTGTATTTGGTGGAGCGTTCTGAAGTTCTCCTACCTAAAACGCAGAAACCAGCAATAAAAATAATCTCTATTCCAACACACAGAAGGGGCACGTGTTTGCCAAACCAAAAGGCACAACAGTGGCCGGAAATTTGATTTTGAAGCCTGGGAGATGGTGGTGCTGCGATGCGTCATCTCTCAGAACTTTAAAAAAGCTCAAAAGTGACCTTTCCATATTGTCTTTGAAAAACGGGAAATTAAAAGTCTGCTTTATATCAAGCGTTTAAATCCAGTCTTAAGAAAATAAGGAAATCAAAATATTGATATTAAATTTCTACCATGCTCCTGATGTATTTATTCTAGAAACTACTGCACTACCCAGACACACGAGAAATGACCCCAAACACATTTCTCCTTGCTTCCAAGTTTGCTTTTGGCAGAAATGTTTTTATGGATCTGCCTAAAGCAAGCCAAGCTCTAGTGGTTGCATTCAAGCTTGTGCTGGTGCAGCCGTGTCTTCACAGGAAAGACTTGAATTAAAATTCTATATTAATGAATTATTTCACCCCACAGACTGTGCCATTGTTTTGATTGTGTCTTGGTTATTAATGACTCTTTCCAATGCTCTGGTAGAATAAAAGCCTTGGAGAAAGAAACACTGTCTTTAGTTTCCTGAGAGTCAGAAGAGTTCTGTAGTGAAAGAATATAAAACCAATTTCCCTGAGCAGAAAAGAAGAAAGATTTATTTGGTGTGACTCACAGGAAGAAAAAAAAAAAACCCTTGAAAGTAGAACCCCAAGTTGGTCTTGCGGATTCCACAGCAGCCGGAGCAGCAAGCGAGATGCCTGACACCTGCTCCAGCCGCAGTGTCTCATGACCTCTTGGTTTAAGAGAGCGGTTCTCAACCTGTGGGTCGCGACCCCTTTGGGGGTCGGACGACCCTTTCACAGTGGTCGCCCAAGACCATCAGAAAACACATACATAATTACATATTGTTTTTGTGATTAATCATTATGCTTTAATTATGTTCAATTTGTAACAATGAAAATACATCCTGCATATCAGATATTTACATGATAATTCATAACAGTAGCAACATTACAGTTATGAAGTAGCAACAAAAATAATTTTACTGTCGGGGGTCACAACATGAGGAACTGTATTGAAGGGTCGTGGCATTAGGAAGGTTGAGAACCACTGTTTAAGAGGTGACACCAGTGGCAGGGACGAAGAACCAGGAAACTCAGAGCTTCCTTTCACTCGGGGAAACGTGGAAGTTGTTGGGACCAGAGTGAGTAATGTTATAAAAAGAGAAGCCGAAGCATAAATCAGGGGTCATCCCACCCGAAATGCCAACGCTGACCCTGGAGAGAGTGTGGAGGGTGAAGGTGAGGGTGCAGGAAACTGGAGGGATGAGGGGGGAGGAAACCAACAAGGATAATGGTTTCCTTGTACGGAGCCTCGTATATTTCAGAAACTGGTCAGGGTTCTTTGGATCCGTTATCTTAAAGCCCTAATGACCCCCTCATAACAGCCCACAAAGGAAATTTCCCTAGCCCATTTTATACACGTGGAAACAACCTCAGAGAAGTGATGGGTCTTAGGCGGTTTCATACATCCATGACGTGGTGGGGGTACTCAGACTGAGGACTGGCTGCTTGCAGTGTCCCTGATTCTAGATCCGACTGACAGACGGCTCCCCTCCAGGCTTAGCAGAGCTCCAGGCAGATGGAACTCTCCGGTTCTCTCTCTCTCTCTCTCTCTCTCTCTCTCTCTGTCTCTCTCTCGCTCTCTCTCTTTTCCCATCCCCATTTCTCTCATCAACCAACTTTCTTACAACTCCTCCCTAAAACGTAGAAGACGATATGATTGGCTAAGGTCATGGCCAGGTGCTCCAGTTTGGTCCAATCAGCTGTGTCTAAGAGAGGACTGAGTCATGTGATCCTTCCAGGCTGTCTCCTCTACCTCCTCTAGCTCCTCTGCGGAGAGAGGCTGTAGATGGGGCCTGTCTTTACAGAGGTTTCTCTGAATCTGGCCAATATTGTGTGGCTTGGCCTATGTACAGCCACAGCGTAGCTCATCCACACATTTTAATCTACAGAAATAATATTAAAAGAATCAGTAATTAATCAAAAAAGAAATACCGATGGTCCCATGTTTGCCAAAACCTCATAATTTATTTTACTAGTTCCTCTTTTCCCTTATTAAAATAAAATGGTGACTACAGAGCTCCACCAGTATTTGTTTTAAAAAGTCACCTTCGTAGCACACCCCTTTCAAATAACTAAGGAAGAATCTTGGTTTAGTGAGCATTTTCTATAAACTCTGAAGCTATGTAGAGAGTAAAAATTATTATATTATTATTAATTATTATAGCAATGTCTTACAAATTATTTAGCACAGAAGCAAGGACCAATTATTTCCATAGAAGATGTTATTTCGAATAAATATGACATGGAGTGTTGATGTCATATGACCTCCAATAAAACGGGCACATTTACAACTAATGACGTCATTCCCCATTGAACTGGGGTCTCCCTAAGGCTTCCTCTCTATCAGCTATTTCTCTCTTCTTACGTCTGGCAGTTCAAAGTTTCACGTAGTATTTTCTCATCAGACAGAGAAGCTTCTAACTCCGTCCTGTTCTGCTGAGTGTGCCATCAGCAAAGTAACATGGTCAGACAATCATTAATTTTAGAATTTGTCTCAGTTTTCCCCATTGTCAGCAAGTACTATATTAACATATTTTTACATATGAATGAAGAATATTCTTTTTCACTTGGCCAGTTGGTGAGTTCAAGAAAATCCTGTGCATGAACATCAGTTTCCTCTGTTTTAAAGTCTTTGCAATGAGGTAGCAGTATATGCAGGCCACTTGGTTCTAACACACAACACTTCCTGACACTGCAATAGGGCTGTAGACCTTAAGTGTGTATATTCCAACCTAACCTGTAGCATGTAAATCACATACGTGACCCAAATAAGAAGTGGTGAGTTACGTTGAAAGGGACTGACACTGTGTGCCCTGCAGGTAACTTCAGTCCTTTGTTACAGAGACTAGTCAGCACACGGAAACCAAAGTGGGAGACTTTGGCTGTGTGACAGGTGATTCTCTGGAGAAAAGGTACTAAAAAAATTAACTTCTCAAATATGGCAGAAATAGCAGACTCTATGCTGGTGTGGCTCGCAGTCCTCTTCCAGGAGGTCAGTTCCTGTGAGTCTCTTTTCAGCGAAGGCCACTGAGCAGCTTGAAGAAAACGTCGGCATCATATGATGCTGGTTCCTCGCGTCATCAATGCTTAACTTTCTGCAGAAGTTTGCCATAAAGAGCCTTAGACCAGCTCTGCCGGTTTGGCTCAGTGGATAGAGGATCGGCCTGCGGACTGAAGGGTCCCAGGTTAGATTCTGGTCAAGGGCATGTACCTTGGTTGCGGGCACATCCCCAGTAAGGGGTGTGCAGGAGGCAGCTGATTGACGTTTCTTTCTCATTGTTTCTAACTCTCTATCCCTCTCCCTTCCTCTCTGTAAAAAATCAATAAAATATATTTAATTAAAAAAAAAGAACCTTAGACCAGCCCTGGCTGTTTTGGCTCAATGGATAGAGCATTGGCCTGCGGATTGAAGGGTCCCAGGTTCGATTCTGGTCAAGAGCTCGTACCTCAGTCACAGGCTCCCGGCCCTGGTGGAGGGCATGCAGGAGGCAACCAATCGATGTGTCTCTCACATCAGTGTTTCTCTCTGTCTCTCCCTCCCTTCCACTCTCTCTAAAAATCAATAGAAAAATTATCCTCGAGTGAGGATTAAATAAAAAAAAAGAACCTTAGACCAGAAGGAAGCAAAAGACTTTTATAAAAAGCACACACAGAGCCATGCCAGAGTCTGTGCTGAATTACACAGGCTACCCACAAAAAACTTGTGGAAACCTCTTCCTCCAGGCACCACTGCCAGAACGGCCACTCCCGTTCCTGCCGGGGGAGCTCCATGGTAGGTGCTCCCTGGCCACTGTCGGAGGGAGGAGGAGCCATGAGACAGCCGGGATCTGGGAGGCCAGGAGCCTGGCATTGGAACCACAGATCTGAGAGGTATTCATGCGAGAGCTTAGAAAGGGCGACACTCCATGTCTGTATATTGGGGATCGTAATGCCCACCTGGCGGAGCCCAGGCACAGAACAGTTTCCAGGAAACGAAAGGATTGTTGCTCTGGCTGGGACTGGACTGTTTCACAGTCACACTTCCCTGCTCCTCTCAGGCCATGGTTTCTGCCTTCACCATGCAGAAGCAAGTTTGTGAGCTTGTGCCGTGGCCCGAGGCTCCCAGCCGTCCTTCCCGCCAGGCATGCGTTTGAACATCTGCCCGGTGCTGATGGGAGACGAGGACGCTGCCACAGAGACCGTGGGTCCTGACAGTGCCAGCGAGAGCTGAGCAGCTGGTGTGGGTTCCCCATCACCTGTGCCTCCCACGGGAGGGAACACACCGACAGCACTCAAGTGGCACTAAAATGTCTTGTCCTAGTGCAGTCCATGGCGATACTTGCAATTTATTTAAGACTTTGTAGGGAGTTCTTCCATTTTTAACTCAAAGAAGTATGTGGTGTCAACTTAAAAAATAAGCCTTTAAGGCCATCAATCTTTAAGGCCTTATATATCTGCCCAGCCAGCGTGGCTCAGTAGTTGAGCATCAACCTATGAACCAGGAGGTCACGGTTCGATTCCTGGTCAAGTCACATGCCTGGGTTACAGGCTCGATCCCCAATAGGGGACGTACAGGAGACAGCCGATCAATGATTCTTTCTCATCATTTCTATTTCTCTCTCCCTCTCCCTTCCTCTCTGAAATGAAGAAAAAAATATATAAAAAATATATATCATATATCCCTGCAACAAGTACGCAGAGAACTCACAATGATGTATCAAGCATAGGGAATTAACTTGGAGGCAGAGTGGGTTTGTGGGGAAAGGCCTCCCTGATGGAGGAAGCTTTCTGGCCTTCTGTCCCTGGAGCAATTGTTCACTGTAGGGAGCAGCTCTGGGGTCAAGCCTCTGGCTGACCTGTGGCAGGGCCACGAAAAGTCTCAGCCTGGAGGGCAGAGCTCTCCTGGCATAATGAAGCCTGACCTTGTAGTCCTCCCTAATTCCTTCCTAAGTAGCTAATGGACTGTAGGAGGTGCAGCAAGTGTTGCCAAACAAGAACATGTGTATACGTGTTCATCTACCCTTGTGTTAATCAGACTATAAAATAATGCATCAGCTTGCAGGCTGGGTCTTTTGTGTCCTCATCCAGGCACGGGAGATCCACCGAGCCCCAGCTGTATTCTCTTGTCTGTCTTTTCTTCAATCCTTCACCGACCCTCCTCAGGTTCACCCTTGGCCGTGCTGGCGCAGCACAGGAAGGGGACACAGACACAAACAGGCATATCAGTGACCGAATGGCAGCCTCACAGACACCCGGAGCCTCTGCTACGTGTCAGCTCGAACACCCGCATGAACACTTATCAGCCAAGGGCATGGGGAAGACAAGGCCGGGCAACAGGTGCGGGAAGACCAGCTGTGAGGACACAGGAGACCTGACCAACACGGGAGGATGTGCGTGCTCCTCACACATAAGGTCAGCACGGGAGACAGGGACAAGCAGGGACAAGCATGGGAAAACAACACGGAGAGGGTAAGTAGTAAATCGGACACATGGCCAATTGGTATAAGGAAGAAACTGAAGATTTTCTTGTGAGAGGATGGGCACCATCCTCTTGAACAAATCCCTCATTAGGTACAAAAAAAAATTCCTCCAAAATTAATTCCATGTCAGCCACAGAACCGGATGACCTCCACCTGCGCTTTGCCATCAAAAGCCTGGTGCCCGGAGGGGACAGCGCCCACCAGGCATCCCCCTTGCAGAGCTCTGTCTGCCGAGGGCTGCATCGGGCCTGGGTACACACACTCCATTGCGCTAATATTTAGAAAAGATAGCTAGAGTCAACACCAAAGAAAGAGAAGTGCTTGAAATCTTCGTAATAGTTTTCACACGATGAGAATGTAGAAATGAAAAAACCTGAGTTCATCTTAAAACTATTTGGTTCATTTATTTTGGATTCCCGTGCCCCATATTTCACACACATTCGCCTCTATTTCGGTCCCCTTTTCCTGCCAGTCTCCTGCCGCTCGGTGTTATTATAAACCATAAAAATATTTTACTCATGCAAGCGCAATGCTTTTAACTTTCCGGCTCAGTGGGGGGAATGTGGAGGTGTTTAATTCTCCGGTTTTACATTTTTTCATGGGAAATGAAAGTCAAAATCTGAAAAGTAGCAACTGGCAGTACAACATTATTTTTCTTCTTTTCCCAGTATGTCTAAATGGCATCATGTTCAAATACTTCATTACAGAGGACCCCAGCCAATTTAAATGTCCAATTTCTCAATAAACATCAATCAGGAAAAATCAATCTCTTTGCAAATACAATTCCAATTTTTGCCCTCAGATAGTTTAACCACATTTCCACTCCCTTCAGTGGGAGTTATGCAAAGTACATCTGAGGGAGAAAATTTAGCCCGTGAAATTTAAAATTACTGCAGGGTAAGTAAAATATTTCTTATACTTCTGACTACATAGCAGCTGTAGAACTTTCAAAAAGAAGACATTAAAACCCCATCACATAGCAAAATTCAATTAAAAGGAAGTTGCTAATTTAACTGCCTTTGAAGAGCTTTAACTTGTTTTTAAAGAACACATCTAATAAAGAGTGCTTTATTCATTCAAAAATATTTATTCATACTAACATCACTTTTTTCAAAGGAGAAATGTTTCCTAGCCCCCTAACGCTCCCTCCGACACCCGGCCAAATGTGGAATCTGAAAAGCTACAGTGCCTGTATTCAGAAGCATTTTGACCTGCCTAATATATTTAGTTGCAATCAGATGATTTCTACGACTGGTTCTAAGATGAATAGATAGAGACATATAGTAAATAACTAAATGAAACAAGTAAAAGAAGAAACAAGTAAAAGAAAAACTGGCTTTAATTATTTTTTTCCCTGAACTCATGAGCCCAAAGTTTGTTTTAGGCCTTTGCTCACACAACCCCATTCTGCCTAATCACTTTGGTTTTCCAACTCTAGAAGCATTTCTGCCAACACCTGTCTCCCTCCCTCCCAGATGGCTGAGATTGAGATTTCTGTCATTCTGGTCTTGCTCCGTCCCATATCACTGGCACTACCCAGAGTTTAGACCCTCAAAAAGCCCCACTGACTATTACAATCTCCCTCTCTCTGTCTCTCTCTCTCTCTGTCTCTCTCTCTCTCTCTGTCTCTCTCTCTCTCTCTCTCTCTCTCTCTCTCTATATATATATATATATATATATATATATAAATATATATATTAGAGGCCCGGTGCACAAAATTCATGCAAGTGAATTTCCCTAGGCCTGGCTGGTGATCAGGGACAATCAGGGCCTTCCAGCTGCCAGCCTAGGCCTTCCTTCTGGCTGCTGGCCAGGGCCTTCCTTCATTCAATGCCACCCCCTGGTGGTGAGCACACATCATAGCAAGCGGTTGAATTCCCTGTCGGTCAAACTCCTGAGGGGACAATTTGCATATTAGCCATTTATTATATAGGAAGCCTAAGTGACCTTTACGATGGAATGACTGGAATGACCAGAACAACTGGTCACTATGACACGCACTGACCACCAGGGGGCAAATTCTCAACACAGCACACCCCAATCGCCCGATCATGGCCAGGTCCCCGGGCTGGGACAGGGAACTGAGGGTGGGTGGCGGCAGGCGTGGCCCCTTTCCCAGGGGAGCCAAGGGCCGGCTCCCTCTTTGGGCTGGTGGCCAACCTCCTGGGTCCCTCCCCCTGTCCTTTCCCCCCTCTGGCAGGCCCCCATCGCCCAATTGAGGCCAGGCCCAGGCCTGAGATGGGAAACCAGGAGTGGGTGGCCGCAGATGCCGGTGGCGAGGGAAGGGGGGGGGGGGGGAGAGGCAGGGAGGCAGGGNTTGCGGGTGGGGTGGGAAGGGGGGGGGGGTGGAGAGGCAGGGAGGCAGGGAGGCAGGGAGGTGGGGAACCTCATCAGCCCTGATCACTGGCCAGGCCTACGGACCCCTCCCATGCTTGAATTTTGTGCACAGGGCCTCTAGTATGTATATACTGTCCTTACTCTATTTTCTCTCTACTTGAATTCATTGCAGGCAACACAGGTAGATAATGGTCCTTAAATATTGTCTGATACACCCTTTCTCCCAGAACTTGAACAAATCCACAGACCAAGTGGATATTCCAAAATCCTTATCCTACAGTCGGAAGGCTGTCCCAATCTGGTTCAATCCTACCCTTCAACCTTACCTTCCACCATTCTCTTAGAATCAATCCCCCATTCAATCAAATTCACTTATTCTCTCTTCCCTCAAACATTATCACACCTGGCTCAATGTTGTGTGTACGTGTTCCCCCAGTGCTTGAAATGTCCTCTCCATTATTTATTCTTTTTTTTTAATATATTTTATTGATTTTTTACAGAGAGGAAGGGAGAGAGATAGAGAGTTAGAAACATCGATGAGAGAGAAACATCGATCAGCTGCCTCCTGCACACCTCCCACCGGGGATGTGCCCGAAACCAAGGTACATGCCCTTGACCGGAATCGAACCCGGGATCCTTCTGTCCACAGGCCGACGCTCTATCCACTGAGCCAAACCGGTTTCGGCAGCCATTATTTATTCTTATTTAACTTCGACCATCCTTCACAGTCCAACCCATGGATCATCTTTTCCGCAAGACCACCTCTGATCACCACAATTGGAAGCAACCTCTCCTGCTTCCCCAGCGCCATCAGTTCTGTTTTCTGTTCAGTTAGCAGTTAATCACTAGCCTACATGGCTGGGGGTAAGTGTGTGTGGAGGGCGGTGTCTCTTTCTCATCTCGATCTAATTATATTCTAAGGTCTTTGAAGGCAGATGCTATGTCTTGATTTTATATCCGTATTTATCTAGAACCCACTTTAAAGATAGTGGCACAGTTCAGAGCGAGGCAAGTAATGCCCTGCTCAGCTCTGGGGACCCCAGTCCTGTCCCGTTCACTGCAGTCGAGTGACTCCCTATGGAGCTGTGCAGTGTCCACAAGCATGGCTCCAATGGCCACCTGCCTGCATACAGCATGGATTTACTACTCAAGCATGATTTCTACCTTTCTGGTGTCATTGCTCTAATGTTTTATGACGACAATGTCTCAAAAGTTCACAGCCGTCTCTGACTTTTGACCAGTGAAGGTAGCAGAACCTACCACCCCAAAATATGCCTTTTGAGCATAAAGGATGATTCTGAGCTGATTATTCTGAGAAACGATGACACAAGAGAAGTTCTGAAAATGTAGCAGAAGTGACCCTCTGTAGGAAAGTTTACATTTAAAAAGGAGATCTTCTTTTGTAAGGAGCCTCCCTCTTGGTGCCAGGAAGAGAAGGGGGACTCCTAATCCTAAGAAGCCTCTTAGGGAGAAAGCAGAAACTCCTATCGGCATAACAAACCTGCTCTTTGCCATGCTTTTCTGGGTGACCTCCCACAAGGGACTGCTCCCCTCCTCCCTTTTGTCTTCAACTGAAGATGGTATTTAAGGTGGAGGCTTGGGCCATGGGGAGGGTTATTCAGTCTTTCTGGGTATCTCCCGTGTGTGCATGAGGTAGACTGTTTGTTTTCCTCTTGTTAGTGTCTCAGTTGTGAGAAATGCTCACCTGCCCGAATTCAAATAACGGAGTTGGAGACAGAAGGATGGCAAAAACGAGACTTTTAATACACTCTCGAGAGTGGGTGCCCATCCCATTGAACAGGCACACCTGGGGTAGCAAACACAGCCTATTTATCCAGGCCCTCCCCCGGTTCCTCATTGGCTGAGCACCATGGGGTCACCTGTGTCCTCATAGGTTGCCTAGGTCTTGCTGTCTCCCATGGGTCCATTTAAACAATTGGGCTGATGCCTTTCTAGCTGTCTCTACCTCTCCTGTCTGACTGAGGCAGGCGCCTCGGGGGTTTCCACGAGGATGTTGGCCCCCGTGGACAGTTCTTTGCTCCTCTATCCTCTTCCCACCTCCCCACATTCTGTTTGCCCCGGGACATTCAGCAAATTCCATCAGAAGTGCCCACGCTGGAGATGGACCACAGAGGCCCATCCCTCCATCAGTCCAGAACTCAGAAGGGAGAGGAGATTATTTTTCCTTCCCTCTAGCTTGGGAGACAAGGAAGTAGTATTTTGTTGCTCTGGAGCCTGCAGGTGGTGCTAGAAGATAAAGTGGGGCATATTCAACTTTTCTTAAAACAGTTTGAGCAAAAATGGACTCCTCTTGGGCCTCAGCACACCGGACGTGGTTAGGAGCGTGCCCCTGACAGGAGCCAAGGGGGACTTGGATGAGAGTCTGCAGCAGCGGAGTAAGGACATCAGTGAGGGCTTCAGTTAGGGCCTACTTGACTTTTGTGATTACTTATCCTTGGTGTCTGGTTTCATAACCTGGAGGCATGTACAGGCTTAGATTTGGGTCTGCTTACGAGCTGCCAGCATCAGAGCCAGCTCAGGCGAATGGCTCCTTGTTCAATTAATTAAACCTCAGGACCCTGGGGCACCAGCAGAAGCTGGTGGAGGTAAGAGCTCTTCCCTAAGCCGGCTCTCCTGGCTCACTGTCTGGTGCCCAGCTGGCACAGGAAGGCAAAGTTACCCTTTGACCTTTCCTAGTTCAGGTGAGCTGGGGAAATGCAAGAATTTGTTCATTGAATTGTGACTCTTGTGAGTTTGGATTTGGGGGAGCCCATTGGTTATTGGTCCTTTCCCCTCCAGGAGAGCCTTTGCCTCCTGTTTGTCTAGTTTATGTCCTGGGGACGTAGCTTGGCTTTCTGCCTGCCCAGGGCACACAGGTTGTATGTTTTTTCATGTGCAGGTAACTCAACGTTCAGGTTGGGAGCCCAGAAATATGGCTGCACAGAAATGTGAGGTGCACCCTATTTGAGGCAGCATCTCCCCGGCTGTTACAGCTCTCCATGGATCGTCTGACTCTCCTTTGTAGCCTTGGGAATAGATTGATGGGTTCCAGGAGGACTGCGTTCTTACACATTCCTTGGGGATGCCTCCTGCATCCATGGTTGTCATAAAAGGGTTATTGGTTTGGCTTCAAGTCACTTGATAGGTATACCTTTGGTTCAAAAGAAAAAGGAAAAAGACCATTTAATTTTTTAAATGTTCAAAACTGCCAGGAATATTTACTGTTTGTCCTGGCGGAAACCTGGTAATAGCTATTTGAGAGGATTGTTTTAATAAGGAGCCCTATGGTCAGAAGTTGGCCTGATTGGAAGTTGATATTCAGAACCTTACAGAAGCTTGGGGAGGGAGGGACTTCTCATCCAAGTTACAGTGGAGCCATGTACCCAGAAGGAAAGAAAACATTCTGAATCCTTTGTGGAATGATTCATTAAGACATTCCAAAGACACACAGCTCTAAACCTAGGAATCTTTTGATTTCCATCTTAGTTGGGAATCTTCTCCATGACATGATGAAGGAAACTGAAGCCAATGTAAGGAGTATACAAGTCAGTCCCTGGGTGGCATTCAAACTTTGTACATTGTAAAATATCAAGACATTGAAAGCAACTGTTGTGAACTTAAGAAAGAGAAGTACATAACAATTATCCTAGACTTCTGATAACAGGCAACTATGCCCCAAAATTCTCCATGGAAAAAATGTCTTTCTCTGCACCTTTGAGGTACATTTTCTACCACGTCTTCTGTAGGACCTGAGAGATGGCTCTTGGAAATGCAAACTTTAGGGAGATTATTCTCATCAGAAGAGAGGGAAAAAGGAGCTATTTGAGAAATAAAAAAGTCCACACAAATATTACTAAAAAGCTCTCGCCTTCTAAGCAGGTAATTATAATTTGCTCCATATGCCAGGAACACAATTTGGATTCAATTATCCTTTATTTATAAACTAATGAGTTTTGTCTTATTGTACCTGTCTCAAGACTAAAATTTTTAAATGAAACCTATAAGATCTCCTTGCCTCTATTACCAATATAAAGATATGGAGGCTGAGTCAAAAGAGCTGATTTTGTCAGTGTTATGCCCAGAGTTTGGGGTCCGCAATAATCCACTACCAGGGAGCCTTTTCCAATGCAAAAGCAAAGGGTCTTTTATTCAAGCCCGGGACTTGGTCCCCCTCCTGCCTCCATTACTGGATGCAAGAGAGAGCCCCGAGTTCTAAGAGAACAAAGAATTTATAGGGCTTGGGTCAGGGGGTGGGGGCTCACTCGGACCACTGATTTGGCCGATTCTGGTTGGTTGAGTGATGGCGGGGGGGGGCGGGGGGCTAATGACGCAAGGGTAGGGTGCAGCTAGGGTCTGGTTACACAAAGACAGGAGGTGGCTAGCATACTGTTGGCCTTGGGCTCGTTTCCTTGCGTTCCTATTGGCTGAGATAAGGGCTGGCTGAGGCTGAGCAACTGATACATTCTATGGCTTTTGCTTGAAGAGGAGTTAGGAACACGGTTATCAGCCCTGTTCTGTCCTTTCAGTCAGTAGCTAACAAGATGATCATGTGAAAGCTATATGTGGGTAACCACATATTGTCTTCACTAGCAGAGAGGTGTAATCAGAGAACCTGGAAGGCTGGTGACCTCTGAAGCCCTAGCAAAAGTCAGAGCTGTGCACCACCTCTGTTAATCCAGATAATGGTAGCTGAAGCAAGCTCCCCACCTTTAATTATGTAAATCCTTATTGATAAGATAGTTATGTGAATCCTCATTGATAAAATAGTCTGTGTGTCACTGGAACCTCCCTGCCTAAGGGCTATGGGTGTATCTCATACCAATAAAAGCTTGGTGAGGCCTGAGCACCAGTGGAAGTCTTTCCTCTTGAGTTGGATTTACCCGCCTGGCCCCCCAATATTTCTAAATTATCTCTTGTCTCTTCTCTTTCATTTGTGTGCGGCTCCTCTTCCAGATCCTGAACCCTGAACCATGTGGGAAGTGGAGGGAAACATTTACCACAGCTATAAAAATCTCAGACCAGAAAGGCTCCTTCCCCCCTCCCCCGCCCCTGAGTATCTACACACATCAATAAAGTCAGAAAAAAATGAACAAAGAAATGACACTAAGAGAGGAACAGGACATAGAACTCAAAGGGAATGAGAACTGGATTCCCAGGAGTCCTTGCATCAGTAATACTGGACACAGAAAGGCAACGAAGCAAATCTTAAAACTGAAAACTGGTAAAGGAAAAGAGATCGGAACCTAGAATTTTATATCCAGCCAAACTATCATTCACACCTAAAAGCAAATAATGACATTTTCAAATACACATGGAATCTCAACATTTGTTATCCCAAAGGCTAAAAGATTCTGAAAGATCTAATCCAGCAAGAGGACAAATAAAACTCAGTTGAGGCAATGATATAATAAATGATGAAAAATAAAAATAAGTGAATTTATATCATTAGGATAGTAAAACTTCAAAAATTATTTAACATAATATCAATCTAGACCTATAATTCTAGATATTATCAGCATGGCAAATGGTAGGTTTTGTGTGTGTGTGTGTGTGGGACAAGAAACTGGCTCATGTTCTTATGTTTAAGCACACCCTTAAATTTTAATCGACATACATCTCTTTCAGTGCTCCAACTACAGGGATAAGAACAAAATGTTGTACTTCTAGGAAACAGAACACTTTGTAGCAAGTGCCCTTTCTTTCCAAATTCCCTCTACGTTCTCTCATTGGTAGAGGCTGTGAAAGCAGGTTAGTTTTACTGGCACCTGGGACCAGACTGGGAATCTTATGCCAAAGACCAGGCCTTCTTTGTACTCGACCTTAGAGAAATTAGTAATTCTGTTCTCAGCAGGGATCTGTCTCCACTGTCGCCTCAAGAGACGGGAAAGATTTCAATTGCTATATCACACTATCATCTAAGATGGCCATGATTAAAAAGGAAAACTTTAAAATTACAACAGGAAAGATATAGAAAGTATCTCCATGAGTTTGGATTGGAGAACCCCTTCTTAAAAAATAAAAAAATTAATGTAAAATAACAATGCAATGAAGTACATACAAATTTTAAGACTTCTAAATAATTTAAGCAATCATTACAGTATTAAAAGACAAACTATGGACAAAGAAAATTATTTGCAATCTAGGTAACAGACAACATGTCAGTTGGAAAATGACAAATAACTGATATAAAAATGGACAAGAAGGAAAAAGTAATGACGAGGCGTGGAAATATAAGTGGCCATTGAAAAGATGATTGACTCCATGGTAACCAGGGAAGGACAAATCCCAGCAATGCGATATCACGCTTTAATCCCATCAGTTCTGCAAAAATGTAAGAGCTGAGCACAGGCCCCAGCGTTGGTGGCGTTGGGGGGATGAACTGGGAGATGCCCTTGGGGGAGAAACGGAACAGTATCTATTAACCCTAAAGGTGCACATGATCTTTAACCCAGCCGTTTTCTTATAGGATTCCGCCCTCCCCGACACGCCAGCACCTCTGCTTGGGGAGAATGTGCTGCAGCTGCACCTTCAAATGGGAAGCATCGCAGAGGGATGGGCAGGCGGAATGGATCAGGGAGGTCCCGGTGTCTCCCAGGCACGATGCTGAGTGAGAAAAGAGACCTGGACAATGGTGTGAGCAGCGCATGACTGATCTGAAAAAGAACAAAACACACCAAACTGTGCGATACATTTTTACAGGTACATAGACTAGTATGTCAGTAAAGGTCTGAAAAATACACATTGAGTATGTAAATTGTTTACTAATATCTCCACTGAGGAAAGGAGGAGACCAGGAATAGAGCTGGTTTTAAAGGGAACTTTAGTTTAGCCATAATATTGTAGATTTTCCCAAGAAGAATAGATTTTTCATATGTAATTTCAAAAGGTAAAAATGAAGGAGCCACAGTCATCATTGGAAAATTCCAGTTTCATATGGAAAAATTATTTGATGCCTGACATCAGTTTCCTCTTTTACTAAATAAGGGTACTAATATATATATTTTAATCTATAATATAACTATATTTAATGTATAATATAACTATTATATTATATATTATATATTATATATTATATATTATATATTATATATTATATATTATATATTATATATTATATATTATATATTATATATTATACTAGAGGTCCGGTGTACAAAAATTTGTGCACTCGGGGGGTGGGGGGAGGGGAGTCCCCCAGCCCGGCCTGTGCCCTCTCGCAGTTTGGGACCCCTTGGGAGATAACGACCTGCTGGCTTAGGCCTGCTCCCGGGTGGCAGAGGGCAGGCCCAATCCCTAAGTGCAGCCCCTGGTCAGGCTCAAAGCAGGGCCAATTGGGGAGTTGGGGTGCCGCCCCGTCATGCACAGAGCAGGGCAGATCGGGAGGTTGCAATGCCACCCTCAGTCATGCTCAGGGTAGGGCCGACTGGGGGGTTGGGGCACCGCCCCCTGTCACACTCAAGGCAGGGTCGATGGGGAGGTTGTGGCACCACCCCCTGTCACGCACAGAGCAGGGCCAATCAGGGGATTGGGACGCTGCCCCCTGTCATGCACAGAGCAGGGCCAATCAGGGGGTTGGGCGCTGCCCCCTGTCATGCACAGAGCAGGGCCGATCAGGGGATTGGGAAGCTGCCTCCTGTCACACACAGCGCAGGGCCAATCGGGGATTGGGGTGCTGCCCCCTGTCATGCACAGAGCAGGACCCATCAGGGGGGTTGGGGTGCTGCCCCCTGTCATTCACAGAGCAGGGCCCATCAGGGGGGTTGGGGCTCCGTACCCTGTCACACACAGAGCAGGGTCAATCAGGAGGTTGGGGAGCTCCCCCCTGTCACTCACAGAGTAGGGCCGATAGGGGAGTTGGGGCACTGCCCCCTGTCACACTCAGGGCAGGGCCAATGGGGAGTTTATGGCTCTACCCTGTCACACACAGAGCAAGGCCTGTGGAGCGGGGTTGGGGCGCCACCCTCTATCATCCACAGAGCAGGGCCGATCAGGGGGTTGGTGTGCTGCACCCTGTCAAACACAGAGCTGCAGGGCAATCAGGGGATTGAGGAGCTCCCCCCTATCAGGCACAGAGCAGGGCCCATGGGGGGGAGGGTTTGGGGCACCGCACCCTGTCACACACAGAGCAGGACTGATCAGGGGGTTGGGGCACTACCATTGTCACACACAGAGCAGGGCCCGTGGGGGGTGGGGGTGCCACACCCTGTCACACACAGAGCAGGGCTGATCAGGGGTTTGGGGTGCCTTCCCCTATCACGAACAGCAGGGCGGATAGGGAGGTTGTGGCCCAGCCCCCTGTCACACACAGAGCCCCAGGGTGATCAAGGGGTTTGGGTGCTGCCCCCTGTCACGCTGATCCTGGTGCCGGGAGCCTCGCTGCACCGCTGATCCCGGTGCCGGGAGGCATATTACCCTTTTACTATATAGGATAGAGGCCTGGTGCATGGGTAGGAGCTGCCTGGTTTGCCCTGAAGGGTGTCCTGGATCAGGGTGGGGGTCCCCACTGGGGTGCCTGGCCAGTCTGGGTGAGGGGCTGAGGGCTGTTTTCTGGGTGGCGAGTGACTGAAGCTCCCAACAGCTCCTTGTTTTCTTTTTTTTTTTTTTTTATTCTGGGCCAGCTTTAGCTCTGAGGCCTGGCTGCTGAAAACATCGATACAATGTTTTGGTCCGCTGGCTTTCAGTCCGGCTGGTTTCTGGGGTTTTGTTTACCTTCTTATTTGCAACATAGTACATAGTTGCTTAGAGTTGCAACTGAGAGGCCGGCAAGTGAGGCGGGGAACGTTGGAGTCCACAGCAAGCAAGCCTCATGCTCGCTTCAGTGCCTGGCTGCCGGCAGCCATCATGGCTGACAGGTAATTTGCATATACTCACTGATTAGCCAATGAAAAGGGTAGCGGTCGTATGCTAATTACCATGTTTCTCTTTTATTAGTGTAGATATTATATATTATATATAGTGAATAATATATAGAGCATTACACAATATGAAAATATAATTTAGTATATAGTATAATATAATGCATTATAATAAAATATAATTATATATCCATTATTACATATCGTATTGTATGTAATATAATCATATGTCATATTATATGTAATAGATCTATAATGTCATAGAGATATTTCATATACAGAGATATAGAGTATTGGGTAAGTTAATATTTGTGACACAGAGTAAGTACTGTGTCTGTAGCTGATGTTCAAAAAAATGCCAGTTTCCTTCTCTTTCTATTTAACGAGAACACGACCAGCACAATTCGTGCTCAGCCTTTTTCAGGGAGTGCACCGACTTTGTGGGTTCATATCCACATTTGCTGTATCTGAGAAGCACTTGACCAGGAGGATGGAGAGAACCACCCCCAAGTCCACACACTTTCATTCACCTGAACAAAGCTGAGGCCTCTTTAAACTGCCTCTGGCAGGTTTAAAACACTGGTTTTCCAGCCAAAGGAACAGAAACACTATTATACTAATTACCTGGGAAAACAGGAGCAAAGGTCTTTGAAAAAACACCTTTTTCCTCTTTGACAAATATGTCTCAGCCCGTGCAATTAAATATGTACACGGTAAGGCGGCCCGGTCGGGGGTCAGTTTCTGAGAAATCCCGTGGCTGCTCCCAGTTTGCACCCCGACGTCCCTCGCCCTGGGAGGTGGCTGGGATGGTAAAGCGGGGTGCAGTTTTATGAAGGACAGGCCTCGGCTGACCTCGCCCGATTAAACACATCACCTTTCACCTGCGAGTTCCGGCCGGGCCCCGGTTACTGTCTCACTCCGGAATAAACATCCGTTTGCAGATGCAGGGAAGCAGGCAGCTGCAGAAAGTCCACCATCTCCCCTAAGGAAACCCTCATTTATTGAACTCCGACTGTGCATATTCTAAGACAGAAATGAAGAAAGAAAATATCTGTGACTTAGAGATAAACACTGGGGACTAAATCGATTCCTGGTTATTTGTGAACATTTTTAATTTGACTTAATGCAAGTACCTGGGGCACATAATTCCACAGAGCAATGATATCTTCCTGGAATCACCACACGCACACCGTGTACGAGGCACAGTGGACACGCGATGTCCAGCGAGCTGTTGGGCCTGAAGAACTACATGCCTACATGCAATTACTGATGCAAGATAAACATTTCTGGTTTATATGGACCCATAGATTTTCTTTTAAAAAATATAATAGTCTGAAAAAAATGAGGATAAATTAATATTTGTGAGATCTTTGACAATGAGGGGGAAGGGGGTAGGAGGCAGGACAAGTGGCTATTGATAAAGAGTAAGTTTTATTGCTTTCCCTGGAGTTCATTTAGGCCTTGATTCCAAAATTAGTCACTTTCCTCCCACAACAACTTACAGAATCATGAGTCATTGACACCACACCTTGTGACCTACACAGAAAAAGAGGCGCCATCACTTTACAGTGACTGCCCCATGATCCAAGTGGCTGTAAGGAATGCTTGCGACGGTAGCAACCCAAACATCAAATCTGCATCGACATCACAAGAACTCCTAACACCCTGTCATAGGATGGCGGCTGCTGAGCATTCGCAAAGGGGAAGACTTTAAACATGTTTTTCCCCCCTGGAGTCGTGCAGGGGTAACAGACACAATCCCCTTAAGAACTGTGGTTCACTTCTTCGTGGTGTTTTTATAACATTCTAATGCCCAGAAAGGCATGAGATCAGCTAGAATAGATTTACACTTTTTAAAAAATATGTTGGTTATTATTATTATCATTATTATTATTGATTTGAGAGAGAAGAAGGGAGAGGGAGAGAGAAACATCCATGAGACATTATAGGCTGCCTCCTGCATGGCCCCTGCTGGGGATCAAGCCCCAAACCCCAGGCACATGCCCTGATGGGGAATCAACTGGTGACCTGTTTGGTGCAGCGGATGACAGTCAACCAACTGAGCCACACTGACCAGGGCTAGACTGACCCTTTGTGAACAACTGTGTCATGTTTGGGGGCTTCATTCCGAGTCCCTCTTGTGCGCACACAGGGGTAAGCACACAAGCATTCACTTAAACAGCCAGGTTTGGAAATCAAAAGCAGGCAGACCATTAGAGTCGTTCCCAGATGCCGGTATAATCAAGTCTGAATCTCCCATCAGCCAGAAGCTCCTGCCAGGGAGGAAGGAAATGGACCCCGACAGGAGGGACCCTGGGCCCAGGATCAGAGCCAGTCCCTCCCCCGGCGAGTCTGGTGTCCCTGTCCAAGCAGCAGGGCCCTCCCTCCCTCCCTGCGCTCAGGCTCCGCAGCGCGGCCTCTGCCCTTCCCAGTTTTCCACTAGGAAACCTGCAGAGGAGCCCTCTCTGTCCATCAGATGGATCCTCCCCTCTTCCTGATTTGCACTCTGCGGTCATGCCCGCCAGCCCAGGGTGCTCCTCCGGCCTTCCCTGAAACCCGCCCCCTTCACCGCTCTGCCAGCCGAGGTTGCTTACGCCTCACACCTAGAAACTGACGCAAAACACAGACAAGACCCCCTCCCACACACACACACACACACACACACACCTCACTTCCTCTTTGATGGCCACCTTGATCTTCCCGGAAAAATAGCCCTTGTCTCACCTGAATATCAGACATACTCACCTGTATCGTCTACTTTATCCAGAGTTTTTCTGGACCCCGGTTATAGGGACTTTCTCTCCTAACATGGTAAGCGGCTGAGAGGAGAGGCCCAGGAATGGGAGTGTGATGGGATGGGCTGTCTGACCCCACAGGCCTCGGCCGTGCTGCCAAGTTCCCTCTGTTCTCAGTTTCCTCGATGGCAGAACCCGGGGCAGGGGTGGGAGGTGGGGGGTATTGAACAGTCCATCTCTAAGATACCTCTGAATTCCAAAAATTAGTAACTCCAGCCTGTTCCTGGAATCAGTAAATGTTTATTTCTTGTTTTCACTTCTTTTTACTCATTGCATTGGTTTGCCAGGGCCTGCTGTACCCCAAAGTGCCGCGATCTCCCACCATCCTTCCTTCCTTCCTCCCTTCCTTCCTTCCTTCCTCCCTTCCTTCCTTCCTTCCTTCCTTCCTTCCTTCCTTCCTTCCTTCCTTCCTTCCTTCCTTCCTTCCTTCCTTCCTTCCTTCCGTCACTTAGGTGTAACTGGCAGTCAGCCATCATCCCCGGTCTCAAAAGAATGTAGGAAGAACAATGTAGCAAGAAGATTTGAAGGTACATTGGGGGCCATTTATCAGGACCTGCCAATAAGCAGACACCAAACAATTTGCATTTCAAAGCGATGTTAACTCTTTCAGGCCACAGTAATGTGGCTACTAATATGGATCCCGGGATTAAGCCCCACTCTAATGATACTCAACCAGAAAGACCCCCCTTTGAAATACCTGATCCTCTATTAAAAGCAAGCCATATTGCATTCCTTCTCCAGCCCATGCCTCCTTTTAATCTCTTGGAATTTGTAAAATGCAATATCTTCTTGGCGCTAATCTGCTGATGAGGATTTGAGAAAGGATTTAAACCAAATACACTGCATCGAGTATATTTCTCGTGTAATAAATGAAACATTGATGGATTTTTAATAAAGTTATTGTCAGAAGACGCGATTTCTGTCTTTCATCTCTGTTCTAACTCACCGAAGCCCGTCTCTAAGCCGTGGATTTAATAAATCCACATCGGGCTCTAACCCCTGAGAGGCCTCGCCAGGCCCCTACCCATGCCTGCTGGTGTGCCCACAGCCCCACCTCCATGCACACGTTGGCACACTTTTGTCAAGTCCTGTGACACGCTTATTGAAGCCAAGACAGATTGCCGGTGTTTTCTTAAGGGAAAAAATTCTGCATTCTGAGTCAGATTCTGAGCATTAATTGCCCCAGAATTCGAAGGTGCCGGATGGACGAGATGCAACAGGTGGGAAGCCCATGGGTAAGGAGTGGGGTCCAGACCCCGTGGTCTCACGCGTGTCCCAGGCTGCTCCTCCCTTGAGTCCTGTTCCCATCACACAACCCACCCTCTCCCCACCCTGCCCTTGACTTTCCTAGGAGAACGGAGAGGCGTTTCCTCACCAAACCACACATAGGAGGGCCTGTCCTCTCTCCAGCCAGCTGGGCAGGGTGCCAGTGTTCCCTTGGCTGCCGTTATGAAGTCATCGCCCTGGATGCAAAGAAGCTCAGAAGCAGTAAAACATAGACTCTCACAGGCGCACATATACAATTCAGCGTGCGGTTTCACCAACCACATCCGTGCCTGTGGAATTGCTGTGCGTGGTCTGAAAGTTGCCCCTTCTTTGAAGGACTAAAGTGTAAAAGTGCAAAGCCACTCACTCAAATAGCTTCATCGCCAATAAATGTGTTTCTATTTCAACATGAAATCATACAAACCATAGCCCCCGTGGAGACACCAGCAGACATTTACCACCACGGTGCCCGCCTGTTTCCCAGCCCACCGTTCAGGGAATACGTTGAGGCTGATTTTCTTTGCTGATTAAAACCTTTCAATTCGTAAAACGTGCAACGATTTTAAATTTCGCTTTCCTTCCGCACCGGTAAGGAGATGACCGGAAAGGAAAGTGATGGCCGGTCCTGCCATTACATGGGAAGCTACGCGTATTACAAGTGTCCTTGCTTGCCCTTCTCATCTTCAAACACTTTTTGCTCCTAAAAGCGTTAAAACACAAAATTGCAAAACACAATAGTCAACTGTTTCTTCCTATTCAACTAGAGAAATTGCTCTTTTTTAAAAAATGTTTTTATTGATTCTTTTTTTCCTTTTAGAGAGAGAGATAGACACATATATGAGAGAGAAACATCAGCATGGATTGGCTGCTTCCTGCATGCCCCCTGTTAGGGATTGAGCCCCAAACCATAGGGATTGAGACTGAAACCAGGGCATGTTCCCTGACCGGGAATCAAACCAGCGACCTCCTGGTGCACAAGTCGATGCTCAACCACTGAGCCACACCGGCCAGGCAGGAAATTCCTCATTTTTAGAAGTGATATATCATAGTTTGTTTTTTTTTTATAGTTGTGTGTTGGTCTATACTTACTTTAATAAAATAAATATTGGTTGGTCATGTAAAAAAACAGTGATTGGCCCTGGCCAGTTTGCTCAGTGGTTAGGGTGTCAGCATGTGGGCCAAGGGATCTCCAGTTCGACTCCCAGTCAAGGGCACGTACCTGGGTTACAAGTCCCCCAGCCCAGGTAAGGGCTCCTGCTGGAGGCAACCAATAGATCAAAGTTCTCTCTCTCCCCCTTCTCCCTCCCTCCCACTCTCTCTAGAAATCAATAGGGAAAAATATCCTTGGATGAGGATTTAAAAAAAAAAGCAGTGATTAGGTTTTTTGTTGTGTGAATGGCCTTCTTTCAGAAGTAAATCACTCATTAGATTAGGTCATTAAACCAGACTTAGGCAAGGTTTTACCACTAAAACTAAACTCTCCCTCCTGCTCCCTCCTGGCACTAAGAAGCCATTTCAGTAAATACAGCACTTACCGTGATGGGTTTGCATCTGAACATCCACCCAAGGTTTCTCCCTGCTGCTCACAGGCGTGGTGCGCTGTGGGCCAGGGTGCTTCCCTACAAAGCCTCCTAGAAGTTGCATTGCGTTCAAAGGTCCTCTCCACAGTTCCCAGGACTCCCCTGAAAGCACAGCTTCCAACGTGCAGAGTTAGGACACTGGGAAAATGAAGAGCGAAGGAGAAAGCACGTCTACCAACCTTTTTATTCAATAAATGGCACATAGGTACTGAGTCCCTCCTTCTCCAATCGCATCCCTGTACACACCGTGTGATAACCCTTAAAGGGCTCCTGCATGACTAGGATTGGAGGCACAGCCTCTCTCATTGGCTCTGAAAACCCCTCTCCCCACTTCTGTTTCCTTAGATCAGTGGTCAGCAAACTCATTAGTCAACAGAGCCAAATATCAACAGTACAACGATTGAAATTTCTTTTGAGAGCCAAATTTTTTAAACTTAAACTATATAGGTAGGTACATTGTTATTAACATAATTAGGGTGCTCCTAAGCTGGCCTTTGCTAAAAACGTCCTCAATCGGATTGAGGTACATTCACTGAGGTCGACCCCTTCCAATTCTCCCATCCACACTCATCTTGTATACTTGTTTCAAATAGACGAGTGTGGATGGGAGAGTTGGAAGGGGTCGACCTCAGCGAACATACCTCAAAACAATGTACCTCCCCCGCGCTGCGTACCCCGCGGCCCGCCTGTGCCGGGTCTCCCATCGCCGACCGACCCACACCCCCCACTTCTTCTAACACCACTTCTTCAAAATAGACTTGCCTGGGCCAAAAACCGACTTCTGCGCATGGGCCACGAAGTTTCAATCGCAGTGTACGTGTGCGCCCGCACGTGGTATTTTGTGGAAGAGCCACACTCAAGGGGCCAAAGAACCGCATGTCGCTTGTGAGCCGCGGTTTGCCGACCACTGCCTTAGACGCATCTCCTCAGTCTGTAGCCTTCGTCCCTGCCTTTGCTCATTTCAGCCCTCAGTCTGGAACCCTCGGGTCTTCTTTCCAATCGGAGCCCCGAGGTCCTGGATTCATCAGCCCAGGGCTCCTTCATACACAGGCAGCTTCAGTGCCAAGGCTGCTGTGGAGAGAGAAGCGAGAGCCCTTCCTCCAGCTCCACTGTAGACCCCTCGTTCCACAGCAAGTGGCATTCCCACGGTAAGCACTGTGTCATGTATACGGCGCACAGCCTCTGGAAAATAAGTTAGAGGCGGCTCTGAGGAGTGACTCTCTCACCTGGGATCCGCTTCCACTTTTTGAACCTTTTCTTTTTCATGCCGGTTTCCTGTCCTGTTCCAGCTGCCTGCGCCTCACATCTCTGTTTGCTTCTTTATTTGACCTGAGCCACAGCCTCCTTTCCCCACGGCGCCCGAGGCGGCAGTCAGCAGCCTGCATGTCCCCGCCTCCCCTGGCAACACCGGCCTGTGATCGAGTTCTATGCGTATGTTTCTGCTTTGTTTTGTTTATTCGTTTGTGTTTTTTTAGAGCCCACATAGGAGTAAAGTCATATGGTCTTTGTCTGATTTATTTCAGAGCATAACACTCTCCAGGTTCATCCCTGCTGTCAGAAAAGGCAAGGTTTCATTATTGTTGCAGCTGCATAATATTCCATGGTGATCAGGTACCACTTCTTTATCCGCTCACCTGCTGGTGGACGCTGAGGTTGCTTCTGTACCGTGGCTCTCACAAACAATGCTGCAGTGAACACGGGGGGCCTATGTTCTTTCAGGTTCAATGAGTGTGATAATGCTCTCTTCAAAAGTGATTCATGCGGTGTACTTGAGAAAAATTTCGAGGACTTTCCTCAGGAGCGTTTACTCCCTGTTGGTCCACTACAGATGCCCAGGGGAGGGGCAGGAGTGGGACTGGCTGGGACTCCATGGCGATATAGGCAAGTTTAGTCACCCCCAATAACACACAGAAGTCAACATGAAAGTCACACGGAAAATGTCAAACGCCGTGCAATTTCCCTCGGCAAGGTCAGCCGTACTGAGTCCTCGCCTGAGTGAGATGGGAGGATGCTAAGCCTTCTGTGCAGAAGACACATCGAAGCACCGGGCCTCCGCCCACGGGGTCGGCACTAGAACAAGGGTGCTCTCGGGGCAGGTGAGGCTCGGTGCCTAAAGTCTGGCGTTAGAAGATACTTCCTCAGGCACATACTTAGGTTTTGGGTTCGAGTCCCCCATCTGGGCACATATGAGAGACAACTGATCAACGTTTCTCTCTCATGTTGATGCTTCTTTCTATCTCTCTTCCTCCCTCTCTAAAATCAACATAAAAACATATCCTTGGCTGAGGATTAAAAATAAATAAACAAACAAACAAATAAACAAACAAACACATAAATAAATAAATAAATAAATAAATAAATAAATAAATAAATGGTGTTTCTTAAATCTGAATTAAGTGGAAGCCCCGGAGGTTCAATTCTCTTGCCATTAACAGCCAGTGACTACGTTTACAGGACTTTATGATAATGACATTAAAGGAATTAATAAGGCGGGGAAAATCCTCTAAGGCTACGTCTTTGAGCAGGGAGCCAAGGAAAGCGAGCTTCCTCCTCTTACCCTGCGGGGGCCCTCCAGCCCTGGCTCTGCACCTCCTTCAGGCAGCGAGGCCACACCCTCCTTACCTTCCCAACCAACCTCTCAGGGACTCTACTACTGACTCAGAGTTAGTGATAAAATGGGTGTGGAAAATGCCCAGAGTTGAATTCACTTTTAACTTGCTATTCAAATTTATTTGCTTATGCAAAATGCATAAAAATATTCTGAGAAAGACAGAAGTCTCAGATGGCCAAGCGCTTTAGTATAAAAGCCAAACTGTGAGAGATGTTAGATTGTTAAAAGACACATCATACTGTACCCTAATGTTATCTCAACACTTAAACTTTTACTATTATTGATATTCATTATATATTAATGACTCTCTCTTTAATGACCAACTGGCCAAAAGGCTATACCCCAGAGACAAGGCGTTCAGTAACAAGAACCATAAGAAATACTGGTGAAAAGGAAAATGGGGGGCGGGGGAGTTTGCACCCTAGTTCATTATCTGGTTAAAACTGTAGTCTTCCTTCCCGCTCTGACTGACTTGGGCAGAGCTGCGGGGACCCTCAGGGGCCGCCATAGGAGGAGATATAGAGGCCAGAGCCTCCCCATAGTTTCAGTTCAGGCTTTGGATCTGGAATTCCCCTGGACTAGCAGATCTGCGAAATAAAGGTTAAGCTTTCCTCCCTCAGAGCTGGCTGGTCGTTCGCCCATGCATTCTGCCACAACCCGGAATCAACTTTTCTCCCAGAATGACATTTTCCTTTTATTTCTGCGATTGGGACGGTCCTGACAGTGAACATGGAACACCGAGATCATGATCCCTCGCTGTGTGTGTTTCTTCCCCAACAGAATGAGAGCTACAGGCCCATGGCCTTTCACAGCCGTGTTCCTCCTGATGGAGCTGAAAGAGCGATGGTAGCAACCCCTTCAGCGGACATGTGAGTCATAATCCCCAGCCCTGGGCTCTGTGCCCTCTCCGCTCATTAGGATGGCAGAGCAAGGTCCAGAACGTTGTGCGCCTGGGAGGCACCCTAGAAGGCTGTAGCTAATGTTCAAAAGAACAAAACCAGGGCCAGAAGGCAGTTGGGGACAGACCCTCACTCACCCTGCAGGGCGGCCAGTGTCCTCGGCAGGTGAGAGTGTGAAAGTCCTGGGCTGCACTGAGCCTCGGGCTCCGGTCTGGAAGGGGGCACCTGCTTTACAAGAGTTGCCGCAGGGCGCTAAGCTCCACAGCAGTCCTCCTCGCAGACCAGGCCACAGTCCCTGCCACCTCAGGGGGCGTGAGGATTGGTGTGGGGATGCGGCACCAGCTGTGGGCATGAACGGACAAGGCCACAGAGGGCCCAGCACCACCATCCGCCCCGAGGGGTGGAGTGGGGAGACTTCTCTCCATCAGAGTCAGGGGTTGACAGCAACAGGGCAGCTGGAGATGCAGGGCCTGGAACGAATCATACTGACGGGAACGCAACACGAACCACATGTTCACTTCCGATTTCGAACTTGGGTTCCTCCAGAAAAAATCAAAGACATCATCTGCTCTCTAGACAATGAAGCAGGCCTTTGTCAGCTTCAGAAGGTCCTTCCACCTCAGGGAAGGCTCTTCCCCCCCTCCATAATGTTTTGTTTGCCTACACTTTTGATGATGCAAACAACATATGTTTTCCTCTCTCATATATTTTGATTTGCTACAAGCAAATGACTTGTAAAGATCAAAAGTGGCAATGTTTGCTTCTAGAAGTTATTTCAAAACTGTTTGACTTTAATCAATATTTCAATCTAGTCCATTTAATTTTTTTAAACCTAAGAAATTACCAGGGTACCATTGCTCCCCCCCTCCCCCCCCAACTAAGTTAAATTTCAGTTGAGTCCGTTTCAGAGAATTCCATTTTTGATCTGCAGGCTGATGCTTACTTAACAGACAGCATGCTATCTGCTTGCTATCTCAGATGGAAGAGGTTTTTGCTAAAATCGTTTCTCAGTTTCCTAGGACTTTTCCTCCATCTCATTCATATTTTAATTTATATTGCAAAGAATATTGTCTTTCGTCCAAGATTCCCCAACTCCTGCTAAGCCTCAAAAATACATAAAAAGTAAAATTTTAAAAGGAGCCCACTGTGTGGACCCAGCATACACACTCTAATGTTTTCTTTTCAAACGTGCCTGTGCACTCACCAATCCATTTCACCCTAGCCAAGCCTTTACTCTCCACATTAAGTTCTGCTTTCCTTTACCAGGAGAATGGCAACACTTAAGATAATTAATTACCACCCTCATTATGTCTTTAAATCATTCCAAAAAGTACAAAGCAATGTACTCTGAGGACTCATCTCTAAAACACTTCACAAACCTCAGCTAATTTGCCATCTAATTCCCCAAGAACAGCTATTAGCCTCTCTTCACAAAGGCAAGTGGAAAGCTTAAGTGAGGAGCTTAGGGCTACTGACATGGTTAACACCATTCCTGGGAGTAAGTCCCAGGGAGCCAGCTTCCGGCCTTTAGGTTCCAGTTAATACCACTCCCTAAGAACAGCCACTGAGCAGCCTGAGTGAGGGCACATTTCAGTCAAGGTGCTTTCTCCTTTTTAAAAATAACGCCATAAAGTATATCTGACCAATTTTATTGTAAGGATTTTGTGCTAAGTGTTTATTGTAGAACATTTGGAATATTCAGAAATATGTAATGAAATAATCACCCACCACAAAGAGACAGCCACCAGTACAATTGTATGCAGTGGCATAAATTTACGTTTATCTCACATAGCTGAGAGTGGTCAGAGCTGTTGTAAGCACGTCAGGTTTTAGAGCAGAGGATAAAGGGGTTAGAGAATTCATTTGCCTACACTGGGAACGCCCATGCGACCTTTTACCTGTCTCCCTACTCTTTAAGTTTGTTACCCTGTATGAACATTTTTCGTTGTTTCAGTTGCGAGAGGCACACAGACTGACATAGGCTGTATTTTAATAGCTGTGCTAATTATGAGGCTATCGATGAGAAGAAGGCAGCCTTGGGTTCTTGGAGGGAAGGGATTCTTTTACCTGTGTATTTTCTGTGCCCAGCACAGAACTGGGTACATATTGGTTGCCCAGCAAACAGCAAACAAATGCAACGTGTCTGTTCAGTCATGGGGTGGGTAGTTGTCGAATCTTTGATTCCTGAGTTTGCTGTTTCCTGCATTTCATTTGGCTCCGTAGGACAGCCACCAAAGTTGAAACTGGTATTTAATCATCGTCCACGCAGAGTACTAGACAATGATATGAGGTCTGGGTATGAAAAGACTTAAACTATGTAATGAAATACATTAAGACTCTCCCCCAACTTCTCCTCTATGCAGTAGCCAGTAATGACTGCAACTGAGCTATCTTTCACCTTGGGGGATGAGGACTTTAAAGAAAATAAAGCATGCAATTTTAAATTTTGCTTACTTGAGTTTATAAACTAAGAATCATGCAGTCTTCAGCTATCTTCTATATTATGGTAAAACCCATAGCACCTAACACACAGTAACTTACACTGAGAGGTGCCCCACTAACGTAGGATGGATGGATGGATGGATGGATGGATGGATGGATGGATGATGGAGAGATGGAAGGAAGGAAGGAAGGAAGGAAGGAAGGAAGGAAGGAAGGAAGGAAGGAAAGAAGGAAAGGAAGGAAGAAAGGAAGGAAGGATAGATGGAGAGATGAATGGAAGGATAGATGGAGAGATGAATGGATGGGTGGATGGGTCACTGAGGCCAAACAACACTGAGCAGAAAAGAAAGCAAGAGAAGCCCAAATTACATGGAGACCTTAATGATTGGCGTTGAGCCATCTGCTCTGTCCCCCAAGCACAAGTGCAGACACGGGACAGAAGGCACAAACAGCGCATGTGACCTTGAAGCTCAAGACCTGGAGTGAACCAGGGATTGAGGAGCTGCCTTGGCTTATGTTCCCCGGTGCAGGGACTGTCCTTCTGGAAAATCTATAAATCACGTTCCGATCTGGGGACTATTTGGCCTCTAGCTCGCGCTGCATTTGGCAGTACAACTGGACAATAAATTCATTATGAGCTCATAAAAGGAATTTAGTGGTTGTAAGTGTTTTTGTAAGGCTATGGAGCAGCCCATGGACATTCACATTCCATGCTGGGAGTTTCCCGGGGAAGCGGGTCTATTGCAGCCCTGAATCTTTCCTGATAGAGAAATGCCGATGGACCAGGGTTGAGTGTGAAGTGCCCATATTTGGATCACCCCATCACTTATTCGATTATATTCGGAAGTTGATAGATAGCTGCACGGGACAGGCACAATTCCGAAGAGGCATATTCAGTAACTGCGAGGGATACTATTCTTATTGGCACAAGGATGGACACATTTCGAGGGTTTCCATAACTAACAGGACGTTGGAAAAAATATTTTAAGGATTTACTTTCTGTAAAAAATTTTCCTCATCCCTCTTTTTGTTTCATTACGATTATTAACATCCTTGTAATAGAAATAAAGTTTGGCCCTAACGGGTCTGGCTCAGTGGATAGAGCGTCGGCCTGCGGACTGGAGGGTCCCGGGTTCGATTCCAGGGCAGGTACCTGGGTTGCGGGCACATCCCCAGTAGGGGTGTGCAGGAGGCAGCTGATCGATGTTTCTCTCCCATCGATGTTTCTAACTCTCTATCCCTCTCCCTTCCTCTCTGTAAAAAAATCAATAAAATATATTTTTTAAAAAAAGAAGAAATAAAGTTTGTACTTGAACATGGACAGTCCCTTCCATTCACGATGAAGAATACCATGCAACACTGACCCCAAGCCGGAGTTTCTCAGATGACAGACGATGTGCAGAGTCACTGATGTGGACAGAAAGAAACACGCAGAAAATACTGTACAGGCCCCACTGCAACCTTGGAGGCGTGGATAAGAATTGAAGTGGAAACTAGCCTTATTGGTTGTGTTGTGTTGAGGACAGCTCTCCCTTGCTCTGGGTCCATGGGGCGTACCGGAGGAAGTTCTATCTGTCTCCGGTTGGGTGGGATGGTGTGGTTTTGAATCTTTGACTACACACGTCTGTCCTACTATTTGCCTCTAAGCCATGTGGTACCATTTTCTCCAATTCTCATCAAGTTCAAGCTATAGAGGCGACAGAAGAAAAGCACAGCGACAGGGGACATTGCATAGAAGCAGCAGAACCATTTCAGTGGGTCCTCTGGCAGAGATGTCAGTCAAGGTGCTTGGAGGTGGACCTCAGAGCTGTCAGTCATGGGAGGAGGGGTGGGGGGAGGGGAGGGATGGAGAGCAGGCATTTTCCTGCTCCAGTTTTGCTTAGCAAGATGACCGAAGGCTGAGGGACTTAGGTCACATTGCCTCTATTTCCTGGTGTTCCTGTTTCTCCCTCTCTCCAGGGTAGGGACCAGTTTTAACTCCCCGAGAATGCTGGGAAGTCTCAGGACAGGGGGAGTCATCTCGGTGGGATGGCGAGCCTTCTCATTTTCCGGGGCTCCTTCTGTTGGGATCTGACTGAGAGCCGTTGACCCTGAACATGGAGGGGCCTCCTCCAAGTCCACCAGTTTGGCTTTCCTTGTACCCTTCTTTTTTAAAATCATTTTATTATTTTTAATATGTTTTTATTGATTTCAGAGAGAGAAAGGGAGAGGGAGAGAGAGATAGAAACATAAATGATGAAAGACTGTCTCCTGCGTGCCCCTTACTGGGGATCAAGCCCACATCCTGGTCATGTGCCATGACTAGGACTCGAACCAGCAACCTCCTGGTTCATGGGACAACACTCAACCACTGAGCCACACTGGCCAGGCACTTTCCACCCTTCTTTACTAGTGATTTCAAGATCATTTCAGAGGCTGTCGTATCATGCTAATAATGTCCAGCTAATCCCTGAAAGCAGTGAATTCCCATATGACTATAATATTACATAGTATAACATCTCCCTATAGTCACTCGTGGTGCACCAGGGGCAAGAAGATGGAGGGCGTCCCGGCCACCTCAGAACCTCATCTTCTTATGCACCTGGGTTTATCCGAGTCCTAAGGGCAGGAGCTCAATACTCAATGTGCTTTATTCCACTGAATTCTCCTAAAGCAGCGGTTCTCAACCTGTGGGTCACCAACCTGTGGGTCTCGACCCCTTTGGGGATCGAACGACCCTTTCACAGGGGTCACCCAAGACCATCGGAAAACACATACATAATTACATATTGTTTTTGTGATTAATCACTATGCTTTAATTATGTTCAATTTGTAACAATGAAAATACATCCTGCATATCAGATATTTACGTTACGATTCATAACAGTAGCAAAATTACAGTTATGAAGTAGCAACGAAAATAGTGTCATGGCTGGGGGTCACCACACCATGAGGAACTGTATTACAGGGTCGCGGCATTAGGAAGGTTGAGAACCACTGCTTTAGTGCATGGGCCAATACTCTAACCACTGGGGGACACGGCCAGGGCATGGTTAGCTCTTTAAGTTTATTTAACACATTTTTTCTTTAAATATCTGATTGCCTTTTCTTCCTACAGCAAGACTGCTTCAATGATGTTTGAGGTTCAAACATCAGGTAAAGAATACTGGTTATAGGGAATACAGATTTTATACTGTTAAGTTATTTGAAATATTATTTTAATGCCTTATGCATGGAATGTGAAGTTCACCTACATGTCTATGATGAAACAAGAGATTGTAGAGGGTTTTGTTAACATGGCGAGCCACACCGGAGTATGTCTGCAGGTCCCCCACACGTGGCTGCTTGGATAACTGTGATTCCGTGAGTGTGTGTTCCTCTATGTGGGCCCCGCAGAGCGAGATGACAGCTGAGTGTGGTGACTGAGCTGAGCGCTCAGCACTGTGCCTGCTGAGTGCCAACAGCACAGTGACACGTAGGCACTACCCTGCTGCTGCTGCTGCTACTGTGCCTTCGGCGGCATCCCTGTGGCTGTCATTATTGAAGTAGAAACACATACATCCAGGGCAGGCCCTGGCATCTTGGATTTGGACATTCCTTCTTCGTTCTCCAATGAGGGAGAATTTTCCGTCCTCTCTGAGACCACCCATCCACTTTTGCAATAGCTCGTACATAAGGTGGAGAAGGTGGGAGCAAACAGGGGTTTACTGTTCACACTAAGTGATGTGGCTTCACTCGAAACTTGGAAGGATCCAAGGATGCATTTCTTCAGGGAAGAAATAGAGTTCCCCAGTAACTATACCCAGAAAATTAAAACCAAGTAAGCATGTGTGACTGTGGCCGGAGAGTGTGCGTACGTAGCCTTGAACTGTTTGGATCTGTGCGCTGATTTTTACATTACCGGCACTGCTGAAGAAAGGGAAGTTGCTTTTGGAGCGTTTCCCCTTAAACGTGAAACCGAATTCCAACACTCTCTCTTACTCTTAAAGAAACCCATGAAATTACAACCCATTGTTTTGAAGGATTTCCTTTATTTCATACTAGAGGCCCAGTGCACAAAATTTGTGCACAAGGAGGGGGTCATCCCTCAGCTTGGCCTGCACCCTCTCCAATCCAGGACCCTCAGGGGATGTCCGACTGCTGGTTTAGGCCCGATCCCGATAGAGCCTAAACCAGCAGTAGGACATCCCTCTCGAAATCCGGGACTGCTGGCTCCTAACCGCTCACCTGCCTGCCTGCCTGATCGCCCCTAACCACTTCGCCTGCCTGCCTGATCCCCCTAACTGCTCTCCCCTGCCAGCCAGATTCCCCTAACTGCTCCCCCTGCCAGCCTGATCCCCCTAATTGCTCTCCCCTGCTGGCCTGACTGCCCCTAACTGCCTCTGCCTTGGCCCCACCACCACGGCTTTGTCCGGAAGGTCGTCTGGAAGATGCCTGGTCTAATTAGCATATTACCCTTTTATTAGTATAGATAATACTTTCTACGTTTTAATGAAGAGTTTAAAACTGAGTTAGGTGATGGCAAATGCTTTTTATTGACACCCTGCTCTTGACCTTTGAGATGGGGATGAAGCAGCATAACTGCTTCCGCACCCACAGAGCAGGCTCCCTCTGCCCTGGCCCCCGGGGAATGTGTAAGGAGGTACCATGTGTTCATCTGAGTGGCCAGAGGACCATGAGGAGGCTTTGGACTCTAAGACAATGAGTTTCCTGGTGAAGAGAACCATCATGCATGCCACATGTCAAAGAAATCATTGGGGCATTTGGATTATTTCTAGAACTTTCTGAATTCAGTAAAAAAAAAAAAAATAGTTCATTTTCTTCTGCCTCTTGCATTAGTTTTACCAAAAGGAGGAGAATCGGACCTTTGAGCTTATTTAGCCATAGATGACAGACAAATCCATGCCCAGGGAGTCATTCCATTTCATGTCCCAAGTCTGATGCCACAGAGCGATACGGCCTCCTTCCCACCCCATTGCATGAAAGCACCCTTGGAGCCTCCCTGATCCAAGTTCACAACAGAACACCTCATCAGTCATGAGCAACCCCGTTAAACAGCCAAAGATTCTTAGAATTTCTCTAGGAAATTACTCACAGAACTTCTATTTCTGACATTCAGATACATTTTCAGGGACCCAAGTTCCAGGCCAGTATTAAACCCCATGATTTGATTCCCGCAACCCCCCAGGAAAGAATATTCTTAGCTTCTCCATGTCACCTAGTGGACAGCACGGGCAGCGGGGTGCCCCTCCGAGCGCAGGCTGCCACTGGCATGCGAGCTGAGTCCTGGTCCAGGGTCCTGCCCACAGAGGCAGCTTTGAGAGCACACAGGAGTTTAAGACAGACAGGTGGCACTGGGACATTCATACATCTTCTTCATAACGCTCATCTCCGAGAGGACCGGCCCTCGTGGGAGAGATGGAAGAGCCGAGGCTCACAGGATGGAGAGTGGGTGCTGGAGGCTGCGCTCCAAGGACCCTGAAACTTTGCAGTCACCGCCGGACACGCTTAAAGTGGGACGTTGCCAATGAGTCCAGCCAAAGCTGCAGGCATCAGCCAGGAAAACACCTTAAATCTTGCTGTTGGCCGCAGTGCTCTTCGTTCGTTTTGCTCTCAAAAGTAAGGGGTGCTTTTCCCCCCATGACACATTCAAGCTTCTGGATCTAAAGTTAGACTTTTGGCTCTAGCCAGTTTGGCTCAGTGGATAGAGCATCAGGCGGTGGACTGAAGGGTCCCAGGTTGGATTCTAGTCAAGGGTGGTACCTGGGTTGCAGGCTCCTCTCAGCCCAGGCCCTGATCGGGACTCGTGTAGGAGGCAACTAATCAATGTGTTTCTCTCTGTCTTTCCCTCTCTCTTCCACTCTCCCTAAAAATCAGTGGAAAAATATCCTTGGGTGAGGATTAAAAAAAATAATAATAAAGTTAGACTTTTGGATTTCTATTTTAGTGAATAACCCAGAAATGGAAAACATACTTAAAACCTGAAAAAAAAAATGTCTTCTAACCATCATTCCACATAAAACTCACTTCCCACCGGACTCTGTTCTACTGTCCAACACTTCTGTCTACCCCCGACTTGGCTGCGGATGTGGCAAGAATCCGAATAGAAATAGAATTATTGTAAATTTCTATTGTGCCGAAATGATCAATCCCATTTATTCACCTTGGCACACCAGTGTGTACCAACAGGAAAATGATACGAACCTTGAAAATTCACGAAAGACAGGCTTGGGCCCCTGTTGGGCTTCCTTGGGCATATTACAGCTCTGCAGGGGCAGGGTGAGCGCGCAGACTGCTGTCCGTTAGCGGTAAAGGGAGATTCTGCTGCTGGATCCCATAACCACAGCACTTGATCGCCCTGGGAGACAGTAACCCGTTTAGTATCTAATCTAGCAATTTTTCCCTAACATTTCTTTCTAAAATTTCAGATTGCTATTTCTTAAACATCCTTTGGACCAATTATAACATTTACTGGATCTTTATTTATGAATGAGTTAAATAATATCTTTGCTACGCGTTCCCTTTATATTTGCCTGATAATACAATTTTAAGTTGTTCGATAACTGTGTTTAGCATACCCTACATTGTAAGTTTAAAATAATAATAAGCACAAATAACAAAGCTGTCGGGGCATAAACCTAACATTTCAGGATTAGGAGATTTTAGAGCTAAGAGGCCTGTTGGGTCTCCTATTCTATTTTCCTCAATTTTAGTTGCTACTCTTGCGGCAAGGTCAGTGGGGTAAAAAGAATTTGGCCTCTCCCCCTCCCTCCATCCTGACATCAGATAAATCCCTAAATTCTCAGGATCTCACCCCCACTGCCCTTCACTGCCGCCCCACCAGCCTCAGCTACCCTGCCTCCCCGTGAGCACCCTGGCTCCTACAGGCCTGGTGACGCAGACCATGTGATGAGGAGCCCAGATGAGGCATGTGCGGCCACGTTTCTCTATCCAAACGCTTCCCCAGAGGGATATTGGTGTTCTGGGCGATGCAGACAGCAATGCCATCCTCAAACCCTCCAAATGCGTAGACGTGGGGCTTCCTCTCCTGTGCCCTGTCAACTTGGCCTTTGGTCTTGGAGAAAGAAAAGGGTTTTCTGTAGTAAAAAGGCGGGGATTCAAATAGAAATGGCAACTCAGGGAAATGCTCCCAGCATGAGCTCTGCGCCCTGACCCCTGACAGGAAAGGGCTCACCTTAAACCAGCTGGGAAGACCTCCTGGAGGCAGGGTCAGTCAGCAACTGGTAGAGAGAAACGTGCCGTTTGTACACACACACACACACACACACACACACACACACGCACACGCACGTCTGTATGTACACACACTGCCACACCCCAGTGATCTCAATGCCCAGGTTAGTGAATTTGCATGAGAATGAGCATAGCAACTGGCCCTATCATCATTGCTGGTGTTTGTGTAAAATAACGCCGCTATTTGGGAAAACTTCTCTGAAGTTCCTTATAAACATACACTCACCTCACGATCTTGCAAACTCCTGTGAGGTCTTTATCATCAGGAATAAGTTCAATCTTACATAGAAATGAATAACAGCGTCATTCACAAGAGCCATGAGCTGGAGACTGCCCTGACTTCTGCCAGCAGGTGAAGAGCCCTGTGGTGGGTCACCCCTGGTACCCCTCGGGGAGCAGGAGGAGCAGTGCTGATGTGGATGGTAATGTGGACGGGTCTCCAAACCTCGATCTTGAGCAAAGGAAGCTGGCACTGGAGCGCGCATCCTCTCTGCATGCATTTGCATAACATCCGAGAAATGGGAAATTTAGTCTGGAGTTTAAGAAAGCAGCATGGCCACCGGGCCTGGGGGAGGGAGAGGGAATTTCTGGGCTGATGGGATGTGTTCTGTCTTCATTGTGGTGCTGGTCACATGGGTATATAGTTTTGCCTAAACTCATAGAAGTGAGTGCTTTAAATGGGTGCATTTATTGTTGTTGTTAATCTTCATTTGAGGATATTTTTTCCATTGATTTTTTGTTTTATAGAGTGTGGAGGGAGGTAGGGAGGTAGGGAGGGGGAGAGAGAGAACAAGCAACATGGATGTGAGAGAGATACATGGATTGGGTGCCTCCTACACATGCCCCAATGGGCCCTGGGGATGGAACCTGCAACCCAGGTACATGCCCTTGATAAATGGCTGCATACATACATACATGCGAATGAAATTAATAAAAAAACAAAATAATATCTGGTTGCTGGTTTTATCCAGCTTTATATTAATTTATTCAGTTTTATATTACTACTAGAGGCCCAATGCACGAAATTCATGCAAGGGGCTCAGCCCTGGAAGCTCTGGCTTCATCCGGAAGGACATCTGGAAGGATGCCCGGTCTAATTAGCATATTACACTTTTATTATTACAGATGACAATATCAAAGGCAACTTTTAAAAATTTCATAGTAAGAGAAGAATATCCTTATGATCGCAGAGTACAAGGGGATTTCTCAAGACCACAAAGCAAAAAGAGGAAGCAAAACATAAAGAAGACCGTAAAGAGCATAAAACAACAACAGTGCAGCCTGTACACTCTTCTCAATCCCACTCAACATTGGTGGTTTATGTTCTTTACATTTCTGGAAATTATGATTAGTGGGTCTTCATAGCTAAGGACAGTTTTAGAGTTTTCTTGACAAACGCACTGAAAGTTTCATATTTCCAAATACACTTTCTCTTTCCTCCTCTCTGTCTTAAAGATGACTGTACATCTCTACATATCCTGATATTGAAGAGGCTCTCGGCCTGCGGACCCTCACATTGCCTTGGTGAGTGGAAATTCATGCAGCGCAGGTCACTGTTCATGTGTGAACTTCAGCCATGCTAACATTGTTAAACCTCAAGTGTTATGGTGCAAATCAAGATTTATTGGTGATGATAACTGCGAAAATACAGAGAAAAAACTATACCATTTACTTTTTCTTCTGCCTCTGTTCTTTATACACACACATTTCTTTCCCCTAGTCACTGGGAAAATAGCTCACTTCGTGGAAATAGCTAATCCTACCTCGTACCCTCATTACCCCATTCCCTCTGAGTTCTCCGAGCCATTCATCCATCAGTGACCTCCTGTCTGGCTTGTACCTTCAATGATTTTCTCTCTACGGGTTCTATGTCTTCCGACAACAACATGTTTCTATCTACCATGTACTACGAAAACAAGCAAACAAGGAAAAGCCTTTTCTTGTTCATCCTTAGACTCCCTGATCCCACCCCCTGTTTCTGCACAATTCTTTAACATCACGAGCTTCATATACTTGCTGCTCTCTCGTTGCTGTAATCACCTTTCACTCCTACTCCTAATCCGAAGTTGTATTTTAAAGGCCAACACTATCCCAATAATCATAGAAAAGAAATAGTTTATTTTTTGAAAGACTATCTCATGATGTAAGATCATTTTGTGACTAACAATGAAACAAAAACAGGGCATCGGAGTCACCAATAGCTCAGTTCCTGTTCCGTGAAGAGAGACCACACCCCTGAACTATAGACGGGACATGGTCCCATGGAGGTGAGCTCATTATGGGAGACAAGTGCCCCCTCCAATGCCAAGATGTTTTGCAAAATTACCCATAACTCAAGGCTTTTCCCAGGGAGAAAGAAGCCACTCAGTCTGAACCTTGAATTGCCCGAGAAGCGGGGTTCTGTGACCCTACGCTCTGCCATCGGACGAAAGGCAGGAGGAGGTAGAGAATTTGTAGAAAAATGTTTAAGAAGCAAATTTTTGTGCAACTGAACACATATGACCAACTCTCACATGGGGGTAACATCCTAGTTCAAACGTTGGGTTGCAACCCATGAATGAGCCATGGATTTAGCATGTTGCATCGAGCCTTTTCAAAATAAATAAAATATAATTTAAAAATAAAATAAAATAGAAAACAGCTCTCTGCGTCATGCATGGTAAGTAGATCTTATCTCACAGAACCCCTTTCCAGTGCTGCACACACGTGTATGCATCTGAGTTGCAATCCAAATGTATTGGTTACGGTGGCCAGAGCCTTAAATGTGTGAACGCCCTTATATTGAAGGGTAGATACTTGCTTCCTAAATACACTTGAGTTCCTCCTCTTAAAGCAGCGGTTTTCAACCTGTGGGTTGCGACCCCTTTGGGGGGTCGAACGACCCTTTCACAGGGGTCGCCTAAGACCATCGGAAAACACATATATCATTACATATTGTTTTTGTGATTAATCACTAGGCTTTAATTATGTTCAATTTGTTACAATGAAAATACATCCTGCATATCAGATATTTACATGACGATTCATAACAGTAGCAAAGTTACAGTGATGAAGTAGCAATGAAAATAATGTTATGGTTGGGGGTCACCACAGCGTGAGGAACTGTATTAAAGGGTCGCGGCATTAGGAAGGTTGAGAACCACTGTCTTAAAGGAACGGGAGAAAACTACTCATCAAGAAAGGGTGAGGAAGAGTCCTTTGTACGCGCTGCTTGACAGACTAAGGCCTTCCGTCCTGCATTCCCTTGGGGGCTGTTGGGTCACCTGATGCTGCAGGCTGCCTAGATGGTGCCCCAGATGCGACTCAGGACAGGGCGCATCCACCAACTGAAATACAGACGATTCCCGGAGCCAACGTGACCCCGATTCGCTGTGGATGCCTGAGCAGCCAGGAAGCCAGACTTCCCGGCCCAGGCCATGGGAACAGGACTCTGAACACAGCTGGGTCTGTTCTGGCAAAGCAGGTGGAATGTGCTTGAATTCTGGCCACAGACTCTCCGACCTGACCGGGGTATTTATACAGGTGCAACGGGAGTGCTAGTTATGACGCATTCCATCCTGGCCTCGCCAAGAAAAACCAAGGCCGTATGATTGCCCACGGTCATCCCTGCTAATGAATTCAAATGGGTTTTGGGGGGACTTCAAGAGAACGTGCACCGCTACTAATAACTTCTTCCTGGGTTAGAAACACATTTCATTCATTTTTTCCCCAATTCAATTATGCCCACTGCTGCAGGAACGGTGCCTGTGCTAACTCCCTCCCCTACCCACCCTCATGCAGTCCTGAGGAGCCCTTCTGTTACCCATTTCGGAGGTAGCTCTGAAGTTTCTAGCTGTCATGCTGTAAACACAGAGTTCTGTGTTTGTTAAGGAATTACTAGTCTGGTGGCCACAGACAGAGTAGGAGTGAGTCAATTATTGATCCTCATCACTGGCTGGCAGATTCCTCAAATGGAATTAAATAGTTTCTGCAAAATGGGCTGGAAAAATCTACCCACCCCCCACCAAAAAAAAAAAACACCCAACAACAATAAGAAATGAAGCAAAACAACAAGTCACAAACAACTACAGTCAGATTGACAGATCCAACATCTTTCTCGCCTCTGAGGAGCTCAGTGCCACTGCACGGCTGCATGGATTTGAGAAGCAGTTCCTGAGTGCTGAAGACTGGCTTCACACTGTGAAGTGAATTCAAGCACCGGAATGGGACAGTGAAAGGCACTCTGCCTTCTGTTGTCTTAGCTGAGTAGCTATTGCATCCTTGTTCGCAGGTCAGGTGGGGGAGAGGGGACAAACCCCATGACCCATTAGACCCTCTCTTCTCTTCTCGGGCGATGGAGAAGGGCCAGCACAGGTCAGACTTCTAGAAATGCTGTGCACAAGTAAACACATATGGATAACCTTTTTGGGGACAACCCTAAGGGTTACCAAAGTACAATAACAGCTAAGATGACTAACAAAGAAAGGGGTAATCAAATAGCAATGCTAGAAAACGAAACCGGACTCCTGGCCGCCTCCTCACAGAAGGGAGCATCCACTTGGCATCATCATGAGCTTGACCTGTAGGTCTTGGGTAATAGCTTTGCTCTGAACACCTGTGTCTCTGGACGATTCTTCAGTCCTTGGCCGAATGTCTCCTGCTGGAACAGACGCCCCATGGTCCAGGCAAGCTGACCTGTGTTTTTTAACTCAGGAAACATGAACTCAAGGATGGGTGCCTCGGCGTTTACTATGGTGCCATTGTTACCATGTTGTCTCATAGTTCCTTTCTATTAATATGTTTTTATTGATTTGAGAGAGAGAGAGGAAGGGAGAGGGAAAGAGAGAAACATTATCGGCTGCCTCCCGCATGCACCTTACTGGGGATCAAGCCTGCACCCTGGGTATGTGCCCTGACAGGGAATCGAACCAGTGACCTCTTGGTGCACAGGACGAGGCTTGGTTCTCTGAGCCTCACCGGCCAGGCTGACCAGGTCTTTTAAAATCAAAGTTTGAGGGCAAGCTGCTCCAGAAGACCAAGTCTCCCTGTTTTACACGATCAGAGTCTCTTGGCAGGACGCCCAGGGTGGGGCTGCTTGCCGATGGTAAGGCTGGGTGTGAGCGGGCGTGCATGGCGCTCCCTGACCACATGCACTTGCAGCAGGGACTGAGGGGAGCCCTTAATCCCTGGGTGGCCTCTCCTCGATGTATAAGGTGAGAGCTGAGGAGTCCCCAAGCGGCTGAGTTCGCTGTCATTACAGCTAACCAGGTGCCGCCGCCACGCCAAGCTGAGCGTCCGTCTCTGAAAGCCCTGCTGGTCGCATTCCCAGGCCCTTATTTGCTCTGATTTCCTGAGGCTGCGGGAGGAGGATTTTGTTAGTCACCACCAAGGCCTCGCAGGGTTCACTAGCCAGGGTCCTGGCGAGCGTGTGCAGTCACTGGAGAGGCGGGTTCACCGTCCTCACAGCAGACCCGGAATGTGGGGCACATTTTCAGTTCCACCGAGTCTTGCTTCCCAGCAACAGAACCCTTCTCGCAGCCTGAATAAGCAAACGGTGGCCGGAGACCAGAGACCTCACTGCCTGGTCGGGTGGCTGGGAGAAGGTACTCAAAGGAGCTGGTGGCTCTGATTCCCGCGCACGGCCCGTGGGGACAGTCTCGCCAGGACTGTGCTGCTGGCGGTGAGCCAGGCCCTGGAAACACCCTCTGAAGACACCAGCCAGCGACCATCCCACACGAGGGCCCAGGTTGGTGTGCTGTCCTGGCAAAGCAATGAAGCGTTGTTTCCGAAGCCGCAGGGCTCTCTGTCTGACCAGGCCACATGCGCTGAGCGCGCCCTTGTCTGCCAGCAGCGGGCCTTCTCGGCCCAGTGTTTTCTCTGAATCCAGGGCTTCTCTTTGGTAATCGTCTTCCAGTCCCTCCACGGTTTCCCTGGTTGAGTGGAATGGGTGCCGTCATCCTTTTAGTTAAATGTAGATACATCACTTAAAAGGCACTCTGAGGAACCACCCCACGCACAGGAAATCCAGAGAGACTGCGCCAGCCAAGAACATCACAGGTTTTCTCAGACGGATTCGACATAGTGTGAACGATGCGTGTTTTATACACTGTGACACCCCACAGATTGCAGCATCATCTGAAATGGGGGACGCATACCACGATAGTGCGGACTGTATCCCGTCCCCACGCCACCCCGCCCCAGCCCCCTCTGACCATCAAAGGGGTGGCTGGCGTCATCTGCTCGGGCTCCCTGAGGCTGGCTCCCAGGGGGCCTCCGCGTGATCCCCAGTGACCGGGCCCAGCACCCCTCCCCATCCTGGGCCACTCCGCTCGCTGCGTGTAGTGTGTTCTTTCTTTAAGGCACGCAGGCCCCCGAGTTTCGGCTGCACCTCAGCTCGGTTTCCTGCCCTCCCTGCTTCCAGTCCCGAGGGCAGTTCCTCCCCTGGAACCTCTCTCACAAAGGGAAGGCCCTAGTCAGTCTCAGCAGGTGTCATTAATGAGGCTCCTGGAGAAGCGAGCGCTCGGACCTTGGTCACCGAAAGGAAATGGTGTCCGTGGGGCCTGGAGCGCCTCACCGTGCAGCCTGGCCCAGAGCCGGCTTCCAGGCCCGTCTTCATGTGAATGTTGTTATTGCCGATCGGTAACGTGTTTCTGAAGCAAAGCTCCGTGGAGGTTTCCTGACCAGGTTCCTGGGAGGTGGAAACATGGGGGGACCGATGTATATGCCCCTGGAGTCACTTTTAACACTTAAATCTGAAGTTCGTATTGGAGTGTGGTTTTCATCCCTGAAAACCCTTCAGAACAGTCCTGGTGACAATCAGGTCAAACTCTGTTAACTGAGGAAAATATTGTAGAAAAAGGGCCTTTGAGCAGAAATCAAGGAACGGCCTGTGCCACTTGCTGGCTCAGCCTGGGCACCCGGTGGCATCACTCCCAGCCGGGCTCAGCCTAGACACCCCGCAGCATCGCTCCCAGCCGGGCTCAGCCTGGGCAGACCATGGCATCGCTCTGAGATGGTCCCCCCTTGGGCAGCTTGTGGCATTGCTCTGAGATGCCCCCCCAGGCAGCCTGAGGTATCACTGGGCATGGTCCCACCCTGGGAAGCCTATGGCATCCCTGAGGATGGTCTGTTTCCCTTATGCAGAATGTGTGGCTGGGTTAGCTGGGCACCCCACAGGGTTAATTATCTGCAGGGCCTCTGTCAATTACCTCCCCGCAGGCTCTAGGACAGCCGTGGGCAAACTACGGCCCTCGGGCCGGATCCGGCCCGTTTGAAATGAATAAAACTAAAAAAAAAAAAAAGACCATACCCTTTTATGTAATGATGTTTACTTTGAATTTATATTAGTTCACACAGACACTCCATCCATGCTTTTGTTCCGGCCTCCGGTCCAGTTTAAGAACCCATTGTGGCCCTCGAGTCAAAAAGTTTGCCCACCCCTGTTCTAGACGGATGAAGCTGGTTGGTGAAGTCCATCTACACTGGGTGGAGCCACCTGTGGTGCTAGTCAGAAAGTGGGGGCCTCTGCTTGGGGGCGACGCTCAGAGGCTGCCGAGTGGCAGCTGGAGGACAGTGGTCAGCAAGGCCAGATGACAGGACACTGACCCGGATCCAGCTGTCCCAGTGGTGGGTCCGGGTGGCCGTCCTGCAAGTTTGCTGGTAGCGGTTCTGGGAACAGCATGAAGAAGTGAGGCGAGGCCCCCAGGCAGCCCAAGTGTCTGTTAACGCATAGCAGGGGCCCTTGGCTGGGGGGCCTGAGAGTGATGGGGGGGTCCCCAAGCCCATTCCTAATGCAACGAGAAAGCAAGACCCTCCTTCCTAGAAACTGATAGCATTTCATTTTGACGGGAAGAATGTTTCTGAACCTTCAGAAAAGTAGGAAGCGTGCTGCCCTGAGCAGCCTCCTGCCGCGACCACCGGCCTGTGTTTTCCCACTGAGCCGCCACGTTCTCTTGCTTTTACTGACCCGTTTGCATGCACTTGGTGTTAAAGGTCAACCGTAACCTCCTCGTCATGCATCTCCGAAGGTCAGGGACACTCCTGTGGAACCACAGCACCGCCATGTCACCCCTTTTAGCTTTAGGTCAGGGATCTTCTGTTGTGCCCCCCACCGACCCGATCATGTCCATCACAGCTGCTTTTCCCCTCAGCCAGGAGCCAGTCTCAGGTTAAGCCTCGCACTGAGCTGTCATGGGAAACCAGACGCGGCCCTGAACCAGAATGAGTGAGGTCGCTAGTCTGGGGGAGAACTTGCACTGGCTGGCGGCCTGAGGGAGCCCTGCACACAGCCCCCCACTTCACCCTCCACGGCCCACGTGTTCCCCAGGGGCGGGCAGCTGCTGTCCTTGCAGGGTGCAGAGGCGTGGGCACCTCAAGCACCTGGCCCTCAGCCCTCTGCCCTGAGGGTGGAGGAGCCAGGATCTGAACCCCATCTGGCAACGCTGAGCGCCAAGACACTGGAGTCCCAGCTCGGGCCCTGTCCTGTCGCCTGCTGCATTCTTGCTCAGCACAAGCAGGGACCCGGGCCTTGGTGAACCCCACGCCCTTGCGATGGGAGTTATCAGGCCGCGCCAGGTGGTCCAAGTCGGGGAGGTCCAGAGCTCAGCACTGTGGGGGCCCCTCCGGCCCAAGTGCCCTGTTTGGGCTCTGAGGTCCCTGGGGGAGGGGGGTCTCTGTCCACCTCAGACCTCCCGGATGTTTCGAAAGGCCCTGAGCAAGCGAGGAAGGTCTGACAGAGGGCGGGGGCCTCGGGCTGCTCCCATCACTACTTCTGACTGGAGAGTTTTGAAAAATAAGGACCTGTCATGGGTGTATAGATTTTAAAACATTTTTCTTAAAAATTACAGAAACAGGACATGTGCATGAAGAAAATTAGAGACTACAAAGAAGCAAAAATAAGCAAAAACATCACATCCCCACCACCCAGACATCATCGCTGTCTCAAAAGGATTCTTCTGGAACTTTCTCCAGCCACGCACACACACACCCACACGCTCACCCACGTTAGGGCTGTGTGTTCCGAGATACCTGCCCACGGGTGTCATCGGAGAATGATTAGTGTTCTCAGGAAAGGCTGATTTGATTATCTTAATGAGATTGCATTTGGGGAACAAAACAAAATATGCTGTTTCATGACCTGCTTTATAATCAGTCCGTGACTTCCATGTTTCCATTTCAGGGGATTCTCATCTTATCTAAACCAAGGTTTTATTAAGACTTACTCAGCCCTGGGCAGGAGCTCGGCTGGCGAGCCAAGGCCGCGGCTTCCATCCCTGGTTAGGACTCGGACAAGAATCAACCAACAGATGCAGACATAAATGCAACAACAAACCCATGCTTCTCTCTCCCTCTCGCTTCCTCTCTCTAAAACCAATTTTTAAAAATTAAATTAAAAAAAAAAAAAAA
>JAWPEG010000011.1:105284708-105313615 GCA_035771395.1 Myotis vivesi
CCCCTTGAGAAAGAAATGTGTTTGGAATTTACTCTTCTCATCTCCTCTCGGCCCCCCCCCCCCCACATACCCCCTTCAGAATAACAGCAAAGGCCCCGATGAACCAGTTTGCTTTTCTGGCCGGGGCTCTGAGGAGAACACAGCGTGAGTGTGCAGAGCCCAGGTCCCGGGGACAAGCACACGCAGGACGCCTGAGCCCACCAGTGTCCCTTTCCTAGAGCCCTCGTCGGGGGACACCCCACGGCCAGCTCTGGGCCAGCTTTCTCGGCATCCCATCCCACCATGTCAAGGGTGGCGGGGGGAGTGGCTGTGGAAATGCCACGGGATCTTGTTCTCCAAGGTCGTGCCTGGCAGGTGTGGCTCAGTGAACTGAGTGTCATCCCAGGCACCAAGCAGCCACCGACCAGTTCATTCCCTGTCAGGGCACATGCCTAGGTGGCCGGGCTTGATCCCCAGCAGGGGGCGTGCAAGAGGGAGTCAATAGATGATGTTTCTCATCGATGTTTCTAGCTCCCTCTCCCTCTCCCTTCCTTTCTCTCTAAAATCAATAAAAACACATTTTTTTTTTTTAAAAAAGTGAGGCTGTGGATGATGTGGTCCCTGAGGGGCTGGTTAGTATTGAGAGAGATTCCGATTGGTTACAGGTCCATTGAATCCCAGGAGCTGAGCATGAAAGAAACTCTGTTTTCATTGACGGCGTCTGAACCTCCCAAACTATTAAGAGCCATCAAGCTGACTTTAACGCCCGGAGTTCATCTAAGCAACGATTTTACTGTAGCCACTTCATTTGGCTTCTCAGGGTTCCACAAATCGTAATTTTTCAAATGTGTTCTGAATAGCAGCAATAAAGGATGCCCACGTCCTTCCAGCACGAATCCTTTAATGATGTTTAAAAAATCATCTAGACATTGATGGTAAAGCAATTTAACCAAGGAAGTTATCCGCTACAATTTTTATTGATTCTGAATAGTTTAGATTTTAAAAATACAGGGCTGTCATTTAAGCAACTAATGACCGTATCGCCTCAAGTCTGTGTGCACGCAGACCTAGACCAGAAGACCCTGTCTCTGAACACACCCATTTGAGCTCGGCCGTCTGGCTCAGTGGTTGAGTGCCAGCTTCTGAACCAGGAGGTCATGGTTCGATTCCCGGTCAGGGCACATGCACGGTTTGTGGGCTTGATCCCCAGTGGGGGGCATGCAGAAGGAAGCCAATCAGTGATGCTCTTATCAATGATGTCTCTCTCCCTTCCTCTCTGAAATCAGTAATAAAAAAATAAAAACCATTCTGTTTTTTTTCTTACCAGTTTTCAGTTATCGGTTATAGGCTGTGCACACACCCTTCAGGAAATCTGAAATGGGCTTTAAGGACAGGTTGCTTTGACATCAACAAGAAGGCGAAACATTTGTTTCCTTTTGGAAAATGATTGAGTGACTTTTCCCACCTAAGAACTGACTCATATTCCAGCAAGGATCTCGGAGCCTACGAGAACTCTGTTGGTATTTCTCTGGTCGTCTCTTTTGCACCTGAAAAATGAAGGGGGGCACCTGGGTGCATGCTCAGACCGTGCTCCCTTCAACGCGGCTCCGCCCTTCCCAAGGGGGCTCCTGCGCCCTGTTCTCCACACTCACACCTCAGCTCCATGGACACGAGTGGGTGCGTTCTCACAGTAGCTACTTTCCAGTTCTTTCGTTAATTAGGAACAAAATTATCTCTCTTGTCCTCAGTTCACCTGCGCGCTCCCAAAACCTCAGCACATGAGTGAGTAACGGAGCTTTAACATTAATAGGTTCTCTTTCTTTATGAGTGACAGGAGTTTCACAATGTGTCTCTCATTTTCCTAACATTTTTAAAAGGCGAACTTCACTGGGGCATGAAAGAATGCTCAGATTTATCCAGAGACTGTAGCAGCCACCATCGCAGCGGCTGGAGACCCCAACTCGGTGAGATTGACTTGGCCTGGTTCCCGGCCGGCTGAGCGGGGAGCCCACCACCTTCGGAAGCTGCATTATGGCGGGTTCACTGGAGTGGGTTTAGCACTTTGCTGTGTGAGAACATATTTGTGAGTCATCAGAGACCGTGGATCCCCCTTCCCAAGGCACCACACTCATAATTCAGGAGAGAACATCGCTGGGATGTTATCATTTCGGAAGGTTTACTTTCAACCAACAACGTTTTTTTTTTCTAGGTTGGTTACACACTCATCCTTATAAAGGATTATTTCAGGTGCCACTGTTGTTTTGCACAGACACACGGGACACATTTTGATTTGGTCTCAACACGGACAAGTTGGATGGTCCATGTTGACGAGGGGCACTTGCTCCTAAGGGGGCAAGGCATCTGTCATGAGGACCAGCACTCACACCCCCTGGGCCAGAGCCATCTGCCCGCACGGAACGCACCTGTGCCGGCCCCTGAGGAAGGTGGAGCCGGCACGTCGGGGATGAGGGAGCCGAGAAGGGTTACACCTGTGTCCACCTGGAGTTCCAGAAACTCTCTGTAACTGAGCATCGCAGAGTTCCACCAAGGACAAGGTCTTATGAGGGAAAGAAAGTAGCCTGTGGCGTCACCTGATCCGGTCCGTCCCCACCTGATTGCGCACATGGGCAGCAACAGGTGTTCCCAAAGTCACACAACTCGGGCGACTGCAGGTTCCAGCCCATCCGAGTCCTGGTTCTCACGGCCTCACGTGCAGCACGTGCGGAGAACAAAACCGCCTAGGACTGACCTTCCAGGGCCTCGGACACACGGATGCCGTCACCTGTGCCCAGTTTTGTCTGACACCTAAATTACTTTTTAAAGATTCATGAAAAATCAAAGGGAAAAGTGTCAGACTGTTGATGTTACGAAACAGCCGCTTCTGGCGTTCTCTTGTTACTAATTATACGCACACAGAAAACACCTGGAATTACCCCACGATTGTACCTAAAGGAGGAGCTTATTTTAAACACAGAGAGGTACTGGGTTGTGCAGGACGAGGTGCTGGGTGCTCGGGAGCCGCAGTGCTCGGCTCGGCCCGTCCCGTGAAAACCAGTCCTCCGGACTCTCAGTGCTCACAACTTCGAGCTGCTCAGCGTCAGAGCGCGGACCGTCATCCCGTCTCCGATGCCATGGCGACGTCAGGGAAACGCACCACGTCAGCAACTATCCAAAGAGGGTCGGGCCGGTGCCAAAGTGCATAAGGGCGCAAGTTCGGGGGACAGACATTAACTGGACACACCAAGGTCTCGGCTTGGGAAAATGAGCAGAATAGACTCTAATATCTTTAATGTTATGTACATGGATACAACGTGTCAACTCCGCACAGGAGAGACATACAGCATTTGAACATTCCACGCGACAGATAAGCATTTACCGTACAACTGACCGGAGCGCCGTCCACATCACGGACGTAGATCCGATCTGCGCTTTAACAGGAGGCTTGAATAGTTTACGATCATAGACACACCGACATTTAAGACAAGACTTTATAAAATAATTTATATCGATATATCCTAGCATCTATCGAGAGGACTGGTTTGCATTTGGGGGGATGTGTGCAATGAGTGGCATCTTTTAAACTTTCAGGTAATAAAATAATTTAGAAGCAGTTCAGGCAGTGGTCAGAGCGGGGATGGCGGCTCCTGCGGGGGTCTGTCTGTGACGTCACACACCAGGCACCCTGGGCAGGCAAGGACCAGTCTCCCCTCCCGAGGGGACGCCAGCATCCACGGACGCCCGCAGACACCCCTCCCTGGCGCTCAGCTGCGGGCACTCGCATCTTGGAGGCTCCGTGACAGGTCCACGTGACGCGCCTGCACCCAGGTCACTAGCAGACCCTGCGGGTTTTGACGACTTTGCTCTGGTACTTGACGGAGTGCCCCCCGTGCCCCACGAGGTACACGTCCAGCAGGTAGGCCTTGCCCGGCTGGAGGCCGCGGACGGTCTCCGTGGTCACTGCCCGCTGTGGGTTCCGGCTGTGGAAGTACTTACAGAGCACCTTCTCTGACTTCGCCCTCGTGTCCGGCCCCAGGCACTGGTTCTGCTCTCTCTTCCTCTGGTCCTCGCTGTAGGCGTCGCCCACCTCCTTCTTGTAGAGGCAGAACTTGCTCCTCTCCTGGGTGCCCAGCCAGGCCACGGTGGCCGACGAGCAGGTGCGCAGCCTGTCGAAGGCCTTGATCCGCGTGTCCTCGGGGAGGGACGGGAAGGCGTGCTTGCCGGGCCGCGTGCTCGCCAGGACCTTGAGCAGCGACGCCCCCTTCCTGCTCCCCTTCAGCCGGAGGAGGTACTTGGCTTTGGGCCGCCCCCGGAGCAGGAACTGCCGCACGCCCTCCACGCTCTGGGACAGAACCAGCTTCCCGTCTCGGCGCACCTGGACCCGCACGGCGTCCAGGCAGGAGTGGACAAAGAAGGCGACCTTCTGGTGGGAGGACACGGGGGCGAACCGCAGCAGCTTGGCCCCCTTCCTCTTCACGAACACGTCGGTCACCTTCCCGTCCTTCAGCTCCAGCGTCTTCTGCGCGGCCTCCTCCCTGGTCCTGGCGAAGGTGCCCACGTAGGCCGTGCTCATGTTGCTGCGGTGGTTGGCCACGAAGACGTCGAAGTAGTACTGCGTGTCCGGCTTCAGGTCCGAGACGGTGAAGATGTTCTTGTTTCCTATGCACACCTTCTGGATGTCGGCCTGGGGCCGTGAGGGTGCCGCCCGGCCCAGCCTGGGGGGCAGCCTGGCCTGGGGGCCGCGCTCCTGGCCCTGGGTCCTGGGAGGGAACCCGAAGTGGGCGAAGTCGAAGGGGCTGAAGTCCAGGCCGGGCTTCGGGGCGGTCATGAAGGCGTCGTCCGCGCTCAGCTTCGCCTCCACGGCACACAGGCTCTTGAAGTTGTGCTCCCGGCTGACGACCACGCAGTACTGCACGGGCTGCTGCAGCCGTGAGGCCGTGGGGCTGGGCTTCCAGGCCAGCGTGGCCGTGGTGCGGCCCAGGGCCGTGACGTCCACCCTGGGGTCGTAGGGCAGCTCCGGGTAGGGCTGGTCGGACGCGGGCGTGGTGGTGGCGTAGACTCGGAAGTGCGCGTCCTTCTCCGTGGACAGCAGCTCCAGCCGGTACAGCCCAGAGGGGGCGCCGGCCGACAAGAAGGACTCCACATCGTTGCCTTGGTAGGACAGCAACTCGGCGCCCATCTCATGCGTGGCCTGCGGCCTCTGCTGCTCCAGCGGCTCCGGCTCCTGCTCGCCTGGAAGACAGAGCAGAGGCGACTGTCAGGGCCCAGTTGCGTGGCCGCCTGCAAACCGCAGGCTCAAGACCCCCTGCGTTCCCCACCGTCATAGCAATGCCTGTTGCCCGCAGAGAACTGGGAAACACGGAACAAGATTTAAAAAGGCATCCCAGTCACCCTGGCTGGTTTGGTACCATGGATAGAGCATCGACCTATGAACGAGAAGGTCACAGTTCGATTCTGGTCAGGGCATATGCCTGGATTGCGCACTCGATCCCCAGTAGGGGGCGTGCAAGAGGCAGCCAATCCATGATTCTCTCTCATCATGGATGGTTCTATCTCTCTCTCTCTCTTTCCCTTCCTCTCTGAAATCAATACAAATATATTTTTTAAAAATCCTATATAATAAAAACCTAATATACTAAGAGTCTGGTCGTCCAGTCTGCTGTTCAACCAATCAAAGTATAATATGCTAATGATATTCTAAGGCCGCTCAACCACTCACTATGACATGCACTGACCACCAGGGGGCAGAGGCTTCCACAGGTAGGTTAGCTTACTGCTGGGGTCCAGCCGATTGGGACTGAGCGAGACAGGCTGGACATGCCCTGGAGCCCTCCCACGGTCCCTCCCTGGCTGGCCAACCTCCCATGTCCCTCCCTGGCCATGATCATGCACCAGTGGAGTCCCTCGGTCTGGCCTGCGCCCTCTCGCAATCCAGGACCCCTTGGGGGATGTCGGAGAGCCAGCATCGATTTTCGGCACGATCCCACAAGCCAGACCAAGGGACCCCAGTGGTGCATGAATTTGGGCACCAGACCTCTAGTAAAAAATAAAAAGTCATTCTGGTCAGGGCCCCTTTATGAAGATTTTGGGTGATTCCCTTCTAGTCTTTGCTTTTTAACCTATTTTTCACCCTCATTTTTCTTTGTCACCGAGTCACATTCTTCTTCATGCACGCATGTCTCTAGACAAACCTCCATTTTTGAATCCTGTTTTCCTCACTGAAGACTACAGCATGAGAATAAGACTGTGGTTAATTTCTGTTCTGACCATCGTAAATAGTGCTGTGAGGTGTGTGTGAGGCTGCTGTGGCTTTAAATTCTTTCTTAGGAGAGACTCTGAGGAGTGGAATTTGTAGGTCACAGACTGCAGCCCTTTGAGTGAGAGCCCCTCCACCACCTGCGATTGGACGGGACCACCCCTTCAGCCGCATCCACGGCCAGCTCCTCGCTAATCTCCCTTGGCCTGTGCCGGGCGATCTCCCTAAAGCACAGAGTGGGACACATGTAAGAGCGCAGGCCTGCCCCACGGGGAACACGGTTGGGAATGATGCCGGGAAAGCATCGGAAGCAAATGCTTCCCGCATCTCGTTCCTGAGTCTCAGCCGCCAGAGATCAGCATGGAGAGGAGAGCAGGGCCCTGGGGGAACTGCCCCCCAGCTCAGCCCACAGCAGGCAGGGAGGTGTAGGATTCTGTGTTAAACCATGAGGTCAGCAGCCATCACACGACTATTGGTTTTCTCTCTCAGCCTGACTTCCTCATGAGCTGTCAGCTTCTCCCTGATTCCACAGCCCCGTCACTGAGTGTGGCCCTCTCACCCAGTGCCTCGCTCCTGCCCGCAGCACCCTCCACCCGCACCCTCCCCGCAGTACCCTCCCTGCAGCACCCTCCCCCCAGCACCCACCTCGCAGCACCCTCCCCCCAGCACCCGCCACCCACACCCTCCCCCCAGCACCCTCGTGGGCCCCAGGCCAGCTCTTCTCATGTCCTCGTGTCTTAGCTGCCTCCTGTCACCATCACCAGCACCTCCCTCCACTGCTGACCCCACGCCTCCTGTGACTTCCTCTCGCCCTGGGCTCAGGTGCTGGACGCCCTTTGCTTGTCCCCGTATCGCCTTCCTTTACGCCCCAGAGACAGGGGTCTTCAACTTCAGCTGCACGTGCATCATTGGGGAGCTGAGTCCCAACGCCCAGGCCCCAGGTGAGGCTCAGACCCGCTGGGTGCCCAGCGCATTCTCTTTACCTCAGTGTGACTCCACGCTCAGGCGAGACCGAACCCACAGCCAGGCGGGTGCAGCCGTCATCTGGTGCCACCCCCATCACCTGGTGCCACCCTGTCCCCTGGTGCCACCCCTGCTTCCCTCATCTCCGTGGAGAATCTCTAGAGTCCCCTGCGTCCCCGCCGACTTTTTGCAGCACCAGGAAGAGAGGCTGTTTCTTGGGCGGGGCTTGGGCCTGCTCCCCTGAGCCCTCCCCCTGCTCCCCTGAGCCCCCTCCCGCGGCCCCGTCCGGTTCCCTTGAGCTCCCTCCACTGCTCCCCTGAGCCCTATCCCCTGCTGCTCCCCTCAGCCCCCCCTGTTCCCCTGAGCCCTGCCCGCTGCTCACCTGAGCCCTGCCCGCTGGCCTCCTCCGGCAGCTCCTGCAGACTCAGCCGCCACTCCAGGGGGGTGTCGCAGGGGGTCACGGTCACGGACAGCGGGGTGTTGTCCTCTTCCACCACAAAGAAGTACCTGTGGGCGAGGGGCCATCAATCAGAGAGGGGTCCACTCTGCCGCCCCAGCCGGGCTCACGGAAAACCACAGGCTGATTCCACGCATTTCACAGCGACTGGAACCGGCCATGTGACTCGATCGTGGGACTCTCCCATGAACCGCGGCGTCCACCCGCCAAATCTGCAACCAGCTTTACCAGCAGCACCGCGTGGAAGAATGAAAAGACACTGAGCTAAACGTGTAATGGGGGTGCACCTTGAGTGAAGAACCAACACTTGGCTTTTTGGGGTGCTCTTTAGCCTGGGCCCCGCCATTCCAATCAGGCACAGCCGAGGAACCCGCAGGTGCGCTGACGGCAGGCACTGTGTTTTCCGTACCCTGGCAACAGGATTGTAAGGGACTCCGAGGGCACCCTGACAGTCACCCGCTGTGTCAAACGCTCCTCGCCCAGTGGCGTCTCTAAAAGGCCTGCTGGTCTCTACGAGATAGCTGCTTGCTTCTCACATCAGCGACCCTGACCCACGGTGCTAGCGGCCACAGCTCTTCCATAAAGGTACCTAATCCCACTTGAGAAGATTTTAAAAGTAAAGATCGAAGTTTCAATCAGTGGAAAGACTCATTCTCTGCCACTAAGACTTCCTGTTGGAATGAAATAACCTAGTGATTTTAAGACAAATTTTTTAAAAAATCAGATCATCCTGCTCTCTGCTTCCCCTGATTTTGTTACGAAGCCTCCAGTGACTTTTCAAGGGGGATGGACACATGGCCCGGCTGTGACAGAGCCGCACGTTCCTGCTCTGAGTAGCGCGGATGGTTTCACTCATCGTTTCAGAGCTGGGAGCCTCGCCTGAGGAGCCGGTCCTGCAGCTCAGCAAGCCCAGAGCTGCTCGTTGCCCCTCCAAAGCCTACCTAGGGGTTCCCTCCTGCGCCTGCACCTGCGCCTGCGCCCGCACCTCCGGGGTCTCCTCCCTTGTGTTCTCCCATCACCACCGAACACCCTCTCCAAAGGGACCACCGTGGTCTTCTACTCTGTCTGTCCCCTCTGTGGTTCCCTCTCACCTTCCAAGCCCTTGGTCACCCAGGGACAGACAGGGCCTGTGCCTGCACCCCTGCCCTCCACCTGTGTGCACAACCCCTCCGTCTGTGCGCACCCCTCTACTGTGCGCACCACTCTACCTGTGCACACCCCTCTACCTGTGCACACCCCCTCTACCTGTGTGCACTCCCTCTATCTGTGCTTACCCCCTCTGCCTGTGCTTACCCCTCTACCTGTGCTCACCCCTCTACCTGTGCTCACCCCTCTATCTGTGCACACCCCTCTACCTGTGCTCACCCCTCTATCTGTGCTCACCCCTCTACCTGTGCACACCCCTTTATCTGTGCGCACTCCTGTGTGACCGCACCGGGCTCATGGTTTCTCCTCTTCTACGTGAACCATTCCCAAATCTCAACTGTCAGCCTGAACTCCGACCTCAATTTTAGGTACAGCTATCTCCTGCCATCTTCACTGAGCTTTCACGGGGAGTTTAAACTTAAGGTGTCGAACCCAAACTTCTGATCCTCACCCTAGTGAGCTCCTCGTGCGGTCTGTCCCTGCTCATGAGTGACCCCTGACCTCCCAGTCACTCAGGACAGAGTAGGATCGCTCTTGCTCCTTCTTCCCCTCCCTCCATGTAACTGACCCAGAACACTGCTGGCTCTGCCTTTACGATGTCCCCGAGCCATCACTCTGCTGCCACCCTCCCACCCCAGCCGGCCTCCTCCCCTGAGCACTGTGGTCACCTTCAACTGGTCCTTTTTGCCCCCGGGACCCCCTACTCATTTACCCCCTTCCAGGGGCAGTGATCCTTGAACCCCCGTAAGCACATGCCACTCCCCCTGCTCTAACCCGCCAAGAGTGTGTCTCCTTTCATTTAGAGTAAAAGCCACAGCCCGACCGGTGTGGCTCAGTGGTTGAGCGTCGACCTATGAACCAGGAGGTCAATTCCCGGTCAGGGCACAAGCCTGGGATGTAGGCTCAATCCCCAGTAGGGGGCATGCAGGAGGAAGCTGACAAATGATTCTCTCATCACTGATGTTTCTGGCTCTCTCACTCCCCCTTCCTCTGTGAAATCAATACAAATATATTTTTTAAAAAAATGAAGAACACCACAGAACAGGGCACTGGTGCACTTGGGAAATCAAAATCACTTTTAAAGAAAAATTCTGACTCACTCAAAGATTTTAAGAGACAAAATAACTCGAAAAGCAAATGTGTCCGGCAAGAATTCAGCTGAGCCCTAACTGGTTTGGCTCAGTGGATGAGGCGTCAGCCTGCGGATTGAAGGGTCCCAGGTTCAATTCCCATCAAGGGCATGTACCTTGGTTGCAGGCACATCCCCAGTAGGGGGTGTCCAGGAGGCAGCTGATTGATGTTTCTCTCTCTCATCGATGTTTCTAACTTCTATCCGTCACCCTTCCTCTCTGTAAAAAATCAATAAAACATATTTTAAAAAAGAAGAATTCATCTGAAAATAATTCAGCTGAGCGACTAGATGTTTCCCACGCCCTGTCCTGCTTCACAGCCTGAGCCTGGTAAATGGAAGAACATCACGTCTCTGCAGTGTCGTCGTCCTTGCACTTGGGGCCTTCACTCTTGAGGATGTCATTAAAAGGTATGGTGGTTCTTTTTATTTTACTGACGGGTCAGCTCCTAATCTATTACATCCGTTCAAACAAACGATGTCATTCAGGCAGCGCTGAAATGATGCCCAAGCCATAGGCCGCGTCCGTCAACATAGGAAAACCAATCCCCTGCTACCATTCTCCGACCAGAGGGTGACATGCCACATGGGCCACGGTGGGAGGGAACACCTCCCATTGTCACTGTCAATCAAAACTGAAGTGACAAGAGAAAGATGATCCAGCGATCTGGCTCACCTCAATCTCTGGACAAGGGGTCATTGGTGGTGAGACAGTCTTTCCCTTCAGAATGCCCTAGTGCCCTGGCTAAAAGGAGAAACTTTCCTGAAACATGGCTGAGAGGGGTTTGAGGTACCGAAAAGTAACTAACTTTACATATAACTAGCTTAATGAAGGACATACACATATATACTTAATTATGTAACATACTAGAGGCCCAGTTCACAAAATCATGCATGGGTGGGTACCTTGGCCTGGAGGGTGATCCAGGCCTATCAGGGGGCCAGATAGCTGGGGGGAGGGGCCATGGGAGGTTGGCTGTGGGAGCGCACTGACCACCAGGGGGCAGCTCCTGCATTAAGCGTCTGCCCCCTGGTCGTCAGTGCATGTCACAGCTACTGGTCGACAGGTTGTTAGGCTTTTATATATATAGACATGTCATTTTTAAAGATCAGAATGTTTAGAAGCACTGCGTGAGCCCAGTTTGATGAGGCTGGCATGAAGGTAAATGAACAGGGTCTATTTTTATCACTGTTGGGTTTGATGCTTTCAAAATCTGATGATATCGGTCAAAGTCATGTTATCCTTCTAAGGCTAACTGCACACCTTTGAAGAATCATGTGTGTTCATGAATCTCATTTCAATCCTAGAGAGCCCTCCTTAGAAATTTCCCTCTGTGCTGAAGGAAAGAAAGCAATCGTTCCAAAGGTAAGAAATGTAAAAATCGCCCTTCACCCAAAGGGTCACCGTGTGCGGAAACGGGAGCCCCCACAAAGGATGGGCAGCGGCTCCCCATTTTTCCCGCTGAGCGGACATGGGCCAGGCCACCGGAAGGTAACCACAAAGCGCCCGGGCACAGCGTATTGGCTGACACCCCGATGAGCCTGCGGAGAGGTGGAGTGTCAAGGGGTACCTCTTAGGTGTGTCTCGGAAGAGGTAGCTGCTGATCTCAGCTCCGTCCGGGAGCACCGAGGAGTCGTGGAAGAAGGTCTTGTCGCGGACCTGCATCTGGAAGAGCTTCTCGTCACGTGTGGGCAGCTTCTGGGCCTGCGGGCTGAGCGGGAGCAACAGCCACAGCAGCCACAGGGGCAGGGGCGTCATCCTGGGGGACAGAAACCGGCAGGTCAGTGTTGCGGGCAGACAAGGGGGGCAGGTTCCCACTGCAGCTCTGGCCGAAGGTTAGGGCCGCCTCACGCACTTCGGATCACGCACCTGATCCTGACAATGACTTCGCTGGGTTTTCCCCCCAAAGTACAGGGTGCCCCCCAAAAATGTACACCTGCTTTAACGGCTGGTCGCTCAATGTGGAAATGAGATGTATCTTAATACACCCGGCCTTACCCATTATTCAAAGGGTGCGTATACATTTTTTGGGGACACCTGTGTGCCCTGGAGTTGGTAATGAACGCACTAGAACTTCAGGTAGTCAAAGGGCTGGGAAAGGAAAAGGCTCGTGGAGCAGTGACCTCCCTGGGTGTTCAGAGTGGAAGCCCCACGTCACAACGGCAGGAGCCCACGTGGTCCCTGTAGGCACCTGTAGACAAATGTCTCAGAGACTGACACAGACTGTGAGTCGCTGAGGGCCAGGAAAGGACCCACCCACAATTATTTATACATTTACTGATTTTAGAGAGAGAGGAAGGGAGGGAAGGCAAGGGAGGAAGGAAGGGTGAAAGGGAGGAAAGGAAGGTAAGAGAGGAAGAGGGAGAGAGAGAGGGAGAAGGAGAGGGAGAGGGAGAGAGAGAGGGAGAGAGAGAGGGAGAGAGAGAAACATTAATCAGTTGCTTCTCTAATGCATCCCAATCAGGGCTTGCATGTGAAACCTAGGCATGTGCCCCGACTGGGAAGCAAACTGCCACCCTTTCGGTACACAGGACGACGCTCCAACGAATGAGCCCTGTGGGCAGTGTCCTGCACAAGAGTTTTCTTTTTCTTTTTTTTTAAAATATATTTTATTGATTCTTTACAGAGAGGAAGGGAGAGAGATAGAGAGTCAGAAACAACGAGAGAAACATCGATCAGCTGCCTCCTGCACACCCCCTACTGGGGATGTGCCCACAACCAAGGTACATGCCCTTGACGGGAATTGAACTTGGGACCCTTGAGTCTGCAGGCTGACACTCTATCCGCTGAGCCAAACCGGTCAGGGCATGCACAACAGTTTTAATTCTTCCTCGTCGTCTGACTCAGCGAGTCAGATGTAGCTCTTCTAGATGCAGTGTGAGATGTCCATGGGCATCAGCATTCTTACTCCCAAACGCAGGTTCTCACAAACCCGAGCTTTCTGGTGATCAGGCTGAACTTGCTCACAGGTAAAGCAGCTTGTCCAACGTCACTGGGCGCACCCTCGGCCGGCCTCACTGTTGCAATTACCAGACTCTGGACGGGACGTGTACATGCAGCCGTTCCGGTACCAGAAAGCGGGCTCGGATCCCCATCTCGGGTCGAGGGAGCCGCTGCACAGTCGTGGTGGTCTGGTCACGTCCTGTCAGTGAGTTACTCTGTGGCACGTGGCCAGGGCTTTCATCAGAGACCCCAAGAGTCATTACGGATCGTCCAACGCCACCACCCATGGCTGCGGGGACGCTGCCAAGGACACCACGGCCCAGTGTCCCCAACACAAAGCCTCACGCAGGCAAGTCCTTTCCACGTCGGGTGTGGGAGGTGCCGTGATCTTGCAGACAGAACCCCTGAGAAGGGTCTCCCTCATCCTGTGCAGCCGGTGCAGGGCTGCAGCGCTAGGGACACAGCATTTTCACAGGGTTAGCACTTTAAACAGTGAGAGTTCAAGGCAAATGGCTGCAAACACCTACAGCAGTGGTTCTCAACCTGTGGGTTGCGACCCCCTTGGAGGTCGAGCGACCCTTTCACAGGGGTCACCTAAAACCATCGGAAAACACATATATAATTACATATTGTTTTTGTGATTAATCACTATGCTTTAATTATGTTCAATTTGTAACAATGACATTGGGGGTCACCACAACATGAGGAACAGTATTAAAGGGTGGCAGCATTAGGAAGGTTGAGGACCACTGATCTACAGGGAAGTGAGGGCCAGCGCTGTTTCCAGCCACTCCTGCAGCCCAGGTGCCTGGACGCAGCCCCTCCGGCTGTGTGTCCATTGTCCGCTGAGTGCGATTAGAGATGAGCCCGACGAGTGAGAGAACCCTTGAAGGGAATGGCTCTTCTTCTTGATGAGGCCTGAGAAGGAGCTCTGCATGGCACTTGCTTACCATGCGCTGTAACTTCCTTTTCCAGGACAGTGGCTCCTGCCTGCGCTCTGCATCTCCCCAAGTCTCTGCAGCACTGAGTTCCGCGCAGCCGGACGCTCGCTCGCCACTGCATTCCTGCGCCCAGTCCTCGCAATCACTAGTGAAGCAGGTGCTGCTCTCACACAAAACCAACCTGCGTCCCCGTCAGCAAAGAACAGGGGAAGGCCCAGGGGGATCTGACCGTAGAGCCCCGGCGTCCAGCAGCTACAATCTCTCAGGAGGTTGTGATAACTCCTTCCTGAAGGTCCCTCTGTCCCCCCTCGTTCTCGGGCACTGCGACAGGTGGAAACGTGAGTGACAGCTAACATGCTCGCCCCCCTTCCAGCTCCTACTGGATGGAGGTGACACCCTAGGCAGCCACTTCACCTCTGTGGACCTTGATTTTCGGAAGGATTCAGGCAGGTGACCTCTGAACTCTGAAAACGAGTGATGATTCCACTGGTGCTAATCTCCTCCGGACTAGTTAGCAGTTTAGGAATAAGACCAGGCCGCAAGTTCCCTAAACTACCATCCCGCAGCCACCGGACAACGCCAGGGCGCAGCCCCGGGAAGGCGAGCGGAGAGCGGGAGCTCGCATGAGCCCCGCCTGCAGACAAGGGTCCTATGGACAAAGGACGACTGGAGGCATCAACATTAAAACGCAGGGGACTCACATGAACCGAATAGGAGCTGAACTGGGGGGACCCCCTCTCACAGCCCTCAGCCCCTTCCCGCTGCTGCCCTCATCCAAGCAGAACTGGACACAGTCTTCCGTTAAGAAGCCCCTACTTCAGCACAGGAAGCGTTTCAGCGCACTAGGCAGTGGCTCCCTGGACACTCTGCCTCCTGAGCCTGAAACCCTCTCGCTAAAGGGGCGGGATTTGCTGTCACACTGATAGGGACTTGGAGCCAACACACCCCTTGGCCCCACGTGAGTGTGACAGCCACGGTGCATTTGCCCTAGGACAGGGGTGGGCAACCCCTGGCACGCGTGCTAAACATGGCACACCAGTAACTTTTGCTGGCACGCAAAACCCTCTCTTATAATCTTCCATTTACAATTTTTTCCTTAATATCGACTTTTTTATTTTTCAGATAAATTTAGTGTAGGTGCATCATAGATAAATAATTTTACATAACATGTATACATTAAAAAATAAATGTATTTTTCATCATCATATATTGTGTTTTTGTCGCTCAAATGAATTTTATTACAAGTAGGAGTAACATGTTCTCAAAAAATTAGAGTTGGCATGCAGAAGAATTTTGAGTCAGAGATTTTGCTGGTTTTGGCACGCATTCACAAAAAGGTTGCCCACCCCTGCTCTAGGATCACTCAGGGCAAATAAGAAGCCCCATGAGGCCCACCAGGTGGTCAAGCACCCAGCACCCCGGACAGCGGAGCCGGGCCAGCTGCCCATGCCCCTGGATGTCTGGGAAATGCAGGTCAGCCCCAGGGCTAGATAGCCAGCTGGTTCTGATGGTGGGGAATTTCCCAGCATCCTCGGCGGCCCTGGGAAACACTTTCTCTATCAAATCAGCTCATTATAAGAGATGGATTTTGAGTTAGTAACAACATTAATAAGTCTTGTTGTGTACACACCACATGCCACACACTCTTCCAAGTGCTTTACATACATGATCTCCTGTGATGCTAGCAGCTACCCTGCCATTCGGGCACTGTAATTTTTCTCCTTTCCAGAATGGTCAAACTGAAGCATGGACAGCTAAGATCCCGGAGCAAAAACTATGAACTATTTATCAGGAATGACTTTAAACATGTGGTCAATATTGTTATTTATAGTCTCCTCATCAGCTACTTAGTAATTTACTGTTTAGTAAGGCGGGCAACCGTGGATGGTAAGATTATGCAGATAAGTGTTGAGACAGTTCCCCAGGGGCCTGCGAGCTGGTTTTTGCGTCTCCTGGGAGCAGAACAGGCTGGCGTTATGTGAAATTATCTTCTCCAGGATGTCTGTGTAGTGAGGAGCCTCAGAAGATAAAGCCTCCGGAGCAGAGAGCAGGCATGATCACTGCCCGCTATGAAGGGTGTGGGTTCCCCCTTCGTGCCCTGCTGGTGGGAATGCAGACTGGTGCAGCCACTGTGGAGAACAGTATGGAGTTTCCTCCAAAAATTAGAAATGGAACTCCCATTTGACCCAGTGATCCCACTTCTAGGAATATATCCCAAGAAACCAGAAACACCAGTCAGAAAGGATATATGCACCCCTATGTTCATAGCAGCACAATTCACCATAGCTAAGATCTGGAAACAGCCTAAGTGCCCATCAGCAGATGAGTGGATTAGAAAACTGTGGTACATCTACACAATGGAATACTACGCTGCTGTAAAATAGAAGAAACCTTTACCATTTGCAACAGCATGAATGGACATGGAGAGCATTATGCTAAGTGAAACAAGTCAGTGAGAGAAAGATAAATATGACATGATCTCACCCATTTGTGGGATATAATGAACAACATCAACTGATGAACAAAAATAGATCCAGAGACAGAGAAGTATCGATCAGACCGACCAACCTCAGAGGGAAGGCAGGCGGCGGGTGGTTAAGAGATCCACCAAAGGACCTGGATGCATGCGTATGAGCATGACCAATGGACACAGACAGCAGGGGGGCGAGGGCATGTGTTTCGGGGGGGTGGGACTGGCCGGGGAGAGGTCAATGGGTGGGGAAGGGGGGGAGGAGGCATATGTAATACTCTAAACAATAAAGCATTTTAAAAATAATAAATAAATAAAAATAAATAAGGTGTGGGTTCCCTGGGCTCAGGGCGTGCCTCTCTTGCAATAAACGCACCACACAGGCTGATGCCATCTGGCCCTTCTGCGCCCGCCCCTGAGAAGTGGGGGGCAGGGAGCCGGTGGGAGAAGATGCTGATACTGTGGATTCCGCCGCCACTCTGAGAACGAGGTCCCTTATCTCTGACCCAGGAGTCTGGACCACCCAGCTCCCAGAACACACTGGCAGGCTGACTTGGTAGCTTGCAAGCAGGGTGGAATCGTAAATCTCCACAGTTCTTGACTCTAAGCATTTATGTATTCATTTCGTTACTAGCTTGTCAACGTTACTGGCTCTTTTATTTAGATCACCACCAATGGGGATAGACTCAACTTTATCATTTGCTTTCTTTAGGTGAAACATCTGCTTTCCCAGCTAACATTCTATCAGTTCAGAAAAAAGAAAAAAAAAGAAAAAAAAAAGAAAAAAAATCAACAAAAAAACATTTTTAAAAATAAAAAAATAAAAGCAGCATTGAATATAGCTAATCAAAAAGCTATTATACAGACATATTGTACCTATTTTTACAACTTATATTCAACAATTCAAATGTAAAGCTTTACTTAGTTTTTTATAATTTCTCTTTATTGTTGAAAGTGATACAGCTGTCCCTCTTCCCACCCCCTCCTGACCCCCTCCACCTGCTCCCGCCCCCACCCCAGGCCTTCACTGCACTATTGTCTGTCCATGGGTTATGTATCTGTGCATATAAGTTATTTGGTCAGGATGGTTTTAAGATTTTATAGATTCTTCCTCCCAACCAGTAAAATACTTCATTCAGGTGAGGAATGAGTCACTGTAGAGAAATAACGGAAAGCAATGCTTAGGAGTCAGCCTTGGGCAAGCCAGTCCATGAGAACAGACCTTTATTCTAAGATTACAAAAGGGCCCTCTAATGGCTCGACTTGTCCTCTCATTTCTTTTTGTGACTTGGCAGTGTCCAGAGCTCATCTCGGTTAAAGTTTAAACTGAAGAACGTTTCTCGGTGCTTCTATGCGGACAGCATTTCCTGTGTCCTGCACCTGGGGGGTGGGGGGCGTCTGGGGAACGTGTCCGCCCACGGGAGACCTCGCCGTCTCTCTCCGGTCAGGGGGCCAGCTACCACTAGAGTGGGAAGTTGCTGGGGTGAGTACAGAGGTTTTAACTTGCTGGGTGGGTCCACGGACTTGGCGCCCAGGGACCCCCAGCCCAGAGAGGGGGTCTTGGTGGTGTTCTCGAGTTACTGAGATGGCCGCCTTGGACAGTCGGTGGGGAAGCTCCGAGGGGCTGAGCCACGGGTGCTGATCTGACACTGCCCTTGTTCTGCGGTCAGAGGCCGGCACGTCGGACACACCTGCAGGTCCTGCCGAGACCACGGGTCTGACACAGCTCAGTCTTCAATCGACGCGGTTCATTCTAGGCCGTGGTGATGCGAGTTGGTTTTACCTTCGGGTGTCCCAGGTGAAGGAGCAGGTTTCTGTGGAATGTCATTGTCCCTGGACAGACCACGTGTCCGGCACTTACAGAGGGCGAGAGAGGACCGGACACCGGAAGGTCAGTCAGTGGGATTCGTTTATATGATACACACACGTTTAAGGTCAAACTATTAGGAAACATTCCATGAGTCCAATGAGTCGATTGGTATGTGTGTTGCCGCCTCTCTGGCGAGCGGGCAAGCACTCAGCTCAGAGGGTGGAGAGGGCTTTGTTGGGAATGTTTTGGGACCATGAGGACTGGGTTGTGGCTCCCACTCCACGTGTCACCTGTCACCTTCTCTGCTGTGCTCTCGCCCCCACCCCCCGGGGAAAGTGGCGCATGTGGGCTGCGGGGATGGAGTGAAGATCCGCTGCAGAGAAAAGGCAGCGAAGACTCGGGGAGCAGCCTCACTGACCCCCAGGGAGCTGGTGGACGCTCAACAGCAGACAACAGCCCTCAGGCTGTCAGCGCTAACCGACCTGCTATCCTGTGCGGCCTTCCGTGCAGCTAAGAGAAACAGGAGGCCGGCGGACAGCCCTGCCCCCACCCCCGGGGGATTGCTGAGAACGGGAAAATGCAAGGAAACATTAAAGGAAGCTGGGACACTTTACCAGGTGTCCCCCCACCCCACCCCTGGGTGGGGGGGCTGTAGCACCTCAGAAAACGCAGATGCCTGCAAGCACAGGAACCGCCCCGGGTGTTGGTGGCGGCCACACTCGGTCGCTTTGCAAGATTCACCTTGAATTACACAAGATCGGCTGGTCAGTTTACCATCCTGGCTAGCCTTCTGGTTCACTTAGTGAAAATATGAAATTATCATTTGAAATTATGCAAACAATGATAACAGGGAAGTGAATCCGATTAATTTACCTCTTTATGTTTTTATTGATTTTTAGACAGAGAGGAAGGGAGGCGGACAGATAGAAACATGATGTGGTCATCGATCAGCTGCCTCCTGCACGCCCCTCCCCCCCCCCAACACTGGGGATCAAGCATGTGCCCTCAACAGGAATTGAACCCCAGACCTCTTGGTCTATGGGATGACGCTCAATCCACTGAGCCACACCAGCCGGGCTCATCCACCTCTTTAAACATATATTAAATGATGAAACTACAAATCCTAACCGAGACACTTCAGGGGAGGGAAAGTTTTCAGCCACTGAAAGCTTGCCTTTAACATACAGAGACTGCTGTTCAGTTATGTGGCCTCATAATGTAAGGAACTTGCAAACCGGGTTTTCCCGTAACCATCCCGGGCTCTCTGAACAGAAGGGCCTGGCGACCGCTGTCCACACCGTCCGGCCTCAGAACAGCAGCCACAGCCATGCCTACCTGGGCGACATGGATCAAAGTTAATCCCCGCGCCCCCCCCAGCAGCCAACTCGTTCCCCGAGCCTGGCAGATCCACGTGACAGATTTATAAGTGCCGGTGAGCGCTGGTGGAAGGAAGCTCAGGTTATATAACACCACGAGATCAGCATCATCGCTATAAACATGCCACACCACATATAAATTAAAAACGCGTTAGTGTCCCTGAGATTCCCTTAAAGACTGTGCGATGCCCCCATCACGTGTAGGCTACAAACATGAGATAAATCTGACGGCGAAGAAGGATTGTGCACTGGAGGCAGGGCCACTGGCAGATGTGAGACCTACCATCCGGTTACAGCGTGGAGAGGGCACGGTTCTAACCAGGCAAGGATTCCTGCAAGGAATGGCGGCCGCAGAGGTTTCTGTTATTTTCTTTTCCTTTTTAAGTGCAAATATTTAGTCTTTCAAGGCGATTTTTAAATGTGGGGGCATTTGCTTTTGCTGGACTCACCCACACTGCGTCTGATGATGAGTCTGAAGCATGGCGCCATGTGACCTCGCCGTAAAGGAAAGGGTGGCTTTGGTGGGGGCCCTGCCCCGCCCCCGTCCCCCTCCGCCCCCTCTCCCCCCGGGCCACGGGGCACGACCTGCTCAGGGAGCTACGGGCTCTGTCACACGAAGGTACCCGCTGGCACACACAGTCCCTCCAGGCGAAACTCGGCCATGAGAAAAGCTGGACTCCGGGAAGCGGGCGTGCTGTCTTTTGCAAACAAGGAAAACGTTACCTGAAATTAGGGGTCATTCTTATAAACACAGACAGACCCTCTGCGGGGCTGCAGCCAGAGGGGGAAGGGGGGGAGCAGCACCTGTGGTTTGGTCCGTCTCCACATTTAAAGGGGTGACTAAGCAGGCGGCAGGGAAGGCTTCTGACAGGTGTGCCCTGAGGAGGGGTCCTCTACCTATGCCCGGTGAGCTCCTGGTCCACTTTCACTGTGGGGTGTGCTGTCTCACTGTGGGGTGTGGAGTGTGGATGCCTCACTGTGAGGTGCGCTGTCTCACTGTGGGGTACACTGTCTCACTGTGGGGTGCGGCTGCCTCACTGTGGGATGTGCTGTCTCTCTGTGGGGTGCGCTGTCTCTCTGTGGGGTGCGCTGTCTCACTGTGGGGTACGCTGTCTCACTGTGGGGTGTGCTGTCTCTCTGTGAGGTGCGCTGTCTCACTGTGGGGTGCGGATGCCTCACTGTGGGGTGTGCTGTCTCTCTGTGGGGTGCGCTGTCTCACTGTGGGGCATGCCACTTCTCTGTGGGGTGCCCTACCTCGCTGCAGGGTGCACAGCCTTGCTGTGGGGTGTGGCTGCCACATGTCACCCCTACAGCCCAGGGACGCAGAACCAGCATCAGGCTCGGAACCCAGGCCAAGCTCTCCGAGGGCCAGGTGTTGGAACTTCCTGGGGGATGATTAGGGTTCATTATGTCCATCATCTATGCACCCAGGGCCTTCCCATGCACTGCAGCCGCAGTGGGTCCCGCCCCTGGACTGCTGCCCTGGCCATGCCAGCTCTCCCTCTAAAGGACACCACGTGGTGTGAGAACGCCATGCACAACCGAAACCTCCAGAGACCTGCCTGGGTGTCCAGGGAGTCATACCCTCACGGCCCTCCCAGCCCTGCAGCTCTCAGCAGGCCCGGGCCAGGGCCGGGGCACCCCGAAGGGAAAAGGGGCCCAGCCTGTGGAATAAGAGCAGCTCAAAAGACAGTCCGGTTTCAGTAAGTCTCCGTGTATATTCCCGCCATCGTTAACGCCAGTAAGAAGAAGGAACATCAGACACGGCCACATGAAATTACTAAATACAGGAATGGTCTCCACCCAGGAAGCCAGCCCCAGGCCACCGCGGGAGGGGGCAGGTCCCCTAACCCGTGACCAGAAGACGTAATAAATTCAGAAGCAACTTAGAAGATGCAGCAACATGAAACCAGAACAGACCAGTGGCCTCTCCCTCCTCTCGGGACTCCCCTGTCCGCTCGGAGAGCTGGATGGCCCGGCCCAGGAGTGGCCATTAGTACAGCAGAAATGGAGCCCCTGAGGGGGTGGCGGGCTTGGCTGCTTTTCTCGCTTTGGTTTGGCCACCACGCCTTATTTCCTGTCGATCGGCAGCAACACGGAAACGACTTCCCATGCAATGTCCCCGAAGCGTTAGGGTGCTGCGCCCCCACCCCCCGCCCTGCGGAGAAATGCAGCTCAGAAGGAACGCGCAGCCAACAGCCTCCTGCGCGCTTCTGCAGGTCACGGCCAGCAAGTCCCAAGCCCCTGCGTGGGCCACACACCACAGACACACGGGAAGGAGAGAGATTTCCTACGGGCCCATCGCTTGTCCATCAGCCACAGCCCTCACTGGTCACCGACCCCCCACCAACCTCAGGGGGTCTATGGCCCTTGCAAAGGAACTTGGACATTTGCAAGGCTTTGAGTCCTCGGGGTAGTAACCAAGTCAGATGCCGAAACTCTGCATACTCGCCCTGGCCGGTGACCGCAGGGCTTTCAGGGCTCATCATGCGGCAGCCAGGTCCGCGGCTCACCCGGCGGCATCACCCTTAAGTCCCCACGAGAGGAATGCGTGCCTGGAGCCTCGGGTGGGTCAGCAAGCGGCTCCTCACCCGCAGGCCGGGGCAAGAGCCCGCCTCCCAGAGAGTGGGCAGCGGAGCGGGCAGGGGATCTCCGGTTCCTGGGCTGGTCAGCAGCTATGTCCTGGCAGTCCCTCCCCAGGCGCTGCCCTGGCTCTGGGTGTCCCCCAGGAATGAGGGTCCTGTGTGTGGGCAGCACTAGCGGGTGGGAGAGAAGGGGCCCAGGGACCCTGCCCCTGAGGAACCCAGGGGGCAGCAGCCCAGGGAGAAGATGGAAGTGGGGAGGCTGCAGGGAGGCTCTGGGGGTGGGGGAGGGTCCTGAGGGAGGCTCCCCTCCTCCCCCGCCCCCCTGGGCTGAAGTCAGGAAGGCCCCTCTGAGGAGCCCTGTGTCTCAGCAGCTCTGTGATGGAGAGGCAGAGTCCTGGCAGCTGAGTGCTAGGACAGGGACTCTTCACAGGGAGGGAGGGAGGACGGTCAAGGGAAGGACAGAGGTTTACTGGCCTCACACCAGGCTCTGCCTGCCTGTGTGCGCACTGCAACCCACAGCCTCCAGGGGGACACGCCAGCAGGCACCGGGTCCCAGGGCACAGAGGCCCTGCTGGTGAGGACCAGGTGGCCAGCGTTCCACCAGGGAACTTCCTGTAAAAGGTGCCTTCAGGCCCCTGAGCAGAGGAAGAGCGATCCGAGGCCCGAGGCCCTTGAGATGAAGGTTGGGCGGGGGTGGGGCTCACCTGACCAGGCCCCTCCCCTGACAGTAGCAGGTCAAAGAACAGGTTCTCATGGAGGAAGGATGCTGCCTGGCTCTGGAGTGAGGGACTACCCCCAGGAGTGCTGTGACCTGCCTGGGCCATGGGGCTGGGCCATGGGGCTGGGAGCTGGGGCTGAGACATGGGGCTGGGACATGGGGCTGGGAGCTGGGGCTGAGAGCTGGGACCTGGGGCTGGGACATGGGGCTGAGAGCTGGGGATGAGACATGGGGCTGGGACCTGGGGCTGGGAGCTGGGGCTGGTACATGGGGCTGGGAGCTGGGGCTGGTACATGGGGCTGGGAGCTGGGGCTGGCAGCTGGCTGGGCCATCCTTAGCGGGGTTGTGCCACATGTTCGCTGGGATGGCTTGCTGTCGGCGGGCTGACTGCTCAGCTCCCAGTGAACTGGTGTGTGAAGTGCCCGCTGCCAGTCCCCGGGACCCCAGCGGCGACTCCTGGAGCTGGTACAGCTGGTTCGGGGCTGTGCTTGGAGGAGCTGTGTCGTCCCTCCTGCAACCATCATGGGTAACAACAGCACCGAGACTGCCATCTCCAGGGCTTCCATTGTGCGAACTGGATTTCTCATTTTCATTCATTAAACGTCTCTGCAGGGAGGAGCATGAATGGACCAGGGACTGTCCACATCCTTTCGTCCTTTTCCGTTGAGACTATTATATCCACACGATTTCCCAGCTTTCTCTTTTCTCTACCTTCTTCACACACACAAAAAAAGTAGCGTTCGCAGTAGCAGACCTCCAGGAGGCTGAGACAAGATTCAAAGCGGCGCACGGTCTCCAGTTTGCTTATACATTTCGTGGTGTTGGCAAATACGATGCTAACCAGTAAGGTGCTATCCAGAAGAAATCAGTTATTATTGCTACAGAGTAATAACCTCGATGGACTAAAGAAGCAGAGTTTGATTCTGTGATGGACAGGATCCCATGTTGTCCCAAATACCTGCTGCCCCCTACACCTCCCCCACACTATATGGCAGCCCTGCAGCCTGCCTGCTCTCCGGCACCTGAGGGGGCCTCCGTGCCAAACACAGGGCAAAATCAAAACAGTAATTAAAAATAACCCTCCTCAAGATAATACAATCTAAACACGGATTGCGAGACAGGTATGTCGGGGGCTTTAAGTAGTTAAAATGGTTAAACCCTAAATGATTCTTACTTCCAGAGAGAAGAAAAAGGGGAGGGGCCTTGTTCTTGTCAAAAGAAGTTAAAGTGACAGTTTCTTCATATGCATTCCTTCCACCACCCCTCTTAAAAAACCCAGGGCCAAAGCCACCTTCACACCGAGAGGAGCCGAGTCTGGGGGGATGAGAGAGGATTACCCAAGGACATGGTGCTGACAGCCTGGGCGTTGCGGGGACTCAGGGGAAAGGGCGCTGAGTACATGGCCTCCCTTTCTTTCTGGATCCGACCTCCCTCCTATCTCATCTCAGGGAGCTCTTCCCACATGACGGGTTCCTGCCAACGCAGAACTGGATTTTCTTACAAACCCTTGAATTTAGTTTTTAGCCTGTTCTTTACTCTTTTCTATCCTCCACTGTCATGTAATTTTTATGTATGTATGTATGCATGTATGTATGTGTGTGTGTATTCATTCATCCATTCATTCATTCGAGTTTGGGACAGTTAAAGGGCTGCCAGTGTGAAAGAGGAAGTGGTCACTGGGCCTGGAGGAAGAAGATTTGAGCGAAGTTCTCGGGAGACGGTCGTTGGCTTTTATACTGAGAACAAGTCACTTAATCTCTTTGAGTCCGAGTGTCCCCATCTCGGAAATGGAGACATGATCCCCAGGATTGCTGTGAGATTAAAAATAGTGGACTCGGATGCTCCTCTGAAGGAAGCAAAGGTTTGCCCTGGCTGGTGTGGCTCAGTTGGTTGAGCATTTCCGCTCACCGAGAGGTCACTGGTTTGATTCCTGGTCAGGGCACATGCCCATTGGAGCTCCAATCCCCTGGCGGAGCTCATGCAGGAGGCAACCAATCTCTTTCTCTCTCTCTCTCTCTCTCTCTCTCTCTCGCTCCCTCTCTCTCTCATAACAACATACTTTAAAAATAAAGGTTCTATTTATTTACAAATAGTATAAATCAGCTTCTCAAAGCAGTTGCAAAATTCAGTTCAGCAGCAAAAGGCACACGTTTGATTTGCTGTGAAAACAGAAGAGAAGGAATTTCAACATCAGATTATCCCACCTTCACTTACCCCAATCTATCCGGTACGCCCCCGGTCCATTAGAGAGAGACACGGAGCACAGAGCAAGGCCAGGCTGATGGGCTTCGAGAAATAATCTCCTCAACAGCAGGAAACCCTCACTGTCCTTTCTGTTCACCCCGAGAGCCATATCTAAAGACATCGCCATTACTGGCTAAACACAACGGATTAGCACGGTTCAAAGGTGAGTGTGCTCAGGTCTGCCAGGCCCCATCCAGCAGAGGATTTGAGTCGCACGCGTAGAGATGAGAGAGCCGAGGATTAGGCTCCGTTCCTGGGATGCTCTGCATGATTATTTCTGGATTAAAAGATGATTAAAGAACAGGACACCCCGAATGCAGACAACACAGACAGACCTCGCAGTCACTTTTAGTGAAAAGTCCCTAGAAGGCGGTGATGAAATAAAATGAGCATACAGACCAGCGGTTCTCAACCTGTGGGTCGCGACCCCTCTGGCGGTCGAATGACCCTTTCACAGGGGTCGCCTAAGACCATCCTGCATATCAGATATTTACATGACGATTCATCACAGTAGCAACATTACAGTTATGAAGTAGCAACGAAAATAATTTTATGGTTGGGTCACAACATGAGGAACGGTATTTAAAGGGCCAGAAGGTTGAGAACCACTGATATAGCCCGATGACAAACAGACGACAAACCATAAGGCGCTGCCTCACGTGGGAATTCAGATGTACAGTTACTTCCTCCCCTTTCCCCACAGCACGCTGTGCATTCAGGTGTGGCCTTTCTTTTCCTTTAACGAGGGGAAGCGTCAGGGAATGGCTGCCGCTGGGAGGGGAGGCCGAGCTGGGTGGCGGTCACTGCTGTGCGGTGGTCACTGCGCGAGGCAGAGGCTGCCAAGAGAAGGGAGGGGGAGGCTGGAGATGGCTCTGCCACTGCCCTCTGTGAATAAACGAGAAACTTCGCGATCTCTTCAGCAGCAGGCTGCAGTGGGTGGCTGACATGCACACATCAGTGGGTGTCTACAGGCACGTTCACTAACTAAACGTACGTTTAAAGGGCTTTCAACTTTCAGAATATTCGAAACATCACATCCCAGGTGTCTATAATCTCTCTCATTCCATTGAAATGTCCCGTGCCATCAATGTAAGGGTAACTAGAATATCATTTATTTTAAAAACCTTAGAACTGATCTAACTTCAGATCTCACCTCTCCAAAATGCCACATTATTAATGGAATAATGGAATGATGGTAGAGCTGAATTACTATCAATTACTACTAATTTAAAAAGGGATTTTGCAGCTTGCCGACTTTTTGGTTTTGTACCTACCGTACATAATTGGAATCTGTTTCAAAGTCATAATGGCTTATATGGCCCGGCCACTGTGGCTCCTCTGCTGAGCATCCACCTATGAACCAGGAGGTCTCAGTTCGATTCCCAGTCAGGGCACATGCCCAGGGTTGTGGGCTCGATCCCTGGTAGGGGGTATGCAGGAGGTATTTCTCTCATCATTGATGGTTCTCTCTCTCCCTCTCCCTTCCTCTCTGGAATCAGTAAAAATATAATTTAAAAAAGTAATGGGTTATATGTCTCTAACAAACTTACAACTCATTTTTCCAAGAAAATATGTATTTTTTACTTCTTTTTCCAGTGACTTGTCTCCAAAGTGTGTAATGGCTTTATCCATAACACACACACACACACACACGCTCATAATCAGACTCAACAAATGGTGTGTCTTAGGGCATGTGAGCACCCAGCTTTGAATGGCGGGTCAGTGGGACTAAGGAAGAGAAGGGCTCAAGAAAGGAAAGGAAAAGAGATCTGGCTCTAAGAGTTGGTTCCCTGGTTACAGGAGACTCAATAAAGCGAAGTGATAAACTAGTTTAGCTTTTGTGACTGGGGTTGAATTTGTGTGAATGGTGGTTGGGGAGGTGGGGAGGTTTACACTAGAACTTACAGATATTCAGAAATGGACAGCCCTTTCACGGTCAACAATGTCCCCTACTTAAAGCGTCTTTAACTTGGGAGCAGGGCAGTGTGGACATTACGTGGCCCTCTGTGTTCGCATCAGAATATTTTCACTCTCAAAAAGGCGTTGCTTAGGCATGACCTCAAATATTAAATTCCCTACTAAGTTAACTACTAGCAAAACAAGCAAACAACACTTAACGTATGAGCAGCTTATGATTAAGGTCTTGGGAAATTAGACTAAATTAAATTTTTTAATTTAGAGAGGAAGGGTGAGGGAGAGAGAGAGAGAAACATCAATGATGAGAAAGAATCCTTGATGGGCTGCCTCTTGCATGCCCCCTACTGGAAATGTACGCTGGACCGAAATCAAAGCCGGCACCTTCAGTCTGCAGGCCAATGCTCCAGCCACTGTGCCAAACCGGTTAGGGCTAAATCAATATTTTTGAATCATTACATTATTTTTAAAAATCTAAGCGAATGGCTGCTTCGTTGCAAATTCATTTGGCAATTAATCTCAATTGAAAATGTTTAGATGTTCCCATCTATTTTAATTTTGAAATCAAAGACTCACCACTTTATTTTACACGTTGGCGAGTTTAGGTAAGTCTGTTAAACTGGGTCTGGCATTTCTCAGGAGTGGGAGGGCCTAACATCTTCCTCACGGGGTCCCGGGAAGATTCCAGACGATGACAGATGTGGGAAGGCCTTGTGACAATGGCGGGTTCACGCAGTTACAACATGAATAAATGGAATCATTTTCACTCACAGTGTGAAACCCGAAGCACAGACACATCTGCAGCTGAAGTTAATAACTGTGAACTCTGCTGAAAACCAGTTGAAACTTCAAAAAACAAATTCAAATGTAATACAACATGGATGTTTATGAGGGCGTTAAGTTAACCTCTGAGAATACTGACATTGCCAGGACATAATGGACTGCATTTTCTATGTATTGTAGCTGGGTAATTAGGAAGTCCTTATACAAATAGCGAAGAATGCTCTAGAAGACAATGATGGCTAATTTACCTGGGGATCCTCCCAGCTTCCTGTTCACCTCCTTTCAGGACCTCTGACTCTTACACGTTGTCTTTAAATCCCTCAAAATTGTGAGATTTAGACATTATATATGTGTGTGTGTGTGTGTGTGTGTCTTATATATAAAATAACTTACACTCAGTTCTGGAATAAGTACCAAGTTTATTACAGAGGGTAAAATTGTATATTTTAACCCTTTTCTGGGTAATGTGGGGCAGAGCTGATTAGCGGGCCAGGCTTCTCCCCTGGGATTGTTTTTACTCTATAGGAGCCCCCACCTCTGCCATTTTTATTGTCCAGTGGCCCCTGCTGTGTGGAGTAAGATGCCTTTGTCAATAGACACGTTAGTATCAGCCCAGCCTTTTCCTCCTCGGTGCATTCGGGTAACTGTAAGGAGCCCTCCTGAGGCTGCTCCCTGCACCATTGGAGGCCCTCAGACGGGCCCTTTCACCCTCTGCTCTCCCAGGCGGACTGGACTCTCAGAAGCTGGGACCTGCCTGTTCAGGATGGTGTTAGGGGAAACCTCCACCTCAACCACTTAAAAGGACTACCCGTGCCTTTTGCTTCCCTTAAAAGACAAGTTTTATTTTGTTTTTTGTTAATTCTCAGCTGAGAACATTTTTCAACTGATTTTTAGAGAGAATGGAAGAAAAGAGGGAGACACAGAGAGAGAAACATCAATGTGAGAGAGACATCACTGGTTGCTTCCCGCAGGGGCCCTGACCGGGGCCAGGGACTGAGCCTGCAACCGAGGCACATGCTCTTGACCGGAATCTAACCTGGGACCCTTCAGTCTGCAGGCCAACACTCTACTCACTGAGCAACACCGGCCAGGGCAAAAGACAAGTTTTAGAGACAAATGTTCATTGGGCCTCCCCTTGGTGTCCAGACTCTAGGTCTTACATTCACACCGGGGGGGGGGGGGGGCCGCAGGCGAG
>JAWPEG010000011.1:105313628-105340829 GCA_035771395.1 Myotis vivesi
CCCACAGGCGAGGCACACGATTTGTGGGGTGCGTGCAGGATCTCCTGTTCCAAGATGAAGAGAACACACCGGTGGCAGCAGAGCACAGCGGGGAACAGGCAGCTGTGTGCGCCCTTGGGGTCATGTACTCTCAGTACAGAAACGGAGCCAGCGGTCTGAAGACGACAACAGGCAGGTGTGCACTCAGGGCAGGCTGTGCACGGAGAGGCCAAAGGCCCAGGCACCTCTCAGCCTCTCGGATTCTGCCCTGAGCTCCCCCCCACCCCGGCGGGTGTATCCAGCTGCTAGCAGCTCTGGGAGAAGCCAGTTGACATCACCTACCCCGTTTCCCACCCGGGGTATTTCCATATTCTAGGGACACCATGGAACAAAAGTGAACTTTAGAAATGAAGTCATCTTTTGGCGGATGTTGCTCTCATACCAGGGAAGGCCTTGGGGACAGGGTGGGGACAGGGTGGGGAGCAGGATGGTGTCCCAGACCCTCTCAGGCCTCAAACTCTGAAGGTCCCCAGAACAGAGCTGCCGGGACTCAAGGCCAGGGAAGAAACGCCCCTTTTTCTCGCTTCGCAGGTGTTGCTGCGGGCGCCGCTGTCTGGCCCCTGTCACCCCGGTGGACGACAAATCCCTCTGCAATGACAGGACCCCGTGACCTCTGAGTCCTCCCCAACGTGACGCTTTCGATAACATTAGTGAACGTTAGTGACTGATGTGATTCCGTATAAAATGACAACCTTTATTGACCGCTGTCTACATAGGAATCATATTTAGATTTAAGTCTAGTGTATCCTTATGTGTCCAGTGTATTTATTTTTTTTTGTCTTTCAATGTATTTTAAACAATAGAACCGAAGTGGGTTAAGTACATTTATCCTTGTGTTTGTCTTTAAAAAGGACTGATAATGTAATCAGACACACGTTGTGTTACAGGAATAAAATGCATAATGTTGCACTTGGCAGTGCCTACGGCCCAGAGCACGTATGACCGAGCAATAGAGGGCGGTTCCTGGGAGCGGCGTGGCTACTTTAGTTTACTTTAAAAAAAAAATATATGTATTTTTATTGATTTCAAAGAGGAAGGGAGAGGGGGAGATGGAAACATCAATGATGAGAGAGAACCATTGATTGGCTGCCTCCTGCACGCCCTGCACTGGGGATCGAGCCCACAACCCGGGCATGTGCCCTTCCCCGGAATCGAACCGGGACTCTTCAGTCCACAGGCTGATGCTCTACCCACTGAGCCACACCAGCTAGGGCTGCTTTGGTTCACTTCTCACTGCGTGTGCGACGAATGGTAACCATCGCACTCCGGGGCCATGCACGTCTGCTGGCAGCACCGAAGACGGAAAAACTCACCCCCGAGATACCAGGTCTTTTACACTCACTTCCTTCCCCTTTGAGACGTATTTTCAAGTAAGGACCACGGTGCCGCCCCTCCTTCTGCTGATGAACGATCCAGATGTGGTATTCCATGTCTTGACATTTGTTCTATAGTTTCTATATTACAACTTAGAAAATAGCCCTGGTGATTTAAAAAAAAAAAAAAAAAAAGGTCCTCCCCCCCGCCCCCCCTTGACAAATCTTTCTGAGTTTAGTTTTTCCTGCTTATTTGATCAGTTTCAGTCTTGTATTCTACCTCGATTTGTGTATATTGGGACTTTGCCTCAGAGAACAAGATGTAGTTATGACAACGTTTAGCTGAGATAAAGCACTTTGTTTAATTTCGTGCCTAATTTGTGGCTCTGCCTGTAGGTTGTGGACTAGATGGTCCCTGAGCACACAGCTGGCGGCAAAGGGCGTTGACCTTGATTTCACGTGGGGAAGAAAAAACACAGACAGCAACACGTGCAGTGGCCTGTGATACGGGCTGAAGTCATTGCAACGTGAAGATAGACGTCGCTAACCCACTTTCTGCTATTTGGCGATTATGTTAACATCGCACTGCAGGGCAGGGGCTAAGAATTCCGCTCACATAACTTCATTCCCAACCATGCGTAATCGTGTTTTTATTGAGTTCCTTCCAAACTTTACATAACCCCATTATTTCTAGAAAATGTTTTTCTTTTCTCATAACTATATAAAATGCAACGGACTCTTTCAAAAGAATAATTAAAGGAGACATCTGATAGGTTAATGATATACCTGATGCCATTTTTCTTTCCTAAAGAAAAGAGCCAGAGCGTTCACAAGTGAAACTAAAAATAAATACCTCGGAGAAACAGATGAAACACTGGATATGTTTCATGTTCAAATTTGCTGCAGGAAGACATTAACAAATGAAAACCAAAAACTCTTCACCAACTTGCTAAAATAAATCCATTTCCAAGGGATCCGGAAATCCCTGGAGGAGTGAGGACGCGTAGCCTGGGAAGTTTCTATACTGATAAACGTGAGGTCTGCGGACTTTAAAGGGAAGTTTAACTCAAGTCTGGCTCAGTGGGTTCTTGCAGAAAATGCTCATTGTAACGAGACCCAATATCCCGCTGTTTGGGGGTTACATCTGTCTGCACATCTCCACAGGGAAAGCTGCAGAAACGTATCGCTCATTCTCTTCCATTCCACACTCCACCCAGGCCCAACACCTCACTCTCCGCTTCTAAAACGCAGTAAGAGCAATGCCTCTCTTATTCGGGGGAGTTAATATTACATCGTTTGTGTTTTCAAAATATAGGGTGTCCCAAAATTCACGCAAGATTTGAATTTTGCGTGAGCATTAACAACAACAAAAAATAAAAGCCTAATTTTACTTGGTTTATTGAATCAGATACTAATATCTGTTGCCCTCTGATTTCAATCCCTTCAATTTGATAAGCATTACCAAGTACCAATTATGGCCCAGGAGCAGGGACAATGAAGATCAATGAAGAACACGGCTTTGCATATGTGCCAGCAAAGCTGTGGAGGCCATTGACTCGATGTGCTATTCCATACATAACCCTATACTGTATACTTTATAAATCAATAAAAACTTTACATTTTGTAATTATAAACCTGTGTTTTCTATCAAAATTACTTCTTGCGTGAATTTTGGGACACCCTATATTTTAAAAGACGAGAAAGCATGGGTCTGTTGGTTTGCAGTTGCTAGTAAAATCCCAGAGAGCCGGGGGAGGTGAGGACCGAGCGTCTGAAGACATGTGTTCAGGAAGGAGGCAGCCAGCACACACCTGCCTCGGCACTGGCCTGGGCACTGACCTGGGCACTGGCCTGGGCCCGCAGGCTGCAGGTCAGCCAGGACAGGTGTCAGCTCGGAAGTGGCCAGTGACGCTTCCCACACTCACACAAACGCAGACTCACACTGTGGTGGTGTCTTTTCTCCCAGAAACCTAACTGGATTTATAGTCAACCTACCATACCATGAGGCAAAACACCATTAGCGGTTCTGTGTCTCCACCCATACGATGCGATTTCTTTTTAACAACAACAGCAGCAGCAGCAAAAATTAACATGTGGAAGCAGAACTGCACCCATCCTGGGTGCCAATCCGCATTCATCGTATGGAGGACAAATAAAGCAGAATTTGACCTAACAAGGCTCTAAACGGCAGAGCATTTTTAAACAGAGTAAATATCGGAGGACTTTAATTTTCAAATCAGTTTTCAAAGCAAAGGTTTGGGTTTACTATTCAATGATAACTTGCTTAGCGGTTGCTTCCACTAAGCCAGTGGTTCTCAACCTTCCCAATGCCGCGACCCTTTAATACAGTTCCTCATGTTGTGGTGACCCCAACCATAAACTTATTTTCGTTGCTACTTCATAACTGTAATGTTGCTACTGTTATGAATCGTCATGTAAATATCTGATATGCAGGATGTATTCAGGCGACCCCTGTGAAAGGGTCGCTCGACCCCCGAAGGGGTGGTGACCCCTGTGAAAGGGTCGCTCGACCCCCGAAGGGGTGGCGACCCACAGGTTGAGAACCGCTACACTAAGCGGTCGTGAGCCAGCAGGAAAGAGTAAGTCACAGCCTTCGGAATCCTCGCTTCAGAATAAATAGTTAGAGGGTCTAGATACCGTTTCAAGGTCAAGTGAAGAATCCGAATGGTTTCTGTAGGTGATGCTTGCCTTTGACCCAATACAGATGACTACGGGATAGGCTTCCTGTGACAGGCACGCTGCTGCTGCTGCGGGTGTGTGGCTCCCCAAAGCAAGACCCGACAAGAAGTGGGTGCGTGGGCCCCCACACAAGACCCGAGAAGAAGACAGGGAGCAGAAACAGTGTGAGAGCGCTTCTTAGCCACCGGAACCAACCACCTTACCGCTGGGGAAAGTAAGGAAGAAAGATGACAGTGATTTTTGTCAGCGCAAACATCCTCTCGATCTGTGTGCACTGGGACGAGATGTAGCTAGGAGGACTGCTGGCTGGGATGAAACATCCAGGCAGAATCATCCCGTCTCAGCCCCTACTCACCCATCAGGCAAAGCGAAAAACTAAGTCCTGTCTCCATGATCACGACCACCGAGGCAGTCACGTTTTAAAGAAAAATTCTGGCCTCTGGACAGACTGAGTAAAACTACTATAGACACGGAAACAGGAACCTAACAGACACATTTTATTTCTACTGTCCCCTTTCATTTTAAATAATGTGTTAGTTTTACTAAAACATATATCCCTACCATCACCACCTTCCCCATATCACAGAGTCTGGTCGGTGAATCCAAGTGAAAACACGAAAATGTGGATCGCCGGGTTCGGGAAGCCAGTGGAAAAAGTCACTCCAGGCCGGCCCCCCCGGGGCTCCTGGGACGGGGCCTTCCCCAGCTGGCCATGGCCGAGGGTGCGCCTCCACCCTCCTGATTGTTTCACATTCGTGCTTTCTACGCGGGGTTCCCAGACCCAGGACAAACACACTGGCCCTGGGGGCTGCCCTCACGCTTGGAAGGATGTTTTTCAATTATGTCTGTTTTGTGACATCTTAGATAAAAGCTGGATCTGCAAGTGATTAAAAGATGTTTTATAGTCATGGTTCCATTCCTGCTGAAATAAAGGCGTAATTTAAACCACACATAATTCACAGCAATTTAGGCCCATTACAGAGTTCTAGCTTCTTTTTTATGGTAGTTGCTAATTAAAACAGTGTTCCCGCCCGCGGAGCCTGCGAGGGCAACATACAGGTTTAATGACTAAAACGTCTTGACACAAAAATGAAAACAATACTGGGACGAGGCGGCCAGCTGCCTGCGCTGAGCGTGTGGTGCAGGCCAGGGCGCCCACTGGAGTCAGAACTGCCCAGAACGCAGTCCTTTCTTTCTTCAAAGGAAGACACACAGGTTTTTATTTTTGGGTTGTTTTTTTAGAGGAACCTGAAAGAGTGCTCATTTCTCTAACTTCTGAGTCCCCCATTCCCAGCTGACCCAGCCCCAAGAATTTAAACTCACTGGCATCACATTTAAAGGATAAATGATGAGGTATTTTAATATAATCCTGAATATAGGTTTAGATTGAAAATGGGAATTGGGACCATCATTAATTATGTTGCCAAATTTTCTGAACTTTAAGAAGCCACATGGAGGCAAATGGGGGCATTTCAAGACCGCCGCCTTCTAAAGTTCAGGGGTGAAAGCTTGGACACAGTGACAGTGTCTCTGACATTTGAGACATCCCATGTGCAGAATGAGTGTGAGGAATGTATACCCGTTCGGGGGGGTTCCACTTTCTGACACCACTGTAATAAGAGAGGGACATAAAGTCAAACCTAATATAAGCACAACCACCAGCCAGGGTTAGGGCCTCATTATCACCCTTAATAAGCAGCCATGAATCACAGCAAATTCCGATCACCTCCAATGCCCCGGGCTCAGCGGGAGGAACTGCCCTGGCATCTGTCTGTCCCTCCCACCTCTGGGGACAATGACAGGCAATGCCATCACGCCCTCACTCCCCTCAGAGGGAGGCCTGCTCTCTAGTCTGCAGCCCAAGCCTCCAGCTCCTGCGCAGGGGGCGGAGAAGCAAGGGGTCTATTGATTTCCATTGAGGACGCCCAGGTCCTGGGGGGGGGGGGGGAAGGGAGGGGGTGGAGGAGCCCCCCTTGGGAAGAGAAAGAGTTCAGAAGTGAGGCGGGGGGAGGGGGTGCATGGGGTGGGACAGGGTGTTTAGAGAGAACAGCAGCTGCATGAATAAATTCTTCTTTGTGACTTGGCTGGATCGAAATATAAGTAAACAAATGTTACCAACCCAAGTTGCTCCAAATCTCAGTTTTTTTAAAAGAAGCAAACCCAGAGACGCTTGCTCAGGTTCATTTCCCACTCAAGGTCCTGGTTTCGGGTGCTCGCTGAACCCAAAGCAGGAGGACAGCGCCCGAAGGGGACCGCGACCCGGACTGGGACAGCTCGGCCGGCACCGGGACCTCGGCGCGGGCGTGCAGCGGAGCGGGGCTGCGGGCGGCACGGAGGAGGGCGCGCCCCAGCACCGCAGCCTGCGATGTGCCGAGGGCGCAGCTGGGACCCAAACCGCTAGTCTGGGCTCCCGAGCGCCCGGGCTGCTCCCCGCTCGGTCCTGCAGGCGCGACGGCTACAGCGAACCCCGCCTCGCGCCGGCCCGGCTGGGGCGCGACGCCGGTCCCCAGTTCCATGGCTGCACTGCTCGCCCGGCAGAGGGTCGGGTGTCAGGCCGGCCGGCTCTGCTCGGCAACTTCCAGGACGCTCGCCTGCCGAGCGGAGAGCGACGGGGGAGCCGCCTGGGGCCAAATCGCCCGGGATCCGCGCGCCTGGGCTGCCGGGTCCCGAGCCCGCACCCTGCGCGCCGCGCGCCTGCCGGCCGGGCAAACCCTAAGACGGCGCGTGGAGGGCAGGAGCCGGGGAGCCGCAGCCGCCCGCGGGTGAGCCAAGTGAGTGTGCGGACCGAGCCGGGCTTCTCGGAGCCGGGACCCCCGCCGGTCCACCCCCTCACGGGGCAGCCGGGACTCCGAGGACACCCGCCCGCGCCCCCAGGCCCGGAGCTCCCGGGAGCCGGAGCCCTCGCCAGCGGGGACCGAGTGGGGGATCCGCGTGCCCTTCTCGGGGGCGGCAGCGCCCCGTGGGCGGGTCTCGGGTCGGGGTGGCTCCCCTCCCCACTCACCTGGAAAATCCGCTGGCTCTTCCCGGGGGAGAGGAAACTCCGTCCCCGCGGCGTCTGCGCCAAAAGTCCACGTCCCGCGGCGGACAGATGCGCGCCCAGCACTCGGGACCTGGGGGCCTGGGGGGAGGCGGCGGAAAGCCGGGGAGAGCCCTCGCCGGGCTCCCAACTCCGCGGGCGGCGCTGCGAACTTCAAAGGCGGCGAGGCTGCGGCGCGCGGCCGCCCAAGTTGCTGCGAAGTGGAGCTGGCGCGGCGGGAGGCGCCGGGCCGACGGGCGGGCGCGGGGAACCGGGCGCACGGGCGGCGGCGGCGTTGGCGAGGCTCGCTCTGCTCTCTGGCGGCTCCGAGCGGGGAGTGTGAGTTGGCTCCCGAGTGTCACTGCTGAAGCCCGAGCCCTCCCCCCCCCCCGCCCCCCGCTCCCGCTGCCCGCCGCCCCTCCCTCCACTGCCCGCTGCCTCCCAGTTCCTCCCTCCTTCCCACCCTCCTACTGCGCGCCACCGTTCGCGCGCGCGCGCGAACACACATCGCGCACTCACACACACACTCACACACAGCCACACGCACGCCCCGCGACACCGTGCTCCCCAAACACGGACCCTCGCGGGCAGCGTCGCTGGAGCCTAGTGCGATCCTGCCTCCCGAGCGAGGGCCAGGGGAAGGAGAGGGAGGCCCATCAGGACCCCCTCCAAGCCTCAAAACCCAGGGCGGCAGGGATGGGGAAACCCGGGTGCACAGCTAGGGGTCTCGGGTGGACTCGGGGCGGGTGGGGCCGCGGCAGGAGGAGGTGAAGGCGGAGGTCCCAGGGCACGCGCTGCGCCTGCGTGTCCGAGGTCCCCAGCCAGCCCTGCCCACCGCGAGGCCCGAGCACGCACCCAGCCTCCTGCGGCTGGGACTCAGCAGCTGTTTTAACAATTGAAAGGGGCCCTGCAGACCCCGAGAGATGGCAGAGTGAGTGCAGCCATTCAGGCGACCTGGGAATTATGATAAGAAGTTACCCAATTAGCAACCAGGCCTGGGCCTAGGAACGCCCATGGGGAACCTACCCAGGGACTTAGCGATCTCATTTTCACAACCGCAAGCCCAGTTTCCAGCAAACTTGCTGTTTACACTCCCGAATCTTAAGTTCTCGGGACATATAGTGTATTAAGATACAGAGCCAGTACTGAGGCCATGAAAACGACTGTCCTCTTCTCATATCCCTGCGAAACGACAATAAATAAGATGAAAACCCACCTTCCCCAAAGCATATGAAACACTGTGGCCTTCTGGTGAAATACCAGGTCGCAGGGGGCGGTCCCATGAGGCCCCCAGAGTTTCTGGCTCCTCGGGATTTATGAAGATTTATGAAGCCGTTGGCCCACTACCAAGTCGCTCTGTGGAGCCATAGACCCCTCAGCTCTAAGCTCAGCGGTCCCTGTGCAGGTGAGATGATGACATGGGAAGATCGGGAAAGCGACTCTGCACTTAGGAAACAGGACCCAGAGCCGGTCACCGGAGCCTTCATTAGGTTCCTCAAGTGCCTGCTGCGTCCCAGAGCCGTCCTGGTGCTGAGATTCCAAGGTGAGACCTGCTGGCCTCAAAGGCGCTCACAGCCTGGTGGGGAGGCCCAGGTATGAATGAAGCGTGCTGAAGGCTGATAGGTGTCTTTACCTGCTCTGCAGTGAATGGCACGCCCTTCTAGAAGGCTTTGTGGGCAGACTTGAGGGTAGGGTTTGAGTGCTGTGTTCTGAAGGAGGAGGAAGAGAAGGCCTGGCAAATATGGACCCAGGAGGGAAGGGCATTCCACGCACAGAGAGAAGCGGGGGTGGGGGTTGGGGGGAGGTTAGGACAATGTTAAAGGGCATGGCATGCCCTGGGAGCTGAGGCGTCAGCTGGGGCTGTATTGCAGCTGACATCCTGAGGCCAGGCAGCACCAGGTTCTATGCCCCAAAGAACCAGAACTTTCTTGAGGGTGGTTTGTGGTTGGGAAACTGGTAAGGGTCTTACACAGGACAGATTTTAAGGTTTTTAAAGTATCGATAGGAGTTTTAGAAAGTCATATCTGGGATTGCTGTGGAGAGGGGAAAGAGACAGCAATGAGAAGGTAGTTTCCAGAGGAGAAGTCGGGTCTGCGTGCGCAGCCCAGGCTGTGCGAGGCTGAGGAAGTACAGTGGGCAGCACCTCGTGATTGACTGGATGTGGTGGGGTGGACGGAGGAGGAGTCTGAACCGGCTCCCAGGTTCCTGCGGGGCAAGAAGGCAGGTGCCGGTGCCCTTTGCCAAGAGAACACCATAGGAGGCTTGCAGGGGGATGGGTGAGGTCTGCTTACACCTGTGGAGCTGGGGTGCATGAGACCGCAGCCGAGGCATCCATCAGGATCACCAGCATCCTTGAAGCCTGTGGAGGGGGGCACCGAGGAGACTTAAAACGGGACGTGGGGCGGGTGGAGGAAGAGCAGCCTGGGGAAGAGATGTAGAGACCCTGAGCGAGGGGACTCCGTAGAGAGCGGGGTGACGACCCACTGCAGGAAGCGACCGGCAGCCAGGGTCAAGGTGGCAGGGAGATCTGCCCCCGAGGCGAAGGCCACTGCTGCTCTGCAAAATGTGCCCGTGATTGCGCCCTAAGCAGTTGTGGCGCATGGCCTGTGTACGAGAAGGATCCAGACATGGGCAGGCAAAGAAGAGGGAGTTGTAGGGCACGACATAAGCTCACTGACCTCGCAGTGTGGCCCTGGGGGGAAGGAGAGGCTGGTGGAGAGTTTCAATAAACCAAGGTTGAGACGGTACTTTAACATTGGCAAGAAATAATTAACATGTTTTTAACATATTAATATGCTAAGAATTTCTTTTTAAAATATATTTTTATTAGTTTCAGAGAGGAAAGGAGAGAGAAACATCAATGATGAGAGAGAATCGTTGATCAGCTGCCTCCTGCAGACTTCGTACTGGGGATCAAGCCCACAACCCAGGCACGTGCCCTGACAGGGAATCAAACCATGACCTCCTAGTTCATAGGTCGACATTCAGCCACTGAGCCACATGGGCTGGGTGAGCCCAAAAGACAGTAAAGTGACTTGTTAGTTCAGCCGATTAGTGATAGACCAAATCGATGGGGAAGCTCCGTGAGAACTCTGGGAAGGGTATTGTTATGAAAGTTCCTGAAAATAGCCCTGAGCATCGGGATTTGCATGTATCAATATTCCTTACCTGTCTTCTCAGAAAAAAAAATAGGCCATTGGTAAGCCCGATGGTCGTGTGTATACGTATAGTTATGTAAGTAAGTATCATCAGTGTTTGAGAGACGTGGGCAGTGCGCCACATCGGCTAGAACACGCATGGTCTCGTCAGACAGACTTGCGTTTCATCCGAGATGGGTAATTGTTTGCTGAGACAAGTTGACCCCACTGAGCTTTGGTGTTTTGTTTTTTCCAAGGATAAAAATGGAGCAAACAATAGCCGGCTTGCAGATGTTTTGTGAGGATTAGGTAGTATGTCATCTTCAAGTGTTTGGCAAAGATTTGACTATTTACATCGGAATTTACTTTTAAACTATGACTCTCTATCCTTCTCCCTTCCTCTCTGTAAAAAATCAATAAAATATATTAAAAACATTAAATTTAAAAAAAGGCAAGTGACACTTGCTTTGGCTTTGCAGACACCCTGATAAAAGGGCCTCATGACCCCCCCACCTCACCCCACCCCGGGACCTAGGAGAAGGATAGAGAGTCAGAAACATCGATGAGAGAGAACCATCTATCAGCTGCCTCCTGCACAACCCCACTGGGGATGTGCCCACAACCCAGGTACATGTCCTTGACCGAAATCAAACCTGGGACCTTTCAGTCCACAGGCCAATGCTCTATCCACTGAGCAACACTGGCTAGGGCTTTAAAGGTGTCGACATTTGCACTGTTGGTACAAAAGCAACGGTGGGTAACATGTTGCCACCTTAGCACAGATCCAGGCAGTGGCTACCGTCACCTCCACGGCCACCAGTGTCATGGAACATGGTTTACTGGAAGGAACCGTGGACCCGGCAAGCTGGCTCTTGGACAGGCACTGTTTTCCAAAACAAACAAACAAGTGAGCCCGTCACTCCGAGATAAGCGATTGGAAGTATTTACTGTCAGTTGCGAATCTGAGCTCGGAAGTAGAAAACATACTGTTTCGGGAACTTGTATCTGCCACTGTGAGTTTGACAGCCTCCCAGCACAGGAGTCGTTTTTCAGCTGGCGGCCATCTCTTTAATTAAGGTGGCTTTTGATACTGCACAGTGAAATGTATTGCCATTTGGGGGCTCCGTGTAACGCCGTGAACCGGTACTTTCCAAGTGACCAGTAAAGTCGGATGTGATACCATCACGCCGGAGTCAGAGGTCCATTCCCAGCAGAAGTTAGACCGATGGGTTTTAACCTAACAGATGATGACAGTTAACTGACGTGATTTCTTACTCCATGGGGCAACGATAAGGTTTAAGAAACTAGCATTGGTTGAGCTTTGGTGTAGCATAAGAGGACGATCCGAATTATTTGAAAAGGTTATTAGGATGCTGCTTCATTTTCCCGCTCCCAATCTGTGTGAAAGCAGCCATTCCTCATTGACTTCAAACAGAACAACCTTGCAAGGGATTGCAAACAGGAGTGAAACTCGAACCCAGACACCGAGGGACGCCCAAAAGGTAGACCACGGCCCCTCTTCTCACGGAACTGTTTCCTTTGGAAAATATTGTTTTCAGAAAAACATGTTGTTATTTATGGTAAAATGTAGGTATACGCTAGTTGTTTTTACCGGAATGAATGGGTTTTAAATTTCTGTATTAATTCCCAGTAGAATGAAAGCAGATAGAAGTAACCCGCACAAACAGAGCTTCCTGGGATCCTCGAGGACTTGAAGATTGTCGCGTGGAATCACCCCAATCACCACACACACGGAAGGACCCTCAGAGGCCTGGCAGGGGGCTCCCCTGAGCCTGGCCGCCACCTCACTGCGCCGTACAGCCTGCTTCTCATCTTGAACCAATGCACACAGACGCTTCTCCACGTGCACTTCACTCGCTAGTGTTGTCGGCCCATCTCTACTCTGGGGACCAAAGGAACAGGAGGAACCTGCACTCAAACCCAGAAGCTTGTATTCGGCTGAGTCAGCCCCGGGCCTTCCCCTCCCCAACCCCCCGAAGAAGTTGTCCCATCATTCTTGAAGTCATTGTCCCCGGCCCCTTAGGAATTAACGGTTACCTCCATTGTGAGGACTCCTACCGACTGAACCAGCATGAGCCATGAGCCTCAGTCGCCTATCATGCTTCTGAGGGCCTTTATTCACTTCGCAAATACTGGATGAGCACCTACTGTGTGCCGGGCACTACCCTAGCTGCTGGGAATAAAAGAGTCAACAGGACCTTGCTCTCAGGAAGCTGTATTCTGGAGGCTCCCCAAAGAGTAGTCTAGAACACCGAAAGAAACAGTGTTTATTCTTACTTTGTTTAAGGTGCTGAGCGAAGGCCTAGAGACATGGAAACAATCCTTAGTGTTTGCAGGAAAGCGTCTGAGAGATGAGCTCAGACGTGGCTTCTCTCCTTCCTTCGTGCATTCAGTGCGTGGTTGCTGAGTGCCCGGCACCTGCCATGTGGGCGGACACAGCATTAAAAAGACAAGGTGGGCCCCTGTTCTTGGGGGGCATGCTGCACAGCAGTGACGGGCTGGCTGGCTTTCAGAGACCCCCCAGCATCAGACCCCGTGACAGCGGCCAGGGAAGGGGAAGTGATGGGAGAGAACTTTCCCACCACCGGGGAAGGCTGAGGTGATGGAGAGCATCGAGGTGTCAGTGGAGAGGTTGAGAGGTGCACCAGGTGTGTTAGGGCAGAGACTAGGCCAGTTTGCCTTGGGGGAGGGGGCAGGTCTGCAGTGTGACTAACATAGAAAAGGAATTGGGGGCGCGGGTTGAGCTGGTGGAGTGACCATGTTAGAAGGAGGTTTGGCCTACGTTCCTCTTGGCAAGAATAGAACCTAAATGGATAAAACTCTGGAGCAAGCCCTGTCTGCCACACGGAGAGAGGTCACTCTGGTTTGTGCAGGAGGCATTCTTTTTTTCTTTTTCTTTTTTAAAACTCTTTATTGTTGGGAGAATTACAGATGTCCCTCTTCTTTTCCCCATTGCCCCGCCGGTCCCCGCGCCACCCAGGCCTTCGTCACCCTATTGTCTGTGTCCACCCGTAGTGCACGTATGCATCTAAGATCTTTGTTTAATCACTTCCTGCCACCCAACCCCCCTTCCCTCGGAGAAAGAGGCATTCCTTAGATTATAGTAAATGGATTCTCTTACATAAAGTCCCCTTCTTGTTTCACTTCTAAGTATATATCTATGCATTCATTGCATTTCCTGGGAAGGTTTTTCCTAATCGGTATGCTGCGCTGTGCCGGTTATGCGCTGGCAACATGAGCATACTTTTTAACGCGTCCAGAAAACAGTTTCTGAGAGCCCCCCATGTCCTGCAGCGGGAGCCTCGGCCTGTGGGGCCCACCCCTGTCCTGTGGGCCGGGCTGCGTGGCCACATCGGCGTGGCCTGCTGTGTCCAGCACCCTGCACGCACCAGCTCTGTAGTGACGGCAGCAGTGCGGTGAGGGTGTAGCGCCGTGTGCCCACAAACAACAAGAGCAGCACGGGCGGGTCGAGAGTAAAAATAAAGGGCTGGAAGGACCAGGGCAGAATGTACTCCTAAGTATAACAGGGAGCCTATGATGATGTGATGAGTATGTTCCTAAGATTTGGGAGCGTTTAAGAATTGCTCCACTTTCCACACCCCCTGGCTTGTTTAGGCGGGGCGGGGAAGAGAACTCTTTTATGCGGGCCGTTGGCACGCACGCCAGGTGGCTGTTGCATGCAGTGACATCATACTGCCCAAGGCCACCCGCACGAAGCCTGGTCATGTTTAATGTGCAGCTGATGGCAGCAGATAGGGTGGTGAGAACACAGCCTCTGAGCCCGTGGGGTTAGCCACCTAATAGCTTTGGGCCCGCGTGAACTTGGAAAGTGACCTATTTCTCCCCGGCCTCTGTTTTCTCATCTGTAAAATGGGATAATAACATTTCCCTGATGGGGTCATCTTCAGAATTAAACTGTTTTGAATATGTAAAGTGCCCCAAACACAGAACACTTGACCCTCCCAATCAGAAAACCATTTGTAAGTGGAAAAAGGAAAATGAATGGAGCCTTTCAGAAGCTCCATTCTGAGAATAACCAAGATGGTGATTTTGTTCCCGGGAAACCCCCGGTGGGCTCGGGCTGCCTGGCGCTGTGTCCAATCACCAAGGCAGGTTGAATCACATAAGGCGTTTACTGAGAAGGCCAGCCCACCAGGAAGACAGGGCGCTTACAGGCATCCACAAGCTGTCTTGACAGTAAAGTACAACCTGCTCACACAGTGTGTCCCTCCCCAAGGATATTGAAGAAACCAGCTTATCTATAAAAACAGCTCGGGTCTGCCCTAACCGGTTTGGCTCAGTGGATAGAGCATCAGCCTGTGGACTCAAGGGTCCCAGGTTCGATTCCGGTCAAGGGCATGTACCTTGGTTGCGGGCACATCCCCAGTGGTGAGTGTGCAGGAGGCAGCTGATCGATGTTTCTAACTCTCTACCCCTCTCCCTTCCTCTCTGTAAAAAAACCAATAAAATATATTTTAAAAACAAACAAACAAAAAAACAGCGTGGGTCGGAGGGTCAACAAAATTCTACAAATCTTACCATGTGCAGCCCAGAAAAAGCAGACATCCAACTGCATGCATCTCTGATTCAGTCAGTTTCCATTACAAGGAACTCGTTAACCCTGGAGCCCAGTTACTTTAAAAAAGGCACCCCCTAGTGACCTTTTGACTGTCTAATCCCTGTTCGTCATTGAGTGGTTTCTAGCGTCTGCTCCTGGCCTGCTCACTGGTCCCCCCACAGAGCCCTCTGCAGTAGGTGTTGTCATCACCCCACTTTAGAGCTGGGACTACTGAGGCTGTGGGACGTGTGTGGACCGAGGCGATGGTTTTGCTATGATGCTCTCGGCGCCCTGTTGGCTTGGATTCGCAGGAGCCCCTCACGGATGTGCGGAATGAACTAAAACATTGAAGAATGAGCCACGTCCGTTCGTATCAACATCTGTTTTTAACTCTTTCCTACTAGCTTGGCATATGAGCATTTTCCCTCTGAGAAAATAAACTTTTCTTGGATAGAAGAACAACATGGTTTTAAAATTCTGTTAAGCTTCTCAGTTTGGGTTATCAGACACGGATCGATTAAATTCCTTAAAGGGCGAGTCCTGTTAACACTGGGTTCTGTCACATTTCCGCTTAAACACCACGTCTGGACAAGAAACGTCCTGATATCTACTTCGTTGTGCCGCTTCAGACCCTGTTATAAAGCCAGACCGACTATGAATCACTTCCCTGTGAAATCCACGCGCTGTGCGCGGACGGTAATGAGAAACAGGTCCGTCTCATTTCTGGGCATCACATCTCAGCTCTCATTATGCACTGCTGAGGGGAAAAATTGCATTATTTCAGGTCATTTAAAAGGAGTAAAGCCATTTCCCCCCCCCCCCCCTGGATAATAGGTCGTAATTGAACCATTGAAACTATTTTGGGGAAACAGCTTCCATTCCAATGGTCTGGTGTGACTGGGAGCGCGCTTGGCGTTAGAGAGGAAAAATCTGTTTTTCACTCACGTGAGCTCCGGTCACTTAGTCTCAATCTTCTCCTTCCCTTTGGAGTAATCCTTGTGCCGCAGTTTCTCTCCACGAAGCATAACAAGCGTGGAACCTTCCATTTTGCTCTCAGCGTCTGGGCATTTCATGAGCAGCTCTCTCTAGTCTCAGCTCATACGTTTATATTAACGGGATAACCACAGTGTCAGTCCACCCCTTCCAGTGCCCAGGCCTTCAGCGGCTCAGTCACGATCCGACAGGCTACAGGTGCAGGGCTGGGCTGCGGTCCTGCAGGGAGAAGGGAACGGCATCACCACAATCCCCACAGGCTGGGAGCTCGGGGCTCATGGGCAACACCAACCTCCAAAGAACTCATCTGTGTGTCTGTCGAAACCCAGGAATGTCATTTCGATTTTGAAAGAACACTCCAAAGCCTGACCTCTGTGGGAGACTGCGTGCTGACCTACGAGGGCTATGTCATTTGTGTTAAGCACAGAGTCTCATTCAAGAGCGACAAACCATCTTCTACCCAATCGCTTCCAGACTGGAATTTTTGTAATTTATTTTGAGTGGGAATGTTCTAGAGCAGCAGTTCTCAACCTGTGGGTCACGACCCCATTAGTGGTCGAACGACCCTTTCACAGGGGTCGCCTAAGACCATCCTGCATATCAGATATTTATATTACAATTTATAACAGTAGCAACATTACAGTTATGAAATAGCAACGAAAATAATATTATGGTTGGGTCACAACATGAGGAACTATATTTAAAGGGCCAGAAGGTTGAGAACTGCTGTTTTAGAGGGAGTAAGTGACACACCGAGCAGGGCCCAGGGCAGGGAGGCCCCCCGAGGCACTGGACTGTGGGACTCCCCCCACCTTTACACGAGCAACACGCTTCCACGCCCCCAGTGCCCTGCCCCCATGTGCCGGGCCAGTCCAGCCGACACGAGTGAGGAGAGACGTGCCATCACGGGAGGTGGGGGTAACGAGGAGAGAAAGTGGAGAATAGAAGGTGGTTAAGAGCTTACACTGGAGTCCAGCTGGCGTGGCTCAGGGGTTGAGCTTAGGCCTAAGAACCAGGAGGTCACGGTTTGATTCCTGGTCCGGGCACATTCCCGGGTTGCAGGCTCCATCCCCAGTGTGGGGAGTACAGGAGGCGGCCGATCCATGATTCTCTCTCATCATTGATGTTTCTCTCTCTTTCCTTCTCCCTTCCTCTCTGAAATCAATAAAATATATTTTTTTTAAAAAAAGAACTTACATTGGAGAGTGACAAGGCAGTAAGACGGGCAGCAAATGGTTAGGGCCAAGGATGGCAGCCCAGGGGGCTGAGCACTGGAGAAGCGGAGACGCAGGAAAATAAAGGGAAGCGAGCGCAGCAGAGGGTCGAGAGCCCGGGAGAAAAGGGGTGGCTGAGCAGCAACTCCGGAGGCGACACCCTAAAGCCGACATGTACGGAGAGGGAGTGAAACGGAGCAGGGGCGATGGCATCTACCGGGCCCAGCAGGGCCGGGGTTAGGCATTTCCGTGTCCGGGCCAGGTGGGAAGGCCTCAGCGTCGCTGGGTTTCCTGGGCCCCTGGGGGGAAAAGAAGGTGGACGGACAGCGGGACAGCCGAGCAGGAAGGACACCGAGTCAGGGACCCTTGGGTGGAAGTAAACTGGGCTGTGCATCAGCCCCGAGTGGGATTGGAGCCAGTACGCCTTAAAGCAGAATTCCTGCAACGTTTTCCAAATTTAAACACAGCCTCCACCATTACTTACTTGATTTGTTTAAATTGTAAGACCTTCTGTTTTAGAACAGCTTATTTTAAAAGGAAATTAGCAACCTAAACAGTAATATCTGTTTCATGTGCTGGTTATGTGTGTTTTTTCTCATACGCATTAAAATCAATAAAATACTTGCCATGGGCCCACCTAGGGCAGGACCTCCTGCCGCTGCTGCCCCGCCCCACGCCTGAGGGTGCGGGAGGCGGGAGGGGTCCCGCCTGGCCCCAGAGGGGCAGCTCCTCAGAGACCTCGGGGGCAGGAGGCCCAGGAGGGCAGCAGCAGCGACCCCACTGGGAGGACGGGCGGGAGGAGGTGGGCCTCGAGGTGGGGCAGGAGGCCACGTGCCTCCATTCCTGCCTCATCTGTGGGTTGAAGCCACTCACAGAGGCAGCCTGGTCGGTCAGCAGGTGCGGGCTGAACCCCTCCTGGGTGGGGTGAACTTGCAGAATTTGTGCCCTTTTTTAAAAAATTGATTTCAGAGAGAAAGGGAGAGGGAGAGAGAGAAACATCAGTGATGAGAGAGAATCACTAACTGGCTGCCTCCTGCACGCCCCCTACTGGGCATGTGCCCTTGACGGGAATCGAACCTGGGACCCTTCCGTCTGCATCCGACGCTCTATCCACTAAGCCGAACCGACTAGGGCTGTGCCCAGGTCTTTTCCATCTTAAGGTGTAAAAGCACAGGCAGCGAAACTCAATGTGGAGTCAGCAACACAGCTCAGGGCAGGCGAGGCTCACCAAGTGACCTGCTCATGTGCTTTTGGCGACGAGATGTGGGTGAGGCTGCATTTCATGGAAGGAGGTCGGTGGAGGGTGGTGCGGGGGTTCCCCCACCTCTCACTGCTGCCTTGGGGACCCTGAGGCACGCGGGCACACACACCCCCGCACACACCGGCACACCCACACACACACGCACACACCCCTCCGGCTGGTGCAGGTGCCTGCACTGTCTGTCCTGAAATGGGAAATCATTTAGAGGCATGGAAACCAAGGCCCACTGATTGACTGTCACCTACAGTGAACAGGGAACGGATTGCCCTCACAGGGCCCCGCAACACCCCTGGCAGCACAGCCTCAGCGCCCAGGGCACCAGCGTCCTGTCCTCAGAGCTGGGCGGCCGGGTCAGCGGCCCCTGTTGCTCGGAGGTCCAGCCGCCAGGGCTCCGGGGCTTCTGGATCCAGGCTCCTGGTTGCAATGTCGTTGCCTCTCCTCTGTGCCCGGCCGGCCTGCCCGGTGCTTCGCCGAGGCCTCCTGCTCCCTCCTCGCCCTGTTGCACCCTGTTCGTCCCGTGGAGCCTGGTTGTAGCCTTTCCTGTTGGAAGAACAGCAGCCTCTGTTCCCGAGCGTCCTGCTCATGTGCTTTCGGCAACGAGATGTGCGTGAGGCTGCATTTCATGGAAGGAGGTCGGTGGAGGGCGGTGCGGGGGCCTGGCCACCGTGCTCTGGCCCGTTGGAAGGACTCGGACTCGGGGGTCGGCTCGTTCTCCCTGCAGGGGCTGTCAGCACAGAGGGGCAGGGATAGTGAAGTAATGTACACGTGGCCCCGCGTTCGGGGGCGCCTACTGGAAGGCGGTGAAGAACCCCGTCTTTAGGAAGTCACAGGGCTCACGCCCACTCGCTGTGGCCTAAGACAGGAGACTCTTAGGGTGAAGAGGATAGAGCGTTGGATGCAGACGGAAGGGTCCCAGGTCCCACACCCTCACAGTTGGACTCCCCCTGAAGGCCGACGGGCCTGGGGCCCCGGCGCTGGCGTCGCTGTGCACAGAGCACTGGGACTGCGACAGGATGTACAGGTCACATCCCCACGTCACCCCGAGGTGCAGGTGCTGCAGGCGCACGTGTTTCAAACAAGCAGGGGAAACCAAGTCGTGCTGCATGCATCAGAGCTGGGCCAGGGGCACACGCGGAGACGGGGAGGGCAGAGCCGCTGGTGGCCGTGCCTGCGGCTTTGGCAGGGGCCTGGGAGCACAGGCACCATGTATCCCATGTCCTGAGCATGAGATGTGGCCACCGGGGCCGTCCCTGGGCTCAGCGCTCCGGGGCTCCTGGGCCGAGAAGGAGGACTTTCAGACTCGTGGCGGCATCTTCTGCAGGGCCCAGGGTCTCCCCATAGGGAGTGTGGTCACTGCGCCTCCAGCTGCAGGGTGGGTGTCGGCCTGGGGGCAGCCCTAGGGAAATGGCACAGAATAAATAAATGTCTGATTGTTGAATGTCCCTGTGTGTGTGTGCGTATCAGGCGACAAAGAAGGAAAGGAAGCACAGAGCCCTGCCTGGTTCTCTCTCCTTCTGTCTCAGCTGAGCTCTGGGCTTTAACGACCTAGTGCTTGATGTGGTTCAAAGCCACTCAGCACCATTGAGCATGCAGCCCGCTGTCCCAGGGGGACGGGTTCCACGCCTGCTCCACCCGCTCCGTCCACCCAGGGCGGCGTCCCAGCTCGACCTCTAGATTTTCTGGGCCTTCAACAGGCTTCAGGGTTCCACAGACAGTGAGGGGTTAAATTGCCCCAAAACTCATCACTGATTTTGTGTGGTTTTCAATACTGTCGTTCCGGGTGAGATTTCACTTTCAAAATGTTTTCCTATCTGGGCTACACACCACACATCCCTGCAAATGCGCTGTGCACAGGCCTGGACACTCAGAGCCAGGCTGCTCTGCGCTGTGCACAGGCCACAGCCACGGCAGCAGGTGCGTGGAGGGAAGTGCAGGAAGGGGGGAGTCCCCTGTGTGTGTGTGTGTATGTGGGGGGGGGTGATCTGGGCATGAGAGGGCTTCCCGGGATGCTGCTCCTCGTCCACGTGTTGAAGGAGAGGAAGCGGCGCCCCTGCCCAGCTCTTGCTCACGAAACCCCGAGCGCTGGCCAGGGCTGAGGCTCACGGCTGCTCACTGTCATGTGCTGCTGGCTGCCATGTAGGCAGTTGAACACGGAACCTTTGATGTGAATCTGCACACTCAGCTGAAGGGTTGGCCTCGATTTGTGAGTGACGGGGACTGTCTGGCGTGAAGGAAAGCGGTTTCCCGGGTTCAGTGCCGTTGGCGGTGAACAACTTCTCCAACAGAAAACTCCCAGGATGGACCCTCCCCGCCTGCGGATTTATGCTGATCCTCTTGCAGGTCAGAGCTGCCGGCCCCACAGGACCGGAGTGCCGTGAGGTGATGTCTGTGCAGGCGTGGCCCCTGTGTCTGTGGGAAGCGCGACTCCACAGGCCTGCCCCGTCCACGCTACCTTACGTGTGTGACCACGTCATTGACCTGCTTGGACACATCATCACTGTCCTGCACAGTCAGTCACACAGCAGAAGACAAAGCAGAGCTGTCTAAGCAATCACAGAGGCTTTCGTCCTCCCCAATAGGGTAGGTTTGATGACTTTTCTTTCTTTCTTTTTTAATATATTTTTTATTGATTTCAGAGAGGAAGAGAGAGGGCAAAAGAGATAGAAACATCAATGATGAGAGAGAATCATGGATCGGCTGCCTCTAGCACACCCCACACTGGGGATGGAGCCTGCAACCCAGGCACGTGCCCTTGATTGGAATCAAACCTGGGACCCTTCAGTCTGCAGGCCGATGCTCTATCCACTCAGCCAAACCAGCTTAAGGCAGTTTGATTACTTTTCAAAATGCATTGCCTATTGCAGGCGTTTTGAACACCAATGACCCCTTTAACACATCCTGGTCACTTGCGTGTGCCAGGCACTGTGTTAGGCTCTGCGGTTATGGCTGTGCACAAAACAGCCACAGTCCCTGTACACCAGCTCCTGAGCTCACAGGCAGGGGTGGGAGCAGGCGGGACCGATTACGGTAAGTGTGACCTATAAATGCAAGGTGCAGCTGGCGGGACACAGGGCAGACGCCTGACCCAGGGGCGGAGGTTGGTGAGAAGTGTGTGAGCCAGAGGCTCGGGGACGAGGAGTGAACCTTGCACCGGGGTCAAGAGTTGAGAATAAGGGCGACCTGGACCTCAGGGACCGCAACGCAGTCGACTCAAGGTGGGAGCGTGGAGACCAGCCTGCAGGCTCATTGGGGAGGGAGCTGTGGGTGCTGCGATGGGGTGCACACACCCTAAGGGGGTTGGCTGTTAGGGGGAGAGGAGAGATAGCACGAGAGTGGAACGAGTGCATCAGGTGGAAAGGAGGCTGGAGGGAAGAAGGGGGTGGGACACAGTGGGAGCTCAGGTCTTCCCCAGGGAGAGAGTCCCTCCAATCACAGGGGGAGGAGGAGGTGGCCCAGGGGGGACAGGGCGGTACTGGGAGAGAGTGTGATGCGAGCTTTCAAGATGCAAAGGTGACGATGCCAGGGTCCCGGACGGTCCTCTCTCAGTGGAAGGAGGAGAAACATACGCTGATGATCCTGTTGTGAGGCAAAGGCACGAACGGCTGCTCAGGGGAAGGGGGTTCCACATGAGAGGGGAAATCTGAGGTGTGAGTGAAGTATGTGAGGAACTCGGAGGTGTGGGCCCATGTACAGCAACAGAACTGTAAGCAAAGGGAACACACCAGTAGCGTGAAGGTGGGGCTAGGACAGTGGTCGGCAAACTCATTAGTCAACAGAGCCAAATATTAACAGTACAATGATTGAAATTTCTTTTGAGAGCCAAATTTTTTAAACTTAAACTATATAGGTAGGTATACTGTTATTGACTTAATTAGAGGACTCCTAAGCTGGCCTTTGCTAAAAACATCCTCAATCTGATTGAGGTACGTTCGCTGAGGTCGACCCCTTCCAACTCTCCCATCCACACTCGTCCTGTATACTTGTTTTGTCCATCTTCTTCCGTTCATCCTCTCTATATGTCCACACCATCTCAACATACCTTTCTCCATCCTCGACACTACCTCTTCTTTCACTCCACAACGTTCCCTAAAATTAACTTAATGAACTTTACTTAAAGTTTTAAGTCAACTTCGCACTGTATGTGCGCGTCCGCACGTGGTATTTTGTGGAAGAGCCACACTCAAGGGGCCAAAGAGCCGCATGTGGCTCACGAGCCGCTGTTTGCTGACCACTGGGCTAGGGAATGGTGAGTAGGTAAGACTAGGACGAAATCTGAGCTGCGTGGAGCAAGAGAGCTGCATCTCCGTGTAAGGGGGGGAAAACACCCATGGCGGACCTCAGAGTCTGTGGTGGGGCCTGCTTTCCGCGGGTGGAGGGAAGTTACAGATTTTCTTTTATCTTTGACCATAGAGCCCTAGGGAGTCACATCAGCCAGGTATGACAGCATATGAAAATAAAGACACGCAAACACCGGCTGCCGAAAGAGGCATGTGAGGAATGGATAAATATTGATGAATGGATGAGGTCATCGGATGGATGAACAAGGTACGCACAGCATTCTGCCGCTGGGACTGGACCTGCTGCAGTCGCGTGAGGGGTCGACTCCCCCTCCACCCCCACCGTCGGGCCACACACCACCAGTCGGAGGCCAGCCGCGCCCCGAAGACTGACTTAGTCATCTACCTGTAGGAGCAGAAAACCAGCCCCGAGAAGTATCAGAGCAAAAGGATTTTATGGTTAAAACGTACAGGGTCTGCACTGCTTTTATAAGTGCAGGATGAGAGTAAATCAAGACCCAAGGTGTCAGACTCCATTTGGCAACCGACTCAAAGGAAGAGTGTGAAATTCCATTTTAGTGCTTGAGAGACTAATCTGTTTGCTAAATTTTACTAAGTTCGTTATGTAAGGGAGGGTATTTACTCTCAAAAAAATTTTTTTAAATATATTTTATTGATTTTTTACAGAGAGGAAGGGAGAGAGATAGAGAGTTAGAAACATCGATCAGCTGCCTCCTGCACATCTCCTACTGGGGATGTGCCCGCAACCTAGGTACATGCCCTTGACCGGAATCGAACCTGGGACCCTTCAGTCCGCAGGCCGATGCTCTATCCACTGAGCCAAACCGGTTTCGGCCTACTCTCAAAATTTTAAAAATATTTTTCAATTGTGGAGGCTTTGAGAAAAAATGTAAGAAAATATTGCAACTATTTCAATTTAATTTTTAAAATTCCCCCTCAGCTTTTATAAAAAAAAAAAAAGACCACTCTATTTTCAATGACATCGTGGTGCTTTGATCCGTTCTCTATGATATTCCCAACATCTATGAATTACCCCAAAGGGTTTGCGTTGGGGCCCACTGATTTCTCTGCGTCTCTAAGACTTCAGCACACGAGTGTGTTGTGGGAGGACCTTGTCATTAACGTGGAGGTTTGAGCCTCCAAGTCACATCGTGTCCTGGCTTCCCTCCTTCGGAATTGCACTTGTAAAGGGAAGTTAACCGTCACTCCCAAAGCCTGTGCAATTATAACACGTATCACGCTGCAGGGCATTACGTTAATACTTTAAAAGCATGAGTCAAAAACATCACAGTGACAACAAAGACTGCTTTAGACGCTACCTTAAGTGTACAAGGTTCCAACTGTGACACGCTTTAGTGAATAAAGGGAATTTTAGACTCAGGTGGGCAAACTCAGCCGGCCTGGAATGGAATTCGAGACTTTGCTGTGCTATTTGCATTAGCGAATAGGTAAAATATGCACTTTAAGCACGGGTGTGTGTACTGGGCAGGAGCGTGTGAACACACACAGGGACGTTTCTTGGAGAACTAGGCAGACATGACTAACAGACACATTGAATCCTGGTGTGCGCGTTTCCACAGGAGGTTTTACCTTTTGGCCGTAGCTTCAGGGATTTTATTTAACCTCGGTGGACTGTGGATTTTAAGGCACATTTTATAGCTAAGATGTTTTCATTTGTTGTCATTAAGCCTCTTAAGTATGTAGAGAACAAAGTTTTAAAAAGAGAACTCAGCTCTGAACAGCTTAACTAAACAAAGTCTTGGAGATACAGTGGTTTTCAGAATTAAGTTCTGATGGCATGCATTTTAAATGCTAATGTCATTTACATAAAAAGAGAGTTTTTAAAAATGAAAGGAAAGGCCTTTTCTCTTTTGCTGACATAACTTGTGGGAAGATTTTAGAAACGCATCACCTCGCTCTTTTGAAACAATAGCGCCATCTAGTGGACATATTACTAAGAAAAAATCTTTGATTCCAAAGCTTAACTTTTTTTCCTTTTATTGGAGTCAGCATTAAAGGAAAATAACAATGTGTTTCCATGTAGACCTAGAAATGGAAAGAAATGATGCCCTTGACCAATCACAAAGGGCCTAAATTCTAATAGACACATTTGATTATGACCTATGAGCAAACAAAGCAATCTACCAGGAGGTCAATGGCCCCGGCCGGGTGGCTCAGTGGATTGGATTCCCAGTCAGGGCACACGCCTAGGTTTGGTGTTTGATCTCCAGTTGGGGTGCATTCAGGAGGCAACTGATCAAATATTTCTTTCACATCAGTGTTTCTTTTTCTCCCTTCCTCTCTCTCTAAAATCAATGAAACACATTTCCCCTGTGAGGATGAAAAAAAGAGAGAGGAGAGGGCGGGTTTTTCAGGCATGACAAGGAGAGAGGTGCTGGTGTGGTGGTTTTTTAGTTGATTAGAATTTTATACAAAGAAAACTTGTCCCCAGGTGCTTTGTGGTGGCGGCAGCTCCCAGCCTGGGGCCGGCCGGCTAGTTTGCATCTTCCTCCTTCGCTTCCCTCCATGTGCTGAGGACCCAGCCCATTGCTGAGGGGGCAGAAGTGAATCGGGTAGCACAGGTCCTACCCCTTCTTTCTCCTCCAGCACAGCTTCAATTCCTCTCAGGCAGTGCCATGGAGAGGGCGGGGGGTCAGTGCTCCCTGCAGGGCACTGCCATTGTCCCACAGGACACAGCCTGCGAGGACTCTGCTCAGCCAGGTCTACAGAGCCGGGCAGCTGCTCTCCAGGACAGACATGTACTTCCCTCCCCCCTGTGCTGGGTCAGGCAGCCTCGGGTTTGCAAACTGTAGTGCATGAGCAGCGTCGGGGCTTGTTAGAGCACTGCTCGCAGCTCCCAGGGGCCTGCAGTGGGCTTCGGAGATGTGTTTCTCACATTTCGAGGTGATGTTGCTATTGGTCTGAGCATCGTGCTTTGCTTTAGACAGAGCAGTAAGAAACGGGAAAGACAGGCAGAGCCACAGTGGGGCGGGGGGGGGGGGCGGGTGGGCTGTGCTGTTGTCCCGTGAAGCCAGGCGCCAGCAGGGGCTGTGGCACAGACTGGGGCCTTGCAGTCCAGTCCCTACCCCACTGCTGAGCCCTGAGGCCACAGCAGCCCTGGGAGGCCGTCTGTCTGTCTAGTGTCCTCCAGAGGGTCTCTGGGTAAGACACATGTCCTGTGGGTGTGTCTTTGTCATTGCTCTGTCCACAGAAACCAGGTTTTGAAAGTTGCACACCATGGGGTACGCCAGAGGCTGGGGACGCGCAGAGCAGGCGTGGGAGAGGGGGCTGCTCAGAGCACCGGCCCTGTGCGGACACTCGGCCCTGCCCCTGCACAGGCAGGTTCCTGCTAATGTTCCTCCCACCGGGGCCTGTCCCCGCCCTGTCTGGCCCTGGGTCCATCCTGTCACTGTGACGGCTCCTCTGCTACCTGTCAGGTGACGCTGTCCACAGCTGGAATAGATGCCGGGAAAAGGAGAGGTAAGGGACTCCGATGGAAGAAAACCGATAAGATGCCAATTGAGAAGAAGATAGTAGGTGATTAGGGAAGAGCACGCAGGACCCAGAGCCGGGTGAGGACTGGGGCGGGGGGGGGGGGGCTTGAGTGTGAGCAGTTAAAGGGAGTGACTAGCATGTCCAGTGAACCAACAGCAGCAGCATCGGAGCTGAGTGGCTGGAGGCAGCGCTGCCCGAGAGGACGAGAAGCTGAGCTGCAGGAGAAGGACGGGAGAGGCTGGTGTCCGGGGCGGGAAAGGACAGTCCGATGAGGAGATTGCACTTGGCAATGAAGAAAGGGAACGTGTGCAGGAGAAGCGTCTCATTTTCAAAATTTTTGAGCGAAATGCGCAACCTGTGGGTTATCTCACAGGAACCACGTCATGGCGTTACCACTGCCTCGGACTGTCCCCCCACCACACCCCCGACGTGTCCTTTCACCAGGACTCTATGTTAGGGAATAGGATTCCTGTGATAAAGTGGATTTGGCCAAACAAGAAAATATTGAAATTTCAGTAGTAAAGGCAGAAGGCTCTACATGGATGGGAACATCCGACCCTCAGGCTGTGTAGGGTCCGGGAAATCATTGGGTCTGGCCCTGACAAGGCATTAGGGGTGAGTGAAGTAAATGTTTGACCAAATACAGCTGGCTACGTTTTAAGGTGATAATTGTGTATGGCCCACGAGTGATGTTATACATATCCACATGGCCCTTGGAAGGAAAAAGGTCCCCACCCTGCTCTAAGGGATGCAAGGTGTTCTGTGCGGCTACGATAGGACCTCAGTGCAATACACAGACCCACAGGAGCAATACACAGACCCACAGGTGCCATACCCAGACCGACAGGTGCAAGGCACAGACCCACAGGTGCCATACACAGACCCACAGGAGCAATACACAGACCCACAGGTGCCATACCCAGACCCACAGATGCCATACACAGACCCACAGGTACAATACACAGGCCCACGGGTGCCATACACAGACCCACAGGTACAATACACAGACCCACAGGTGCCATACACAGATTCACAGGTGCCATACACAGACCCACAGGTGCCATACACAGATCCACAGGTGCCATACACAGACCCACAGGTGCCATACACAGACCCACAGGTACAATACACAGGCCCACAGGTGCCATACACAGAC